>CAUJNA010000354.1:90000-225000 GCA_963377175.1 Effrenium voratum | reverse complement strand
GACAGCCTTTGTGGCTCTGCTTTCCTTGTGCTGGCACGCTAGTGGATTACGAGAGGGGCAAATTCTATGTGTTGTACCTGAAAAGTCCCTGGATGCGGTGGGAAGCCAGTCGTCACTTTGGTTCAGGTGTCGCCTTTGCCGGTTCTCCCTTGGGTTACGATTCGATACCAGTTCTAGGTTTACCGGCGCAGCCGTGCAACGCCTTTGTTGGTTTCTTTCTCGGATGCGGCACCCCTCCGACGTCCCTTGCATCGGTTTGTAGGAGGCAAGGGGAGGCAACCTCTCGAGAGAAACGGCGATGCGCACGAGCACACATGGGTTTGTATTTTCGAGGGTGCCTTTTGGGTGGGTTTAATGGGAAAACATTTTAGGGGTTCCCTGTTTGTTTTAAAAACCCACATCCCCCATTCCACTTCCCTTGGTTCAACACATAGCCACATGCGTTTACTTGTTCATGTGGGCTCGTTGCTTGTCAGCGAGATGTTTGCAGCCGATCTGATCAACGTTTGAACTTGGGGTTGCTGTCTTTGTTTGGCGGTGGCTGAGACCCAAACAGTTTAATCTTAGCGCCTTGGGATATGAACCAGGTTCTTTTCCTAGTCGGGAAGCCACCAAGCATTGTCCAACAATAGGGAAATTGTCTCCCTTTTGGTTGGCTTGCCTGGTAGAATTCCCCTCCGGCATTACCATGCCTGTTCTGGAAAGTCGACTCATGTTGGCTGATGAATGGACTTGGAAGAGAAAGTCCTTAGAGAAAGTCCTTAGCTTACACATTGACATGGCCATTAAAGCACTAGCCCGGGCAAAATAAATGTGGCCTCACAAGAAGCATTGATTTGCAAACAGAAGCCCACAATGGTTCGTTTGTTTGTCTTTGGGCTACCTTGTTGAGGTTAGTGACATATCTATACCCTAGGGGCTTCCAAGGCAGGCGCGCGCCACAAAACTGGGTGCCCGAAAATAAGCAAGCCGCCTGGGATAAATCTAGCGCCATGGGAAGCGGGGAATTACGGGTTGCCCGCAGGAAGCTGCCTGAACATAAGACTTCAAGTCTTACTGTACCGCAGGTATCCGAATGTATATCCTGAAATAGCTATATATATATAAAAATACATAGAGAGAGATATCACATATATACAGATATTGCATGTACACACACATATATATATATATATTGAACACCTTGTTTTTGAAGGGAAACAATGGAAAAAGAAAAAATCAACGCACGGAGTCCTATTTTGAGGCCTTGCCTGGTGCTGCATGTGCTGGTGGGCGGCTCGCCCGCCCACACCGTGTTCTGCAAAGAGAACGACTTGTAGGGCCGAAAAAAACGCCGATCCGATCTGCCGGGCGCGGGGTTTTGGGGGGGGGGGGGGTTCTCGGGACTGTTGTTGTTGTTGTTGTTGTTGTTGTTGTTGTTGTTGTTGTTGTTGTTGTTGTTGTTGTTGTTGTTGTTTTTTGGGGGGGGTTTCCCGGACCCGGAAAAAGGCGGCCTCCGTTTACGGTTTTTATGGGTTCTGAAAGGTTTTGCTGGTCTTGTATTTGCATCATCTGGCAAGATTATCCAATTTTGCGATTTGCCTTTCCGCGGATGGACGTCTCACCGGGTCCCCTACCTCCGGAAAGGTTCACGAGCCTATCAGGACTGTTCTAAGGAGCGTTCCTAAATGGTGGCTTTGACTTGGATTTCCTACACCCAGTGGGAATAGGTACGCAAGGTTTTGGCGTAAGGCATCTTCGATCTGGGGAATTTACTAGAGATGCTCAAAGCACCAGCACACTCTCTCAGGAGTTCCTCCATTTCCCTTGGAACCTCCATTTCAGTTGCGCTCGTTCCAATGGACATCACCAATAAATTGATCAACTGGTGATTTGGGGAAATCCGGTGCCCCCTGTCTCTGGGTTCCTGGACTTCTACTTTTTGGGCTTGGGCCAGTCAACGTGGCCAGCCTGGCAAGTTCAGCCTTTGGCGCCAGCGGCTCCATTTGTGAGATGGAAGGTAAACTACCAGTTGCACAATTACACCAACTACTCTCTACTTGCAATATGGGTGTGGCTGAAAAAAATACCTTGGATTTCTCAAAACGGTTTGCCCTGCAAATGGAAAGCAGTTGACAAACACCTGCGGTTTTTTGGCTCTTAAATTGGGTGACCCCTCCAAAATAGTGGTTCTACTTGTGGTGTCCCTTTGAAAAACCCTCGCAAACAAATCGCCCCATACTGACTTGGCATCCGGTGCCAATCATTTTGCCACGTGACGGGCTTGCCCTACGCTCTCCGCTCGCGGCGCGCTTTGCTCATAGCCACCATTTAGCACGGGGCTTCCAGCACGGCGTTTGAGGCTGGTCTTTGGTGCGACCTTTTGTTTCTTGCCTCGTAGAGCTTTTGGCAGGAAAGTTGGGTGACACCCTGTGCTCCCAGCTTCCTTGGGCGAAGTGTAGTTGGGGTACCTTCTTTTTGAATTTGATGTAGAAAGTGGAAAGTCCTGGATTTGGTTTCTATGACCTGGCGGGTTTTCGGCTTCAGACTTGTCCAAACGGTAGTGCTGACTTCGGACGAATCTCGTCAAAGGATTCCCCCGATTCACCCCTGATTAGCTGAAGGGCATGTGCTGTTGCGACACACACACATATACATATATATATATATATATATATTTATGTACATACAAACGTGTACCCAAAAATGGATACGCGCACGCCACGCACACACAGCATTTGCTTGCTGCCTGCCTTGTCTTCTCGCACCCTCGCCTTTGCACTTGGCCTTTCGCAGGTTCAGAGCAATGCGGCGTGCACGAGTCTTGTCGGGTTGTGTGGGGAGCCCTGGAGCGTCACCTGCGCTTCTGGAGAACGAGCTCAGCGGAGAGGTCGCGTAAAACGAAATCACTCACGACGAAGCCTGGTTTCCAGCCGTGCCATGAATCTGGGGCAAATTTCATCGACGTCACTAGGAGCTGGCAACATTTTGCGACACCTCGCTCAGGAAGGTTTCTTTCATAGGGACCCCTTGTTCGGTTGGCGATGAGATGATTCGCCCAGATGAAGCGCAATCAGTTGCCCAAAACGAGGTCCACGGATTTCTGGCAAAAAACCCTCGAGGTGTCCGTCCATGCGATCCCCCAGTTTGAAGAGGTGGCAAATATTTGGGCTGCCAGTTTCCGGATATTCCACTGTATTTTTGAAGAATGCGCGTTTTCCAGCGTTTTCCCACCAACCAACAACACGCAGTGGTTCGCGTGTTGCCCACGCCACGAACCAACAACAAGTCCTTCACTTCTTGCCCAGGCAATCAGAATTGCCGCAAGAAACATGTCCCGGGACGTTGGGGGAGTTGAAGTATCATGATGCCTATGTAAATCACCTGAAAAGTTGCTGGTGGATATGAGCCCCTGCCTAAAGGACATCCACAAGAGTGTTTCCATTCCCAAATGATTTCTTACCCAGTTATCGGCTAAGGCCGTACTCCTTGCCGGGGGCATTGCGTTCCTGAGCCATCCGCGATTTGCTACCTCCCTGGGCAGGACCGCGGAGGGGAAGGAGGGCAAGGAGCAAGTGGATGTAACTCATTAAACGGTCAAGGAACCTCACAATGGCAACCCCAGATTCGCAAACCCGTGGTTGGCTAATTGGGGTAGTGTCCCCTTCAAGTGGGGGTTCATCACTTTCGGAGGGAACACCCTCTATTGATTGGGAGGGGTTTCTGAATCCGGGGTGAACATTCTGATTTGACAGGACTTCGGACCGCCTTTTGGCAGAGAAGTCTAAGGCTTCGAATGGGTCCAAGTACCTAAGGCCGCTGTACTCCAAGTTGCCAAGGGGCCCTTGGGTGGAGATGTTCTTGGCATTCTTGACTTGACTTGGCCTTGTTTGGCTTGGCGTGGTGATAAAGCCCTTGACCACTGAGGTCTTTGGGCATGAAGAGGTTCCGAGAACTTATTGGGCCTTGCGCAACGTGGCTGGCCGACCTTCCTGGAGACATCAAAGGGAGGTTTGGCTCTCCACGCTTTACAACACGAACTTGGGGGGGGAGGGAGGGCGTTGTAACACTGGTTTTCCTCTCCATGGCCTGCAGCAAAAAGGAGCACATTGGCTTAAACACCGGCAAAGAAACAAATCGGCCACCACACCCAACTAACCATGATGGGGAGAATTGCAGGATTCTGTCCGGCTGATCAGGGTGGTCATTTCAGGTTTGGCGGCCATTCAGCAAGGGATCTGATTCGGATTGCAGCCTCGGTTGGGCATAGGCTGACGGTTCAAGCGTAGGACGAGGCGTTGAGCCCACCAGCAAACCTATCCACCACTTCTCTATTGCTTTGGCCGGGGCGGCGGGGGGCAATGCATTTTTCAAGGTTGGAGAAATGGAGAGGAAGCGGGATGGCTCTAAACCACCCCCCCCCGGTTTGGTGCAAATCGGGTTCACCCATTTCTTGAATGCTTTTGGGCCTTGTCCTTGACCCCTTAGATTTCGGGAGATGGTTATTTTCCCACCTGCAAAAACATACACTTGGGGATTGACGCCCCAGGAATGGCTCTACAGGCGAGCTCGCGAACCGGGTTCCGACCGGCGAGGTTCTCCGGCCGGGAATTGGGCGGTTCATTGAAGTGGGTGTACGGCTTCCTTTTAGGGGACCCCCAAAATGGATTTTGTTTCCTTTTTGGTGTCCCTTTCACACCACACAAAAGGGGGTACTCTAAAAACAAGCCCAGTTGCCCAAAAAAAGGAGAGATGTGCGCAGAGCCTTGACATGTGCACATGTGCAATGGCCAGTGCACATCCAGAAAAGCACATATAGAAAAGCACATTGGGCTCAGGTTCCTGCTTGAAGCAAAATCCATCACACACACACACACACACGCTTGTTGCGGCAATCCTGAGGGCCTGCTCCTTTACGGAAGGTTTTCTCACTGTGTGTTTGCTGACCGTGGATGTTACCACAAACGGCGGCCAACTCGCAATAAGCTCAACAGTGTTGCGAGCTGTTTATATTGCTGGTATATGACCAAACGTGGCATGGCTGCCGGGCAACTTTGGCGTGTCAAAACTTCCCAGGGTGCATAACATCCACAGGCACATGAAAGTATACGTGTATGTGGTACGTAAGTTGCCTCTTGACAGTGGGCCCCCCAAGCGAGCGCAGGCGTTCCTCGCTCCGCGCCTGGCGCTCGGAGCGCGCTTCAGGGGATGCAAATGAGCAGCGCCCGTTTTTAGCTCCCCTTGTCAGGTAGGCACGTGAAGGTTGCTCTGGCTCCGCTCAGAATGTGACATGACCCCACGAGAACACCCCAAAGCTTTCGTTGGAGAATCCATTCATTTGTTCATGCTTTTTTGCAGTATCGGCCTTACAATCAGGTAGGGGAGGCAAAAACCCGGGTGGCCCCGTCGCGATCTTCGCTCAGGTTCCATCCAGCAGAGGCAAGTGTCGAGGCCAGGGTTTCGGTTTTCGGTCGAGCCCGAAACCCCAAGCTGAAGCTCCAGCTGAAGCCGAAGCCGAAGCCTTGGCTTGGAGCCAACCTGGATGCTTGAAGGGGGGTCCTGAGCAAGTGGTTAGCAATCCCACTCAGAACCCAGCTTACAAACCATCGAGTAAAGTATAATATACGGTTGCTAACCACTTGCCAAGTACCCTTGCCCCGTCAAGTGTCGGTATGTTTGTGTGTTTCTCAAAGTGTGTTTTGTTTTTTCCTCCAGTTTCCCGTTTTTAAACCATCCAACTTCCTGCTTAAGCCATCCAAAAGGCCCCCCCCCCAATTTGGGTGTCCAAAAAAGTTGGAGGCCCCCTAAGATGTTTGCATCTCTTTTGGTATGAAGTTTAAAAAAAAAAAAAAAAAAAAAAAAAAAATCTAGGCGACATTTTACATGCTCCAACTGTGGATTCCAGCAATTCTCACACTCTTTTAGCAACCTATTGGCACTTTTCAAGGAGGAATCCGTGGGTCTTTTCAGGGGACCCCCAAAACATGTGTTTTCCTTCTGGTTTCCCTTTAACACCCAAAAAACGGTCACCCTCAAAACAAGGGGCCCAGGTCGAGTATCACCAATTTGTTGCCAGCCCCTAGCCATGCGGAACTCGGCAAGGGCATAGAGTCGGCTGGGCCGGTCATGGCGGCGGCCGCGGCCTTCTTGTCCGAGACTCATCGGGAAAGAGCCAGCAGGAGTATTGCTGGCGCGATATGTAGGGAATGGTCAAAATTAAACCACGGTCCATGTTTCCACTTACTAGGGTTCCATTTGGGGTACCTATGTTTGACCCACAGCCATGTAGGGGATGTGGTTGCATGAACCTGCAAATTCCCTGGGAAACCACCGTTACAAGGGTCATTTTCCTCATTCCCCGAGCACCAGCAAGTACCTTCCCCACTTTTTATCCAGAGAGATCCTTCTTTCTAGCCCCCAGAAACTCAGGTATAGACCTAGTGGGCTTCTCTCGAGAGACATCCCCAATAGGGGATAGGGCCAAAAAGCAAATTCGGGCCTGAATTGGAGTGGTGGGAACTGGGGATTTGAACCCCCTGGCTCTGGAGGGTAAATGAGCTTGAGCACTCCTGGGCCACCAACCCACCAAACGAGGGGAATGGGATGGGCGGCTTGGGCTCTTCATTCAGGCTCACCTGGGTGGCTCGTGTTTTTTGCGTCCATTTTTGGAGCGGTTTTAAAGGGAAAGCAGCTATATGTTGGGGCCCCCTGAGAAAAAAGTTGGCACAGCCATAATGAGCATATTGACATGTACCGAGAGCCCTAAAAAGCTCTGTGCTAGGGTCTCCCGGTAGCTGTTTGCCAAAGCGGCTTAAGAGTTCTTATGCTGGAGCTTGTTTGGCGGTTTGGGGAGTCTTCGTTGGAGGGCGATGTGTATTTGGACATGGGAGTCCTGTTGAACGATCCCCTTTGTTTGATACAAGAGGGTATGATTTTCGATTTTCATTTGGAACCCTAAAAACGCAATCTCTGAAAGGGGGGGGCTTTGCTTTGGTGCGTTGGTGCTCCATGGGAATTGGATTTGTACGGGGTATCAAGCAGGGTGTTTGAGAAGTCTGGGCGGCTCATGAAATTAGACACCACGCGAGAAGGCAGAAACGCACGCAAGATTTCAGCGCCGACCTCTTGTGAGGCCCTCCTGAAGGTGTCACTGAAACCAACAACACGGAACTCTTGAAAGCGTAGCTCTTTGCTGCTGGACTTTAGTCACTTGTTGGGAAGGTCACTCTGGTGGTACAGAGAAAGTCACGTTACCTTTTCACACCAATCCACTGGGGCAATATGGGAATTACACGCCAGGCCCACTTTTGCGGGCCCTATTCTGTTTTCCACGAACTTGGATGCGTATCAAATAGGGGCACCCAAAGATATTCATGTTAGTTTTCCTTTGGGCCAATCCAATAAAAACGATACCGTCAAAAAAGCCACCAGCGATAATTTGTGCCAGCACTGGCTTGAACCAAGGTTCAGCGCAGTGCTCAGCACGGCCTCCCAGTGGGTAGATGTTGCCTTTGCACAACGTGGAACTAGCCGTGGGTCAAAAGCATGCACCCCCAGTGAACATCCCAATCCCCACTAGAATAGATTTAAATAGGTGGTGCAACTACCCCAAAATGGTACCATTGGTTTCGACCCACAGCCAACTCATAGTCCAAAAAGTGTCTTCCAAACAGGGCCTTTTTTTCGGTCTTGCCAGGGTCAGAAGTTGCTCAGTGGGCAGACTGGTAAACTGTTGTGCCAACTGGTTGTCTCGCGTGCTCAGTAAAACCCAAGGACCAATAGGCTTTTCAGAGGACAAGATAGCCTTCCAAGAGTCAGAACGCCTCCAATCAGATTCCATGTTGGGTGGGAGGTTCTGCTTTCCGCAGCCGGTAAACTGAGCCCACCCGCGATCAAGCTACATATTTTTTTTTAGTTGACTAGATCAGTAAGATAAAGCACACACAATGTTTAGCTCTACTTTGTTGAATGTGTTGAGTTGCACAGATTTGTTAAAAGGGACGCAGTTCTCAATCAGCATCTCAGTTCTACCCATTGCCCGGTCTGTATAAACCATACCTGGAAACTCCTTCCGGCCAAAATTTCAGCCGCGGACTCAAAAAGGCGCCTTTTTGCGTCCGCCGGCGGAATTGGGATCTCCGAAAAAGCGAGCGGCGTTTTTGCTTTTCCGGCGGCGTTTTTCATACGCGGCCTTAAAGAGCATTGCTGCCACAGCTTTTGCTTTGACCCATGCGCATGCGCCAATGTGACAAGCGTTGATTCTGCAAACCGCCTTTTGTCTCATTATATTCAATATATGCAGCCACAAAGCAGCCTTTTGCAACTTGCAGCCACCGCAGTACCCTCGCATGCCTACCGCCAATCTCTTCAATCAGGGCATGACCCGGGTGTATGAATCATGTTTATTCGATGCGTGTGGCGAGTACGCAGCCCTCTTTGTCTCCACTGCTTCTGGCTTCAAAGGGGCTGGTTGCCCCAAAATACAGGAATCAGTTTTTTCCTGCATGCACGGTTTAATAGACGGTTTTGTATTTTGGTGGTGTTTCGGGCTACGGCGGAAACACGCGGGATTACGGCGGAAACACGCGGGATTACGGCGGAAACACGCGTCCAAACAGTGGACGTTCTCAGGGCCTTTGATTGCGTGGCTTGACGCTTGATCTCCTTACCTTCGATTCGTGCTGTTATTAGCATCGCTGTGCAAAGCATGTCTGGTCACAAATGCATTGCCGGCAGAAATCATGATGCATGCTGTTGGCTATGTAGTTGCGGGCACCGACTGTTCTCTGGATGGGTGGAGTCGTTGCTGCGTGCCCAGTGCCCATCTTCATTACTTTCAGCAGCTTTTGTGAGCAAATCAAAGACATGCCAGTTGGTGTTGCATTGTGGGAGCAAGTGCTTGGTTCAGTTTATGATGTGCTAGACCAGGCTTTGCGGCTGTTTTTTCTGGCTGCCGGCGTTTTTCAGAGCTGCCGGCGATTTTTTCTACTTGCGGCTGAAATTCTTGCTGAACGCAAAGCGGCTGAAATTTTGGCCGGACGGAGGTTCCAGGTATATTGTCCTTTCCGTGCTTCGTGGCCTCAGCCCCGTTGGATTGTTTCCTTCTCCCTGAACCATAGGCAAATGGATAAAGCTTGACTAAAAACTCTCATTTGTAATGGGAATCCCGGATTTACTACTAGACCCTGGCTGTTTTTGATGGGGAGGTTGTCTTTGCTGGATTCACCACCTTTGGAGGGAACACGCCCCTATCAATCTGGGGTCAACATGAACGGAATCTTTTCTTGGCCTTGCAGGGCCCACGTTTTGGATCGTTTTGGGCCGTGTGAAAGCGCCTAGGCTTGACGTCGCCCATTAAGAGGGAGGGATCCAGACTTGGTGGCTCTTTAACCTCTAAGAATTCAACTTCTTTGTGGGGAAGTTGAGTGGTTGCACGCAAAAGTGAATTTGTTGGTGAACAATTTGACAGTTTGCCCGCAAAAGTCCCAAAGTTAACCCAAAGGATGTTGCTTACGTGCATTAAACATGTTTGAAGCGGCTGGCCCGACCAGTGGATTTCAATTCTTCTTTGCCTTTCTTTCAGGCGGGGGTTCTTTCAAATCAATCAGGGACCCTCCCTCCAACTCCCCGTGGTAATAGGCCGCATTTTGCAAGGTGAAGCGCGGCCAAACTATGCCTTAATGGTTCGGGGCGGAGATTGCATAGTCCCTGAATCAAGCGGCAAGAAAAGCCGTTTTTGTGGCCATGGGCCAAGCAATAAAAATATATATAGAAATATATACACGTGAATCAAGCGGCAACAAAAGGCGCTTTTGTGGCTATTATATTTGTAGAAATATATATATATATGGCTCGGTTTGAGCAACCGGGGCTTCGGTTTACAAGCTTCAGCTTCTTCACCTGGCACAAATCGCGGCAATCTCAAGAAGTGGGTGTGCGACCTTAGTGGACCTTTGGTTATGGAGAGAGCTGCTCTCATCTTGGTGGCCCCCAGCGAATCGTCCCCTTAGCTTTTTTTCGGCTTTTAGTTGGTTTAGTGGTAGTTTCCATTTAACCAACCACGAAAAGTTAGTCACTTTTAGCAGGGGATTTTTTTGGGCAGCCCGGTCAGGTGTGTGAAATCTTCGGTCCAATCATGGACTTTCCCCCTGGTCGTCAGCTTCCATGATTGTTGGAGGGAGGGTATTGTTCTACTTCACTTTGAGGTGTTGCTCAGGCTTAAGTCATTGCCGCAAGCTCTGTTCAGGAAAGGGATCGCCCCCAGGTGGTTCTCACAAGGCCTTAGATCAGACAATTCAATGAACCTTTCCTGGGAGGCCGAAGGGCCTCATATTTCCGTGGCAGCCAGGTGGCACCTGAGGAAGAAGCTAAACTCAAGTCGCGAGGGTTGATTTGAGGTTCGGAGATGCTCCGAGCTGCGTTTAGAGATTTGACAATCTGGAGTTGTATATTGGGAACCGTACTTATAAAATGGCACTGCTTGAAAACACCCAGGACGACCCTTCAAGGGGCAGAGGGGGGGGCGGGAGGGCGGACAAAACACAACGAAATCCAGTATTGAACAGAAAAGCCAAGAGGAAAAACAACGAAATCCCTTGAACAAAAAAGCCAAAACGAAAAAACCATCAAACCCATGGAACAAGCACATGGCACGCCCAAATATGTTGAGCAGATGTTCAACTTCTGTCCAGCTGCTTTGCGGAGGCCAAGGATGGAGCAGAAAGTCCAGCCTGCCGGCGGCTGAGCGCCATGAGCGGCCATGGCGTGAGTCTGCCCCCGTGAAACGGGGGGGGGGGGGGGGCTTTGAGTCAGGAGCGAAAAGTATCCTTTGCTGCATCTTGCTTGGATGAGAGGACTTTAACTTTTTGCCATCTGATGGGTTTTCCGTATTAAACCACTAAAAGTTGAACTTTTAGCAGGGGAGCAGAAAGCAGCCGAGTATACATCTATACAACTCAATCAACTCAAGAAATTCAAATTATTCCAAACCTGGAATTCATTGCATGCTTTCACCTAGCGAATGCGAGGAAGGGAGATGAAAGATGCCACCCCTGTGAGACAAACTCAAGCAAGGTTCCTTTGTCTGGTTGGGGCCTCCGACAGTGTTCCTGCTTGCCTTTTGCATACCGACCACCATTTCGACAAGCTCCAACAGGACCGGGTCTAGGGTCTCCTTGACGATTATTGTTTTTGGGGTGCACTAACGCAGAAGCTTTTGAAGCTCCCCCCCCAAAATGCCAGCTCAAACTAAAACCAAAACCCGATGCTCAGCTATTTGAAAGGAGCCTGCCTTTTTGCCTTTGGTGTTGTTCCTAGATTTTCCCTACCCTTCCTTTCACAAGCGTATCGCCTTGGGAGGGTACCTGGAAGATCAATTTCCCAGAAGGAGCCGCTGTCAGCCATGATCTTTGGAGGGTAGGTGTTCACCTTTTGAGGTCCACTCGGAACACTTGGGTGGATTCGGTTGATCCTTCCGATGGCATGGTCTGGGCGCGCTGCAGGTTGCGGATTCGGATTACTCGAATCCATTTGGGAGTGACTCATATTTTTGAGGAGACCCCTTTTTGGGGTTGGTTTTAGAGGGAAACCAAAAGGAAACCAAATGTTGAGGGTCCGAATCCTGAGGCCACACCCATTTGAAAGAAACGGTGTTTGTTCGTCGGTTCCGGTCATGTTGCCTAACGGGCAACTTCCTTAGTTCATTTCCTTCCAACCGGCGGACTTTGCTCAGAAACCAAAACTTGAACATGTTTGGTTGGCAATGAAACCAGGATCTGCAAATATTCAGTTGTTCTGTACCGCAGATGTGGGCCGCGGGCGGTTTTTTTATGCCTATCAGGCCTTCAGCCCAGCTGACCGGCATTGCAGCTCAGGCTTCTCGAGAAAGTCGGGAGGGAGGGCACCTTAAGGGCGAAGATGGTGTTCAGATGGGCTTGTCTTTGTTTCAGGGCCCCCCCCACGGATTTCAGTTGTCCGTTTGGTTCTCTTTAAAACCACCCAACAAGGGGTAGCCTTGACAAAACGAGAGACGGGTCTATATATGGGGCCTGCAGGCCCATGGGCTTACGGGCCCGCCAGCCTGCCCATGGTACTGAGGCTACGGTGTTGGATTTGGGACTTGTGTCGAAGTTGCAAATCCGCGGGTAGGTACTTGGACCTTTATACGGTAGCTGTGCCTGGAAAAAGCAGGTATAGCAATGTGGGTCATCCTGGCTCGGACAGCCCGATCCCCCAGCTCAAATTTGCCAACAAGAGACAAAAACTGGTAGACAGAACGACTCGCCCACTAAGACATCCAGAAGGGGCTCCACAACACCTGATCCTCTTCAGGGCCTTCTTGAGCAGGGTGTGTGGCCACTCCCATGCTGTCTCACGTGCTCATCGAATAACTAGCGGACAAGGATCATGTCGGAGCAACGGGGTGTTTCCCAAGGTGCAGGATGCCCTCTGCAGGACGAAGAAACTAAACCCAGACCTGCAGTGTTGCTTAGTATCTTCTTGCAAAGTGTTCTTTTTCTGTGAAGACAACTGCCCACCAAAACAACGCGTTGGCCCCCGTTTCTCCCGCACTCGGGTTGTGCAAACAAGAAAGCGAGTCGATGCAGGCTGCGCCCTGTGCCAGGCGTGGCCCGGAAACAGCGACATGTTATATATTTGTTCACCGACATGGGTTTGTTTTTGAAGATGGGGGACCCCACTTTTTAGTGGGTGACCGACTTTTTGTCCGGGAAAGACACCTTGTCATATTGAAATCTGACCTTTCACCATTGTTTCTTTAACGTTCCGCTGGTTGTGCGCTCATAGGTGGTCCCTTAGTGGTTCTGAGCCCCCCCCCCATCAGAAAGAGGTTGCAACATAAACTCTACTTGTCCACCATACGGGGGGATGGTTAGCAGCGGTTTGCCTGACACGGGTGTTTCTTGAAACAGGTCCTGCCAACCAAGAAGCGGCCCTTGAGAACTCCCAAATGTGTGCGTTCTTTGAGGGAGCCACCCTATGTTGCCCCCTTCCGTTCACCCAAGAAAGCCAACGTGCCGAAATTTTCCCACCTCTTTGTGCTCAGCGGCCCGTTGGTTCTTGAACGGCTGTGGTAGGGACTCCGCGGACATTCGTTGGCTGTGGAGTTTCAATTGCTCCCTAAGAAGCCAGGCCCTCATATTCGTTGGTGTGCTGTAGATGTTCCTGCACCTCTGCCCTTGTTTAGGTTGCCATGTCCTGCCATGAAGCACATCCTCTTCAGTGACAAAGTGTCTAGACGGACAATCACGGAAAGCCAAATCAAAGTCCTCACGAGCGAGTTATTGCAATCACAGCCATATGGGTGTGTCCTCCCACACATGCTCAGTGATTTGACCGCAACATCCCTTGACACCACCCCAAACAGGTAGCCTCTAAAAAAGCGACGCCCATGTGGACATTGCTCGGGGTTTCTTCCTTCAGGCCGCTTTGCGTCGGAGCATTCCTCCCGCGAGGTATGAGCGCGCTTTGGTGCCCAGATCTGCGATGTTGTGGCAGCCTGAGTGATCGGATGGGTCGGGTCCAAATGGATCACATCCGCAGCTTCGTCGCCTGCCAGAGACCCTCCGCTTTAGGTGAACTTGGTTGGCTCCCAGCCATCCCCTTAGCTTTTTAGCCTTTCAGTGTTTAGTGGTAGTTTCCTAAAAGTTAAACTTCTAGCGGGGGATCTGAGGGCAGCCCAGTGAAGAAGTCCATTTGGAAGGCATTGTTGTGCTCCTTGCTTCTCATCAGGCGCTTTCGGAAGTGCAAGTCCAGAAGCACAAACACTAGGCCGGTCTCACTTTCCGAAAGACCTGCGTGGAAATCATGTGAAGGTTAGTGGACATGGGCGCCACGATTCAAAAGCAACTTCTCAAAGGGTCGGCTTTGGCCAAGTGAGTAGTCCTCCTTGCAACCTCTGAGACAAGTCCAGCATACCATTCGAAAAACGGCCCATCACTTTTTGCCGATCAGACCCTTAAACAAAAATCTGGCGGAGACTGGAGTGGGTCTTCCCCCCTGAGCATTTGTGTCTAGCCAGTTTCAGGTTCAATGTAAGTTTTTGTAAGGCCATTTGTTGGACCCTGGGCCGACGATTTGTGCCGTGTGCCGCCTTTGTTTCGGGAACAACAAGGGCTTTGATTTTCACAACCCACACGTACTTGTAGCCCATTGTGCTAGAACCCCTCTAAAATTGGACCCCTCCCTGCATTTCGTAAATGCGACAATCCACCCATCGAATCGGCCTATTGAGAGCTATTGCATACTTGATTGGCCCACTGCATTAGAACCCCCGCTAAACATGGGATGAGACAAAGCACCCATCAAATCGGCCTATTGAGAGCCATTGCACGCTTATTTGGCCCATTCATGGGTGGGGGGAGCAAGAAGTGGATGTGTTGCTTGGCAAGTCTGCACCGAGTGCTCGAGCCAGTCTGCAGACGGCCATAGAATGCCATGGGGCCGTCAACTGAGCCCACAGCTGAGGTTCGAAAAGTTCTCTGAGAAGACCATCAAGGCTCGGAGCTCGGCGCTCTCGAGAAACTCTCGAGAAGCTCAAGAAAGCAAAGCCCGCGCGTCTCGAACCAACAAAAGCACCCGGCCCCCACCTTTGGGTCACCAAAGGATACGCTGATGAAAACACAACCAAACTCAGTTGCCCCAAGCGAATCGGATTTCCTGTTTTTTTTTTGGGGGGGTGTTTCCAATGTTGGCCCATGTTTTTTGGGAAAAAGCTCCCAAGAGGGGCAGCTGTTGTTTCTGGGTCCGAACGGAGCAAATGGGACTCATGGCAGCTGCCAGGCGGTGATGTTGGCCCAAGCGGAGGCGCAGAAGATCAAGCAGGAGACAAACCCAACGTCGAGCGTCGATGTGGTCGAGCGGCCTCCAAGCTTTGTCGTTTCAGGGATGCCCACCCCTTTGAATATGGAATTGGGGGAGCTGCAACGAGGAAGCCAATGCGACGCAATTGTTGTCCATGTTGGAGTTTCTTGCCTGGTGATGCCTCGCAGCAGGTGTTTTCGCGCTCCAGAATAGCAGGCATTGTGCTGCCCCGGAATGAGGTTTGCAGGAAGAAGGTTATTGGAAGCTTCCCCCTCCCCTCCCCCCCCTCCCCCCCCCCCATCCGCCGAAACTTAGCTGAAGGCTGGCTGGAATGTAGGGTGTTGGCAGCTACGAACCGAGGGTCGTCTTAGGGTGATTTTCACACTGCCGGCCTTGGCTCACCGTTTCGCTTGGGTTTCCAAAATGTCCATCGCCCACATCACGCGTTTGTTTTCGCAAAGGGGTGATATTGAAATCCATGCAAAACATACAACAGACCATAAGACACCATCCAAGACGGGACCCTTCGGGCTTGGAGGCTTCATTTCCAGATCCTTCCTTGTTATTTGAAGATAAGCCGGGCCTCTTTTTTGGGGCCTCGGTACCCCTTTTTGGTGCAGAAGAAAACACCATGGGGGGCTGTGTTTTGCACCATGGCCAAAAAGAAACTCGAGAAAACCAAGCAAAACACAATTGTGGCACCATGGCCAAAAACAAAACGAAACTCGAGAAAACCATGCAAAAAACAATGTTGGGGCCAAAAACAAAGGAAACTTGAGAAAACCATGCCTTTTTTTTTGTAGGTCAGGCTTTGATTGTGGATCAGCACTCAGATGCGGGGCCATCGGCCCCATGAGAAGGCCGGCTTTTTGACAATGGAAGCCAAACGGAAGCCGGAACCCTTTCGACTGCGTTCCCAACGTGGCCCAGGAAAATCCAAGGAAGATATATGGGTATGGGTGAAAATTATACCACAAGGGGACCGCAGGTTTTAGTCCTTGTCACCTTTTCCAGGGTTCCGTTTTGGGTATCATTTTTTGACCCACACCCAAAAACTTGATCCCGACAGGGGTCCAAAGAGTACATCCTCAGAAGCAAAACCTTTGGGTCCGCTCGTCCCTTTCAGGCGAGTTTCCTTTTGGGGTGATGTTTTTGTGTTTGTTTGTGTTTTGGGCGGGGGGGAGGGTGGAAATAAAGGTAACCGTCAGCTTTGAATCCAAATGGGGAAGATACCCAAGGCAAACCAAACCACCAACTAGCTTCCATTTGCTGAAATGCACGTGTTTTATTTCCCCCCTTATCCATCACCGGACAACTAGTTCTCATATTTTTCCCCAGGGACGCTTTGTTTTTGGTAGACGCCAACTGGCCGCAGCCAAAACGGGGCCCGGGGTCCGGCCGAACCAACCGGGGCCGCGACCGCCCCTCGCCAGACGGCGCTCGCGAGGACCACGTGGGCACGGAGACTCTGGTGGTGGGCCTCTTGGCCGAGGGCAGCGGCGGCGCGCAGGCGCTGCAGACTTTGGGGGTGCACCTCAACGAGGCGGCGCTTCCGATTTTTCGGTTCGTCGGTTCCGGTTGCGGCCATAGGTGTCCGGCTGTTCAGTGGCACCAATTTCTTTTCCTGTTCTTTTTTGGGTGGCTGCCCCACTAAAAATGGTCTTCCCCAAAAAGGGTTCCCTTTTTTTCCTCCAGGGTCACTGAACAACTGAGTAGGTGTCCGGTTGAGTTGGCGATTCCTGGTACCAGGCCCATCTATTTTCCCAAACGAAGGTTCCGGGGACGCACGGGGGAGTTCTGACGACGTAGTTGCAGTTCCGCGGGTCCGAGCAGGGTTCGGGAGTGCACAGGGCGGCTCCGTGAAGGGTTCCAAGTTGTGGGGATGCGTGTTGTTGGGGATATCACCTGGGCTTTTAGCTATTGTTGGGGATGGGGAGGGTCCCTTCTAGTGGGGGTTATTTCTCCAACACGTCGGTGAGTCTCCCGAAAGAACAGGGCTCCCCATGTTAGATCTTGGGTGATTTTTGGGCAGATTTTAGGTGAGTTTCATTTAATGTTTGAAGGCACGCCCATTGGTCCAGTCCAACTTTCCAGTAGCCTATGGTCAATTCTGGGGTCTCCAAAATTATGTTCTGTTCTGGGGTCTGCTTTGAAACAGAGACTGGACATATGATCCTTTTGTGCACACAGGCGAGCCAAGAATTTGGAAGATGGGAAACTGACTGAATGTAGGAAGCCAGGACTCAGGCCTTTCCATTCCAGTTTTGCAGTTGTGCTCACTTCCTGAGTTGATGGACTTCAAACTTTTTGGAAAGACCATTTTGGTGGTAAATAGAAAGTTAGGACTTTTTTTGGCCAATCAACTCAGGAAGCGAGGTTGGGGTTATCACACACGCACGAACCCCGGGGTTTCAAGAGACGTTTGGGCTTTGTTTCGGGGCAACACGTTGCCCTTTTGCTTGGACTTCAGCTGCCGCGATGCCAAAGCATAGCCACCCCGAAGCCACCACGCACCACTGGGTAGCCAGGGTTTGCCTTCACTGCGAAACTGACATTGAAATCTGTTTAGCGTCCTGGAATTCCCTCTGAAGGAAAAGGATGTTTGCGCTTTGTAAGATCACTTTTTGTTCCGCTTCAGTTCGCATCGGGGTGGAACTTCAATCCCTTCAACCTTGTCTGCCGTGGTTTTGAACTAAACTACAAGGACCACCCACATCACCCAAAAGCGGCACCAGCGCACCCAAAACACCCACCACCCCAATGAAACCAGCATCACTGTATATAGAAGACATACAGAAAATATTCCGAAATGAAACACTAGAATCGCTCCCCTGATTCTTTTTGCAAGGGCGGGCGCGGTCGGGTCAACCCTGGGCTGAACCCGAGTTGGAGGAGTTGTTTCCCTCTGTGGTAGCACCAGCGCCATGGCTGGTTTAGTCCGACGCGAAAGTGATATACAAACATCGTTGGTGGTTCCTGTCTTATTTGAATGTTTTTGCATTAGCTTCACAATGCTTATTCAGGTGCTTATGTGTGTACAGGCGTCCTTGAATTATGCACTTATTGTTTTATATGTCAAAGAATAAATTACATACATATATATATATATTCATGTCACAAATCCCAGTTGTCCAGTGACCCCGTTTTCTACCCAGTAAAGGGTTCCCTTTTTCTACGGGGCAACTGGGTGATGGATACATGAGGTCCCTGAACTGGGCAACGTTGTCCTGGTCATTTTCCCGAACTGGCAATGAGCAAGGTGGGCAAGTTGCATCCGATCTGTTTGACACCAGCGAGAGCTCGCAAAGCTTCAGTGTAGAGACTGGCTCACTGAACACATTTGGCCTGCGTTTCGCAGACTTTTGGCAAATTCTACATGTGCTTGGTTGAGTGGCCAAGGGCATCAATATTTTCGTTGCAATCTGTGTGATGCATGGCTGGGTCATTTGCCTCAGTTCGCACAGGTCAAACATTGCTGTAGACATGGTGGACGAAGTTCTCCAACGAAAATCCAAGGGCCAAGGGACTCACTTTTTTGCTCCCACCTCTGGAAACAAGCAACTTTTTCGAGCTTCGCCGTTCTTGCCATGTCTTTTCCCCAGAAATCGACTGGGTCTCCGCCCAAGAAGATAAAACATCGGCTCCTTCGGGGTGGCTTTGGGCCCCGCGACATGCCAGGCACGCAGGGAGCTGGAGACCATGGTGGGCCACGGCATGGGCCGGGCGCCGAGCTTGAACGGCAACGGCTGGTCTCCACGGGGGGTTGGGGGGGGGAGGAGAGGGAAGGAGAGGAGGCCCAAATACTCCCCTGAGGCCTTAATGAGGCCTTAAGGCGTCGGGTTCGTTTTTTGGGGGGGGCATGTGGGTTGTCAAGCTTCGGGGTCGTTTTTTGGGCACTGGGCTGGTGGCACCTGCGGCAAAAAAGGTCCAAAAAGGAGCCATTTTCGACAAGCCCCGATGCAAACCTCTCCAAAACGAAACCGTGGTCTTCCCCATGTTGGGCAATGTTTAGTAAAGGTCCCAAAAGGATAACTTGTTATTAACCTTGGTTACCCATTTTGGTTCCGACCGGTTTTCCCGTTTTGTTTTGACATCATGTGGTTCCACTTTTAGTAAAATTCCCAAAAGGTTACTTCCGTATCCTTTGGGCAAGTGAGTTCTTGTAATGTCGACCCCTGATTAAAGACCTGTCCCATCAAGAGGGGGGCTGTGTTCTCCCCAAAAGTGATGAATCCCTCACTGAAAGGGGATTTTTTTCAGGGTTATCAATCCGGGCTTCCCAGTGGGCAAGATTTGATAGGTTTCAGTGGGGTTTGGGCTGGGTATGAAATTTGCTCCATCGAAGGTAGCCGTTTCCGGGGGTTGTATGAGCTTTGAATGCTTGGGACACTTGCAAGTACATCCATCCCCATGCAAAAGTGGTCCTTTGAGAAGGATTCCCGGAAAAAAAAAATGGGCACCCCGGTTTCTGATGGTTTTTTATTCAACCGTTGGAGAGTTTTGCACCTCTTGGTTCAACCGTTGCCTTCAGTACGCCATTGGATCCCACTGGGTCTTAGGTTTAGTGGCACAAACCGATCCCGGACCGATCCCCGAGCCTCAAGGCTTCGGGGCTGAAGCTCCGACCGTAGCGAGGAAGAGAAATCTGCAGGGTTCACGATGTTTTCCTTTTTGGTGGTTTGAAGCATTTTGGTCCCCAACCGAGGGCCAAGGATATCATCGACGTCAACGACGACTCACCGGATGTTCAGACAGTTCTGCATGGTTGTTGTTGGGAAAGATTTGTTTTACGTATTTTTGCTTATTGGGGTTTAGTGGTTGAAATCAAAATCCACTCAACTGCTATAAACACTTTTTTTTGCTGCCCAAACCCAACGTCAACCAAGTTTTGGTGGTTTCAAGCATTCCCTTTTGGTCCTCACAGTGAGTTTCCTTTTGGCTGCAGTGTTGTTTTGCAAATCTCGGGAGCCCTGGGGTGTCTCATGGTTTACTGAAGTGTAGGCAAGCTTGTGCGCTTTTGGTGAGCCAAGCCCGTGTCTGTGTGCATTCAGGGCATCCTGGGGTGGTTCGGGCAGTCAAGCTTCGGAAACCGAAAGACCCCTCTGAGGTAGGGAAACCCCACACACATAAATGATCATATAGGGAGGTCCCCGTCCTACCCATGCTCGTCTTCACGCAGTTCCTGTAGGTTTGATTGTCAGAACAAAAGCCAAGACTTCCACTGGCTTAAGAGTATATTTAATAACCCCTGTTGGTCTTCAAGGGAATCTATCACTACTGGAAATGTGTGTTTTTTCCCACCGGACTTAAGAAAATGGAAGATGAACAACCAGGTGGCCCTTCTGACTTCCCATTTTCGGATGGGTCCGCGTTCCTCGTCTCAGCGATCTTTGCACAGGCGGGAAGTCGCAAGAGATCCCGTTTACCACCTCAGCGAAGCAGGTTCTCGAGGACGGACACGTCGGACGTTCCGCTTGGGCGTCCACTTTGTAGTGGTTTCCGTCTAGTCACTTGCATTTGGTTAAAACTATTTGTCATTTTCCACTGTTGGTTTCAAAGGGAATCTATCACTACTGGATTTTTGTTCCCAGGGGACTTAAGCAAATGGAGGGTCGGATGACCCCTAGTTGGTGGTTTGGGATTTGAACCCTTGGTGATGGTAGAGGGTAAATGGGACTCTTAAACACGAAACCACCAAGTCAAACCTTCCAAACAAGGAGAAGCTGAGATGATGGATTAGGATAGGCCAACCCCCATTTTGAACAGATGTGCTCGATTAAAGTATACAGCACCTCCTCAGAAGGTACTTGGACCCTGAGGGATATTGGGTCACAAAAATGCCGGGGCTCATTTGGAGACATGCCCGATTTGGGAACGAGCCTGCTCCATGTACGGCGGGGGCCGGGGTGATTTCAGCCCAGTCAATGGAAACCACGAGGCGCCCGACTCAATGCACCTGTTTGGTGTTTTGGGTGTTGCTTGGGTCAGTTTGACGGGTCAAAAGTCAAAAACTGGGGTTGTTTCCCAATGACATAGCTTTGGGGGTGACTTTGAAAATTGCAAAATCAGGGCGGCAACAGTATTGATTTTCACCCTGAACCAGAAGAATGCTAAGTTATTGCAGTCGGTTTAGAGAGCAAAGTCCTGACAAAGTCCTAAAGGACCTTGGGACGAATCTGTGGGCTCTGAGGGTATGTTTCTCACTCACCGCCCCAAGCAATGGATTCAATGGGTCAGCTATTTCTTTGAAGGAACCTATACAACTGAAAGGAGGGAGGTCCTTCAACCCAGGGAGGTCCTTGAACCCAGTCACCCACCTATGAACAATCCTTACAGGGTGCCAAGGCGGACCCTGGGCAAAACCAGAAGTCGTCATGGAACAGTGCCACATTCACACGCCCGCATCAATGAATCCGCAAATTTTATAGCGAGGATCTAGGAAAGCCTAGGAAAAGTTCACCATGAAGGTCAGGTGCTTGGGAATCATCCATATATGTCCAGCTTCTTATTTTGCATACTCTCCGCAAATTAACATGGAACCTGACGTTCGGGGTCCCTTTAGGAAAATGGTCTGTCTAAACCAGTACGTTATTTTGCAAAGACGGGGTGTCCCATTCAAAAAGGGACTGTCACCAGTTGGGAGGAACACCCCCCCACTAAGCCACCTTCATGAGAAGGCCCAGGCGTTTAACAGGACTGCGTCTGACTTCCTGAGTTCCGTTTCGGACTTTAGTCATTTTTTGGGTCTGGACCATGTTAGTGGTAAACAAAAAACAGTCTGGGTACTTTGTCTGACCAATGCACCCGTCCGGAAGTGAGACGTTGGGGCGCGCGCGCGCGCGCGCAAAAGTCAGGACTCGGTGAGGTGTGCTCACGAGCGAGGCCGCGTGCGGGTGGCGTTCTTTTGCAAAGCCACATGCCGATCTTTGCATTTGTGTTGTCCCTTTTTAATTGTTCTGTTTGAATGTGTTTGGTTTCCCTGTTTAGTTCTTAGTTGTAGTCGTGGCCTTCATATCCAGCACCTTCAGGTAAGTGAGTCACAACATTTTCCCGCCCTTTTTCTTGAATAATCTCAGTGATGGGTGGGGCGGGGTGGGGTGGGTGGGCTTTACTCTGCAAGGTTTGACCAGGTTCACTGGTTGCAACCAGGGTGTGCAGAGTTGCTCCGAGCCTGCCAAAGACCAAGTCTGGGTAGCACCGCGCAGAACTGGTCAAGGGGAGTTCCTGGGCTTTTTCCTTCTTGCGACCATTTGGCTGTGGCTCAAAAGTGGTACCACAATGGCACCCTGGGTAAACTAAATGGAGCCAAAGACCAAACCTGCGTAACCCTAGTCGAACAATTGAGCCACGCCCGTGTGGCCTATGCCTCCATTTTGGGGCGGATGAGCACCCATGTACCACCTATTTTGATGTTCACCAGAGGTTTCCCGGGTTTTGACCCACAGCCAAATAGGGTAGCCCCAAATGGGTTGCCCTGGCAAATGGACACGGACATGGCCCTTCCACTTCGGCCCAAGGAAACTCCAGGTACCTTCCAGCAACGTCCAGGTACCTTCAGGTACCCTTCTGCCACTCTGGCAAGACAAGTTTGGACACTTTGCTTGGGCCAACTCCGCGAGCGACCGCGAGCGAGCGCTCGTTCGCGCGCGCGTTCGCGCGCGCCAGACATGGCCCAAGTGAGCACCTGCCACCTGCTGCGGGCGGTGCTGCTGCAGGCGGGGGACGTGACACGCGCGGGCGGGGGGTGCCTAGTGAAGTCATTGCCTTGTTAGTTCCCAGCGAATCGTCCGGTTCCAGACAGGTTTTCAGGGCGTTTTAGTTGGCTTAGTGGTTGGGTTTGCCGTTTCGCTTGCTAGTTGTCAACCTTTGGGGGATCTGAGGACGGCCGGGATGATGATTTGGACAGCTTCGCGGGTTGCCCTTCCTCCTAACATAGCACCTGACAGGTCCCTTGAAGGGGAAATAGATCATCCAGGTACCCCTGGTGGGAGGAAGGGAATCAGGGTCAGTAGCTGGTGGTGTTTCCCTTGGCTATTTGGATCTTGAGACTTTGCCTTTTGGGAAAATGACATATGTTTTTCCCTACTAAACAGCAGCAAGCAAAATTGCTTGCCAGATTTCTCATCATCCAGTTGATGTTTCTGGACCGTCATGTCAAGTCTTTGGTGTGACGATTTCTCGCCAGTGTTTTGACCTTTTGGATTGACAAATGTGTTTTTTTTTGTGTTGTGTGTGTGTGTGTCTTTTTTTGGGGGGCCCCGAACAGGTGTTATGTTTGGTTTCCTTTTGAGGCAACACACACGGAGCACCCTCCAAAAAGACACCCACTCAAACTGCCAAATGGTCTTCTTGACCTTTTGGTCGTTCGGGCGGAACACAGGCAGCCCAGATTTATCTCACCAAATGGCAGGGGAGAGGCAGTCGCACCGCTCGGCAGCCAGGAAATCCTTGTCTCACTCACTGGGTTCTCTGGACTTGACACTGCCAGGGAAGAAAATTGGAGTGGCAAACAAACAGTTTTGGGCACCTTTTTTTGGCAATCCACTGAGGAAGTGAGTCATTTTTGGGTGTTTGGCCAAGTTCCTGTAGACTTCCTGTGTTTCCTTTGCGGCGGAAAGCAACATATGAGGCTCCCTAGCTGCGTCCCAGGAGAACAGCAACGGCTGCAAATTGCTGGGCAAGGTCCTTGCCACCGAAAGCCTACAGGCCTGTCCGGCCAGGGGCTGATTGTAGCTGGGCTTCCTTGGTATCTTCTGAATTCTACTAGGTCCCCCAGCCAGGTGCCCTTTAACCATTCTTTTTTGGGGGAGGGTACATGAATCCTCACCAAAATGATGGCGACCACAGGGTCCTCAACTAATATTCACACCCGGGTGACGAAGAGTGTTTCTTTAGAGAGACCCCTTGGGGTACCCTCAGTTGGCCAGTTGGCGAATCGACCTTTCAATCAGCTGAGGTTGTCCTCTGTTTGGCCCATGGCTAGCAAGGTCCATATGAGCGGCCGACAAATCCTGCAAAGTCCAATTGCCTATGAGTTGTTTTTTGTTGGCTTAGACTTGCAACCCCATGGGGTGGTTCGGAGCGGCTCCGGGTCAGGGTTCTGGAAGGGTTCCGGGGGTTTCTGTTGGGGATATCGCCTGGGTTTGTTTGATCCCATATTAATCTGACATGGACCCTTCAAAGTGTTCAAAATGAATGTTGGTTCCCCCCAAAACGGTTGACACCCAGGATGTTGCAAGTGTAGCAGCCACAAGCGCAGTGCATTGATTGTTCGCTGCTTGGAACTTGAGACTCTTTCGTATTGACTGGATTGGTCTGAGTTGCCTGTTGACCCTTGTGAACTGTTTACATGGCAAACGATTAGCAACTGCTGTTTGCAG
Source organism: Effrenium voratum (assembly GCA_963377175.1). Classification (NCBI taxonomy): domain Eukaryota; class Dinophyceae; order Suessiales; family Symbiodiniaceae; genus Effrenium; species Effrenium voratum. The sequence goes on along the minus strand of CAUJNA010000354.1, from coordinate 200,821 downwards.
TTTAACTTCCTGGAGAAAATCCTGGGACTTTTCTTGAATACACAACAGGAGGCCCACAGGGTAATGGTAAAAGGAAGCGGGCTTTTTTAGAATAGCCGAGTAAAGGGAAGCCAGCTCCAGGATTGACCAACTCCAAATTGACCAAATCGACCAGGGTTCTGGTGAAAAACTGGGTGGGACTTTTCTTGAATCTTGACCAAACTCTTGGAATTTGGGTGCACAAATCGCGCTGAAGGTGACCAAAATTCACCAAATCCACACGTGAGCCACAATCATCAAATACCCGGGTAGAAGAAGGCTAGTAAGGGACGATCCAACCATAAATAGCTTCGGGTATCCGCCTTCTGAATCCTGTACATGGTTCTGGGTAGACCATTTTTCTAGGGGTTTTGATTCCCCATTCTTTTCAACCATCGTTCTTTGCAAAAACCGGCTCCATTCCCCCTGGTCTTTTGATGGTTTCCGGAAAAGAAGGATCCCTGGGTTCAGAATGGAAATGGAAGGTACCCCTAGGATTTGTGTTTTGCTTGCGACTCGAACAGGGGTTTTCCACTAAACCCACAAAAAGTGAACAAATTTTAGAAGACCAAGAAGGGTACCAACTCCAAAACAAGGCGACGCCTCCAATCGCCCCATTTGTAGATGTCCGACCCTCGGATGGCCTCCAAGTTTAGTAACGATTGGTTTTGCTTGCGACTCGACGTTGAACCCGGACCGAAGCCGCTGCTTGCGTCAGGTGCTCCGCGAGAAGATCTTGGCTGCGCTGGCGCGGGTGGAATCCACCGAGGCCGGCAACAAGGCGAGGAACGACCTTGGGGAAGCAGAGTCGATGGGGTGCCGAGTGGCGAGAACCAGCACTTGGCTGCGAATCCGAATCCGTCCCCCTGTGTAATATATATATATATATATAGATATATATATATATATATTGATTTGTCTATTATGTATGGAGCTTGCGTTTCTTAGTTGCTTGTTTATTCATATGTGTATATATGTATAGTTGGTTATTTGTTCAATTTGCTTATTATTTACTTATTCTTTTGGTTGTGTTGTTTGTTGATTTTTATTGATTAGGCTCGGGGGGTCGGGGGCCATATTTATCGTAGGGGAAGGGATTGTCCAGAGGGTCGTACCCCAGGATTGGCTTTCAAGGGTAAAGAAGGGTATAAGTACCTCCTTAGATCTTGGAAGGTACCTGGACCTTCTGGGTTATAGTTCCTTGGCTACATAGTTGCTCTCAGGATAAAGCAAAACGAAGCTCGTTTTGCGTGGATTGAGTCATGCAGTCCAGTTACCACTTGAGTGAAAGATGCATGAATTTGTCTATCAACAGTACGCAACAATGATCATCAGGGACCTCTCGTCAGGTTCCATGGCAACGTGGGAGGGAGGGCAACTGGGAAAGCATGTAAACACACATATGGGAGGGTTGAGGTACATTTGCCAATCCATGGCAGTCTTTTGGTGTTTGCCATGTTTGGCTCCATATTATAGACGGGTTTGCCTTGTTTGGGCGGTACCCTTTTCGGGTGTTGCAGAAAGAAATCGAAGCCCATTTGGAGCTTCCCTCTTTTGGAGATACCCCAAGAAGGCATACAATTGCAGCCAAAACTGATTCGGTGGCGGTCGACAGCGTCCCTTAGGATATGGGCTAGTCAAACAATCGCCTAAATACCAGCTGAGGTTTAGCGGGTCCTTTGCAGATCGGGAGTTCTGTTTGGATGACATCCTGAGGATCCTGGCCAAAGGGAAGCACCTGCCTCGCAACACTGTGTTTTTTTTCCCATTTTTGCATCCTGGCTCACTAAATGAGGTCCCTTTTCAGGTCCCCTCAGGGGTCCCTGAAAAGTACCCTGAAAAAGTCCCCAAGTCTGTATGACTGCTCTTGGGTGCGTCCTTAGCCCCAATTAGACTTCCAAAAGGTGATCGACCTCTTGCCCCACAAAAGCGCAACCCAACTATTCCGACAAAAAGTCGAAACTGGGCCGGGGGTCCTTGCCAAGCCCACCTTCCACTTCTCTTGCAGTGGGTGTGTCTTTTTTTTGAAGGTACTTGGTTTATTGCTTTAGGGGAAAAACGAAAGGACCACCACCATTTTGGGTGGTCCCCTGTGGGAGACGGACCCGTGTAACTGAGTGCCAGGTCCCGATGAGCGGAACCGCCCGCACCGTGGCGGACGAAGTGGACCTCACTCAGACGCCCGGCACCCGGCGGATCTGTGTGGTTGGGTAGCTGGGTGGGGGTGTTTGTTGGTGCCTGGGCAGGTCTATAAACGGGGGGTCTAGCGCCAAATAAGCCCAAGATAAGCCTGGGAGAGGCGCTTAAGAAGAAGGCCTTAGTAAGATGAGAAGGAGACTCCTCAGAAATTGCACTTGAAGGAGAAAGGTACGCAAATACAAATTGGTGGCTCATTTCAAAGGAACCGAAGCCCCAACACCATCTTAGAAACCTCTGGCATTCATTCTCTTAAGGCCCGAAACGTAAACTTCCACCGTTGGACGAACAGGGGATGACCATTGGCCGAACGCAGTGATCAATTAGGTTTACTGCCGGAGGCGTTCCCGTTTTGGTGTAGTTGGGGTTGGGGGCAGCATTCTGGTTTGTATATGCCAGCCACGAGTTGACATCAAGACATGTGTTGCCACATGACTGGCAAATCATTATTTGAACCGGCGCTCTAACCGGAAGCACTCGGCCCGCTCACAAACGGCCTGAAGGATGGTTTGAAGGGTACTCCTGTCTGGGAAACCTCCTGAAATTAAAGAAACAACGGATTTGGTTATTGAAAAGAGCGACGGTTGAGAATAATTTGGAATGAAGCCCTAGAAGAGTAGGGCTTTCCGGCTCATAGAATCATGAACCGCTAGAATCATGAGCTGGTGATTGAAATGGAGTATTGAATAGCTGCAGGTTCCCCAGGCCTCCGTGTCGCCGCTTGTTTCCCTTCGAGAGAGGTTTCCTGTATGAAATCATGGGCCAGGTGCAATCTTTTGACCCACACCCAAGGACCTGACAACACAGATTATGGCTTTTCACTTCAGACTTTGGTGCTCTGTGCCAACTTCGGGGTTCATCCCATGAGACAGACCCCTTTCGGTTTGCCTCAGCCCAAACTTCAGTGTTCAGTCCATGTTTTGCGCAGACTTCCCCCCAGTTTTGGACTTCAAACTTGGGAAGATCATTTTGTGTGGTCAAAACTTGGTGGCTCCCAGCCATCCCCTTAGCCTTTTAGCCTCTTAGTGTTTAGCGGCAATTTCCATTTAACCCAGTGAGTCACTTTTCGCGGGGGATCCGAAAACGGGCAGCCCAGAAAAGAAGCTGGTTAACTTTTACATGGCCCAAAGTCGGGCGCCTTTTTCGGACCAATTGTTCCGAATTCGATGGGGTTCTCAGGTTCTCAAACAACTTTTGGGTCCCGATGGTTTCCCTTTAAATCCGCCGGGGATAAATTTGCCTGTAAACTTTCTCGGTGGGATCCTTTGCCTAAATCCCTTATGGGTTCTTCAACTTCCTTTGGGCTGCATTTAGAGGTTGAATTTTGGGCCTACTTTTCTCACTTCCCGGAAGCCGACCTTTTCAGCTTTTGGTTTCCCCTTTTCTCGGTGAATGTTCAGCGGCTTTGATTTCTGAGTCCTTGGGGCAGAGTCACTTGAGCCATGCCCAAAGATTGTGAGAAGTAATAACTGCCGACTGCCGCCTCAAGAAACCCAGCGATCCGCCAGGTTGAAGTACGGCACGGATCTCACGCAGGCGGCCCGGGAGGGTCGCCTGGATCCGCTGGTGGGCCCGGCGCACAGGTCTCGAGTTCCGGTCCGAAGTTCCCAGCGCGATCCGAGAACTTCCCGGTTGAATCGCGGACGCGGGGCTTTCGAGGAAATTGATCCTTTTTTAGGACTTTTCTTTTTCAGGGTTAAAAGATCTCCATTTTGCAACCATTTGAAGCATGGCTCTTTTTCAACACCGAAATAAAGGGACACCACAATTTACAAGTTGCAATGTTCAGGTGTAGAATGCATCCAGATCTGCATTTCTAGTTCCTTTCGGCAAGTTTGTGATCAGAGTGCTTTGTTTTTGACTTCCTGTCTAGCCTGGGCCCCTCCAAAACTCCGAGGCGAGTTTGTTTTAGGGCTGGCTAAATATGACGCATGGTCAGAGGAAAAAAATTATATATATATATAATTTTCTGTGTGCCCTAGCTGTGGGGCCAAGTTTTCAGGAGATGGAACCTGGAAATTGGCCAACCACTTGAACGCTATGACGGGTCTTGAACCCTCCACTTGTTGGGAAAGACCTTACTTTCCTACTACCCCGCAACAGTTCAGCTTGTTGGGGACTGGGTAATAGCCAGAGTTCACCATGCCCTCACTGGTGCATGTTTTTTCGTGCATCAACAGCAAGGATCTTTTGTGGCACGTAATTTTGACTCAGGATTAGCAAACTCCTGGGTGATCAACAAGGTGTACCAAGGAGAATCAACACCAGGAGTGGGAAGCGGTTGAAGGGAAACTTAATTCTTTCTCAGGGGATGCCTGAAATATATGAATACACACACACATATATATATATATATTATATACATATACATTTACACATTGCTCATCTCATGTATATGGTTCTCCGGCGCAGTCCGAAGTTCGCATGCGGCCAGGTTGATGGCAGGGAATCATTGCCTTCACTGTTCTTGGTTTGTTTGTTATTTATGTATTTGCTTGGTTGGTTCTGTTCATTTCTAGTGGGTGGCTGCAGTGTTTTGCTTACATACGTACCAAGGGTCAGAAACTGACCCGACTCCTACATGCAAACATGGTTGGTGTACAGGCGCTTTTTTTCACGCGAGACACGGCTTTCATCCGGGGATATTGCCCGCAAAGCGTGTCTGAAAGGAATGTATGGAGGGGGGAACCCGCTCCCATAATTTGCAATTGATCCAAAGGAACCCTCAGCTTTCCATTGTTGGTGACTGGTTCATTTGCAATACTTGGTAAATCCACCATGCCCCTTTACACTAATAGATGCTTCCCAATGTTTCCCCTGTGTTTTACCCCGCCTCCAAATGAACATGTTGCCCAACACAGGCTCTGCCAATTGTTCAGATGTTGCCCAGCATGTTTGCGTTTCCGGTGCCCTTCATCCGGGAATAATTCAGTGGCACGGCCCACTGAATCCAATGAGCCCAGATGTCCATGTCGCCAAAAACTTTGCGTCTTATTTCCATGGTGGTGAGAGAACTCGCGGTTTGGAGATCGGACCAGGAGGCAACTCCAGGAGTCCTTTGGCCGACCGGGGGATGCTTGAGGGAGTCTCTTGAGCAAGCCCCCCGAGAGGTGCAGGTTTCGGACATCGCCTGGCCTGTTTTGAGGGAAAAACCAAAGGACACCTCGACAAAAGACAAAGACCCCATGCTTTGTGAGCCTCTGAAGGCCCAAAAGGACCCGGGTTGAAGGGTTTCCTTCGTTGAACGGAGGGTGATCGGACTGTTGCCCCTTCGGGCGGAAGCAGACCGAGGTCGCCACGAGGAGTTGCAACGCACCATCCGTATCTTGGGACGGCGGACCAAGAACAACCCCGTGCTCATTGGGGAGGCCCTCGGAACGGTTTTGGGGGAAGAGAAGCTGTGAACTCTCTCCCTGGGATTGGGATTGTTAGCGGTCAATTGGATGGATTAATACCTGAGATTACATGGAGAGAGAAAACAGATGACATTAAGATATCTCTCCCTGGGTGCCTGGACTTTAAACTTTTTGGGAAGACCCTTTTGGTGGCAAACAGAAAGTTTGGACTTTTTTGGGCCAATCCACTCAGGAGGTGTGGAGTAAGAGCCGAACAAACCCTCGCTCGCTCTTTCTGTTGCTTCCGTGGCTTGCCGCGCTCGAAGCTATGGTTCTTGCCCAAAAGCTCTAGTTCGGGGGGGGGGCACATCATGGCTTGTTCGGAGAAGACACAAAGACACACACACACACGTACACAGTTGGTGGCTTCTTGTATGTATATGTGGAAACGTGTTTGGTGTACAGATATGGATATGTATTTGCAAAGGTAATACACGTTATGTATGTGTTGATATGTTTGATCACTTGTACCGTCATGCATGCGTTCAAGAACGTTCGGTCGGTCAGTCAGGCAGTGAATTAGTCAGATACTCAGTCGTGCGCATCACACATACGTGCATTTCACAGCCAGGCCGAAGGCGCTTCTAATTACTCATTATTGTGCAATGAGAGCCCGTTTGAGGATGCATGGCCCTGGATGCAAGCCTGCATGCGTGCATGTGTTCTCTGTGTGTGTGTGTGTGCGCGTGTGTTTGCCTTTGTGTGGATTTGTGCTTTTCTGCGTGCTTCTGTTTGTGTGTGAATGTTGCAGCCATGCCCTTTATTTCAAGGGGATCCTAGTCCCACCAAAACCGGGACTCCGAGAACTGAACATGGCATGGTTCATGCTGATCCGCAAAAGGGTAACTTTGGGGCAAGTCCACGGTTGAGAAAGCGCTCGAGGTTCCAATTTCAATATCTCCAGTTTCGGGCCATGGGACTTTGATTCAATTCGTGGAATCGGGGTTGAACATTTACGGCGTCGTTCAAGGGAACCCTAGCAAAATTAGCCGTAGACAACACCGGCGCTAAAAGCCGAAGGTTCCACCTCTTTGAACAGCCGCGAACGCTCGAAGGAATGCTTTAAGCAGTGGTAGCTTACCCTTGACCCGCTTCGCGCGCTGGGATGCATCGTGCAAATCATATGTGTGAATTATGTTATATGTCTGTGTGGCTTGGTTGTTGCTGATCTTCAGGTTTGGTCGTGTACCTCAATGTCCATTTGGCCTCTCAGGGTAAGACCAACGAGAAAAGGGGGGAGTAGATGAGGGGTAGTTAAGCTCTCAAACATGTTTGCGTCACGGAGTCTATGGAGATTCGTAGTGGAATTATTCCTGCCCCCTTCCGAGAGTGTTCCAAGACCTCCCGTGATGTGCTTCCTTGGTGCGAATTCCACCGGCCGCCGTTCGAACATATTTTTCGTTCGGAGGCTGGAGTTGGCAAGACCTCCATCGCTGCGAGCCTAGCCTTGTAGATCTTTCGGAAACCTCGGTCTCGTTGATCGATGCTCGCCCCCCCCCCCTCTTTGGGGCAAGACCCATTACAGTTGGGTGAAAATAGATGGCAGACACACACACACACACACCGGCCCATTTGGTTGTGCCAGCTACTTTCACCCTGGTGTACCTTTTAATTTGCCATTTGTTTCTCTCCCTTTCATGTTCCACTTCTGCCAGCAATGTCTTGCCAAGTGTTTGCCCCTTTGGCCCTGCTGCATTCACAAGCCCATGGCTGTTGTATCTTGCTTCTAGGAGCCCTAAAGAAGTCTCTGGCCATTTAAGTCAGCGGCCTGTTTCATTTTTTTAGGGCGGGCTATATACACCTTGACAACCATCTCAACGTACCTGTGATCAATTATCGCCAAATGGGCGAGTGTGCTGAGAGCGGTCATCAAATCTTCCCAAGAAGATGCCTGAAGTACCTGCAGCTCAGAAACTCTCCGCGCAAGAAAGGCAGCACATGCTCCAAGTCCCATAAGTCAGAACCGTGTAACACACTTATGACGCTTAAAGCACGATGCACGGGGAAAAAAAATCTATTTGGCTCTTCAAGTGTTCACAGCAACAAAACACCAATGACCCTACCATGCATCTCAAGAGGTGTTCATCCCGAGCTACGGGATTGAGCGAAGACCTTATCAACAAACGACGTGTTGCATGCGGTTGAAAGCATTTTTGGGTGCATAGTATTTTGTACAGCCGTGTGTGTATGGCACAGTCAAGGGACTGGAACGCTGCCACCTTTGCATTGTGGACATTCCTCCCTCACAGCACATACGCTTAGATGCACAGCGACGCAGGTTGTGTGTGGCCATTTTCCTGCCTCAACACTGTCGGTGACACATGGGACAGTGACAACGACCTTAAGGAGGACCTGAGCCATACGAATAGGCTACCCTACCACAAAGTGTTGCTTGGCATCATGTGGCATTGCTCCGGAGGTCTTGACAGGTCAGGTCCAAAGACGCGCAACTTGGATCTGTCTGGATGGTACAAGCACAGGCTGAATATCGGGACCGACGAGGTTCTGTCGGCTGAGCACGGGCTTCCATTTGCTCAATATATTGTTTTATTTTCCCCTGTGGGTTTAAAGGGAATCCATCACCAGTTGTTTCTTTTTCCGAGGGGCTTCAGCAAATGGAAGCTTGGGGTTTTGGACAGTGGAAGTGCAGTTGTTGGGGAGGGTGCTGGTAGCTAATTACTTCAGCTGCCGCGGCAGCAAATGAACCTTTTCCAATGTTGGGCTATTTTTAGCAAAGGTCCCAAACCCCTTTTGTTTCTGGGTCCCTAAGGGGCAACTGAGTACCCTTTTGAAGGTTGGTTTTATGAGAAACCGGATAGAAAGCCACGCACTTCCTCATTTCCCGCAACACTCCAAGAATCTCAAGGCCGGCGGACCCTAAGATGTTGCTTTGGGCAAAGTGAGTTCTGGTAATGTGTACCCCTGATCAATAAACCTTTGGTTTCTGGGTCCCTAAGATCCAACTGAGTTGCTGTTGCCAGGGGGCCCTATATTTCCCTTTTTGGTGGCTTTTAAACAGCACCTCGTTGGCCCATGAAAGGTGGGGGTCCCTTGGTGGGGGTGATGTTTTAAGTGGACATATGGCGAATTTTGTTTGCCCTTGGTCCCCCAGTATCCCCCAGTAGTGCCCTTTCTTAGCCTTTATTTGCGGGGGGGGTTCCCCTCCTAAAATAGACAATTCAGAAAACAAAAACAATATCGGGTGCCAACTTGCTCTAATAGACAAAACCGAAAAACAAGTTGGTACCAACCTATTCTAACCTCTCTACTGGAGGACCCAGCCCTGACTCAGCTTCCCATGAGGCCTTGGGCCTGGCGCAGCTCATCGCGGAGGGCAAGGTGCCGCTGAACCTGCAGGCGCCGAAGAACTGCAGCCGGGGGGCAGGGTGGGGGGGGGGTGGTGGGTGACGCTGAGGTGTTTCCTTATTTTGTGGGTTGTGTTTGTGTTTTCTTTTTTTGTTGTTGTGCTTGTTTCTATCATGTTTCCTTATTTTTTGAGGGGGAGGGGGGGGGGCAGAGGTTCGTTGGCTTGTGGGATGTTGTTTTCAGTCTGCTTCAAACCCGCCCGACAAGTAATTCGGAGATCAACCTGTTCACTCTACGGGGCCGCGTTCATCTTAGGGCAAGTTCATGCCGGCAATCCGCAAGATTCTTCCACTCGGCGCGGCTTTTCTGTCCTTGTTCTTCCGCACGTCGTTGCACCCCTCCAAATGGGTAGCTTCCTTTTGGTTTCCATTTAAGACCATCCAAAAAGGGGTTCCCAATTTTGAAAACCCCCCAATGAAAACTCCAACCCAAAATGGACGGGAGATGTTGCTTGTCCTTGGGGGCCTGTCGATCGCCGCATCGTGGCCAGGACAAGCGAGCGCCAGCCCCGGGTGGAGGGTGCATGTCGAGGGCTTGTGGGTCCATTCCTGGACTGGTTCTTCTCACTTACATGCCAGGTAAACCCAACAATTTGTGGTTTGATTGGTGATTTTGTGGATTTTAATCCCTGGTTCTCGTAAAGGGTCCCAAAACCACCCAAGCATCGGGCTCCAAGCCACCAATTGTAGTCAAGGCAACCCAGCGGCACCCTTTCAAAACCACCATAGTAAATGGCGAAGGGCTACCTATCCTGGCTTGCCTGGGATCCAAGAATCTTGGTCCAGGCGTTCAGCAGGATTGTCTTTTTATCCTTTTCAACTTGGGGTGAGTTTCCCAATAACATCTTGGCCGTTTGCGACCTGTTCATCCGTCCGGTTTGAGTCATGGATGGCTTTAGAGGAGAACAAGGGAACAACTTTCCAATTTCACGCCATTCACCAGGGTTTTGTGCTTGGATGTGGCTTGCTCACTTGCAATGGGGAATCCATGCCAGGGCTACAGGGTCAGATGTTGCCAGGTTCACCACCTCTGTGTCTGGAGGAGATTTAGCCGTTTCGTTTTTTTCCTAGGCCAACAGCGCCTTCCAAGGGCGGTCCATCTGCGCCTGTGGGTCTTGGGGGTTGATCGAATCTGCGGGCATCTGCCTCCGGGCCTGTGGATTCCGTAAATGACACCTGGCAGAAGGGCCCCACCCGAAATGACCATGAATTTCACAAGGGCCCCATGACCCCAAAATCTGTGGCCAATTTCAATCGGGGCCACCTCAAAAGTGGACCCCAACCTTTATATATTCCATGAATTTCAACAGGGGCCACTGGCCACCGGCCAAAAGTGGCTGGACACAAATGCCCCGAACCAAAGGGTCCCCCTGCTTCAAACCTTCCCCAGAATTAGCCCCCCCCCTTTTTATAAAGTGTGTTCTCTGTTTTCCAGTCACCAGGCAAGGGTCCTAGTTCCAGCCTAAAAAGGTCCCCGTAGGTGGTGCAGCTGGACTTGGCGCTGCTGCTGGCGGGTACCAGATACCGAGGCGACTTCGAGGAGTCCGAATGTCCCCAATTTCGTTGCGATTTGGGGAGGGGGGAGTGGGTGTTTCTGGTTGTGAGGGCGCCTCTTTGGGGCTGGTTTGACCAAGCCATTATTTTTCCCAGTTGAGTTGGGCAGTTGTTGGGTCTTTCTGTTTGTGCAAGCCACTCATTCCACGGGTTCCCACATTTTGGGAAACAGTCGTATTTGCCCCCAAGAGCCAAGGCTTCAAGTCCAACTCCGATTCGCCCATCCAAGCCATCAATTGAGGGATGGCTGAAAAAGGGGCAGCCCCGTTTCGTCAGCCCAGTCCGCTCCAGTTTTTTTCCCAGGGCCCCTTTTTCACGTGCCCGCATTTTGGGAGAAACCAGAGGGGAAAAAGAACGGGGGCACAGTGGGGAAGACCCATTCCAGCGGCAAAGGTCGCGTCTGGCAACGGCTGTTTTTTGTTTTTTTTCTTTTCCCCCATGTCCAGAACCAAAATCCTATTCCCATGTCCATATGTGTGTATATATATATATGTACCATGGACGTATATTTGTATCCCATGTCCATTCCATTTTCCCATATTCCTTGGGGCGGTATGCGTGTTCCAGAAAAAGACCCCACCAGTGGAATCCACGAGTAAGTTGATCAGTTTCGTGAAATCCAATGATCTCGGATCCACTCAACCAATCAGCAGAGCACATGCCGGGTTGGCATTTTCTATCGCAAGGGATCTGGGACCCAACTAGTCAAAGGGTGCAAAACCTTTTCCTTTGCTCCAACTGATTCATGGGGCTGGAATCAAAGTCACCCCTTGGGGCTCTTGAAGGCAAACCCAAAACAATATTTGTATATGTGTATTCTTCTTTGTTCTTTGGGTCGGGGGATGTCGGGGGGGGTCCACCATTGTGAGAAAAGCCCAAATCAACCAGGGGTCCGCCATTGTGAGAAAAGCCCAAATCAACCAATTAACAGACAGATCGTTTTTTGATTGCTACCCGCCCCCCGAGTAAACAATGCAACCAGAGTGCCTAAGGCATGTTACCCAATGCCAAATCCAGGTGGTGTTTGCGGTAGCCATGCCCGCACGGCGCTAAAGCAAAGATGGTGAAACACGTAGACGGCCTTTGGATTTTTTTGGTTTCCCTTCTTGGCTCCAAAAGCTTGGAACCTTTTGGAACCTTTTGGTCGTCAGCTTTTGGAACCTTGGTTCCCTTCAGCATTTTCAGGTTTGGTTCCAAAAGCTGATCTCGGATTATTTCCGGGTGCCTAAGGGGCAACTGAGATCAGGACTTTTTTGGGGGGCTTATTTGGATGCGGAAAACCGAGGGCGCTGGATGGTGGTGCCGGGGGGGGGGGGCAGGTGACTGAGGGGGGGCTGTGGATCCTTTGGCTTCCTCTGGTGGGTTCAGGGTTTAGGGTTTAGGGTTTTTTGGGTTTCGGATTTTGTTTTAAACAAAAGTGATGCCAAGTCTTATGACGTGTTAATCGTTTACTATGCAAGTCGTGCAACGTTTTGGCAAAGTCTGGCGCAGGGATTCGTTGATGGCCGGGGTTTGAACGAACAGCCACCTTTAGGCCCTTCATGGAATCCGAAATGGCGACAAGTATTAATAGGGAAACACCTGAAAAGTGGTTGGTGGACATTATCTCCACCCAAACTGGTTTCAGTTGTTCCAGGCCGGGCAGCCAAAAGGCAACCGGTTTGGCGGGGCCTATTGGTTGAACATTCCCTTTTCCCGTGTTACTTGGCGGTTTGCTCGGAGGACTGCCGGTCTAAAAGGGAAGATCAACCAATATCAACTCGAAGCACGGTCCCAAAAACATGTTTTCTTTGGGTGCGGGGACTCGCGAATCCGGCTTGGGAAGCGTGAGGAGCGGCTGAGGGCGGTGGTGAAGGAGGTCTCCGAGAGCCAACGCCGGGTGATCCTCGTGGTGGACGAGGCGGGAGCCGAGCTGCCAGGCCTCTCAAGGTTTGGTTGGAGCAGCGCTTTTCAGCCAAATGGAAGCCACGTCTCTGCCACAGGACTACCATTGGCTCAGGCTGTTTTCTGTTTTTTTTGTTGAGGGCTTGGCTGAGTTTTTTTGTTTTAGGGGGGTTCGGGGCTGGTGAAAATACCGCCTGGGCTGAATGCGCCTTTTTGGGTGGAGGAGTGGCCCTTCAAAAGAGGACTTGTTTTTTCTCCCATGACCAATGGGGGGTAGAGATGAACCTAGCTGGTGGTTGGATGGGGGCCTTTCCGAAGCTTCCTGAACGTGGTTACGTTCGGCTGCAGAAATAAGCACAGAATGGGTTTAGGGTTCAACATTGACCATAGTTGGAACCCGAGACCCTGAGATGGTTGTCTTCAAGGCAACAGCAAATGCGAAGTGGGGGGGGTGGTTTCGGCTTGTTGGGTAAGATGTAGATGGCATTCTTCCACTCCGATGGATTTCATGTCACCTCGGGTGCACCTTTTGGCAACCCCAAGGTTTCAAGTACTCCTACCCTTGGAGCACTGCGGCGAATTCTTTGCTGCAATTCCTGGTTTAAGTCTCACTTGCCCAAAGCGAAGCGACCTTTTGACCTTTTTTCCGGATCCTCTTGGCAAGTGAGAAGCACCTCTGTAGGTACCAAGGCCTCAAGCCAAAGCGATGCGCAGCCAACCACCCCAGCTTGCCCTTGTTTAAACGTGCCTAAGCCACTGTTTACGGAGTCCATGGCCGCGCACAAACACTTCCTGGACCCCGCCTTTTCGGGGTCCACAACCGAAGGTGCACACGCTGGTGGGCGCGGGCAGTGGTGGGGACACCGGTGGCGGCATGGACGCCGCCGCTGCCTCAAGTCGCGCGTCGCGAGGGGCGGACTGCCCCCCTTTGTCGGCCTTGTTTGGGCTTCCGGCTTACCCAAGCACAAAGGAGCTAAGGACATGGCAACAGATTGCAAGACGCGCCCAGATTTCTTGTTTCGAGAGGCTCAGTCAGTTTAGACGAGTTTTCAAGTGAGCATTTTCGAAGTGGAAGGTTACTTAATTACTCGACTGACGCCAGAGAAGCAGCAACATGGGACTGTCTTGTCAGTCCATGGGACGAGTCCTTCGTCGCAGCGCGCCCACCCCGCAAGGGGGCCCCGTTCTTTGTCAGAGACACTGGGCAAAGCATACTGCCTGACATGAAGGGAAGGGTTTACAATCATTTAAGTGCCATCAGGGGTACATAGAAAATGGAGCATGAACCGAATACATCATGGCTACAGAAGCGGCATATGTTTTTCCAAGGCCATACAATTTGCCTCTTGTACAGAGCCTGTTCGGAGCATCTCTAAGGCGGGTCTCAGTGCGCGTCCCCACGCGCATGTTTTAGCTACATCCCTCATGGTTTGCCTTTGCACCGAATGCCCCCATCACACATCCACGGGCAGTCTCCGCTCTTGCATTCGCACACATTCCGTCAAATGTCCCTCCGATCCCTTGCAATCCGAATTGGAGATCGTGGTGTTGGCCTCGCTCTGCACACACGTGTTTCCTCTTGCATGAATTTAACGAAGGACTCAGTTGTCCAAAGCGCATCGACCTTCCTTTTGGTTTGTCCATTTTGGTCCATGTTGAGTCATGGCCCCAAAGGGTGGTTTTCAGGTAATTGTAAACGCTTCGCGTTGCCCGCCTCGGCCCAGCCTAGTTTGAGGGAAGGGTCAGGAACACCGAAATCCAGTGTTGGGAAGGTCCGAATACCTGAAGCTGGCTCCAGACAAGTCAGACAAGCCGGCCTCGCCTGGTTGGGCTGGGCCACAGGCTAGTCTCAGACACATCAGATAAGCCTGCGCTGGGCCTGAAGCTAGTCTCGGGCAGCTTGGCTGGACCTTGCTTGCGTGGGTTGTTGGTTGAGCTGAAGCTAGTTTACGGCGGGCTGGGCAGCCGCACTGAGGGGGCTGGGCTATGGCTGGGCTGGGCCTGAGGCCAGTTTCAGACACGTCAGACAGGCCTGGCCAGCAGGCGGACTGGGCTGGGCTAGACGCTAGTTGAGCCCAGGCTGGTGAGGCCCAGTCTCGGCGCTAGATAGGCTGAGGCCTGCGAGTCTCAAACCGGGTGGGCTTGGGTGGGGTTGGCTTAGGCGGGTTGCTGGTTGGGCTGGGCCTGAAGCTAGTCTCAGCCACGAGGCTGCGAAGCCATGGGTGGTGCTGGGCAGCTGGATTATGGTGTTGGTTGCGCCTGGAACTTCGGCTGGCTGGGCTGAGCTGTGCTTGGGCGGGTTGCTGGATGGGCTGAGGCTGGGTAGCGAGTTGCTGGCTAGACACGTAAGACACGCCAGCAGGCGGGCTGAGGGACTGGGCCTGAGGCTAGTCTCAGGCTGGCATACCTTGAGACCAGTCTCAGACTGCGCCGAAGGGGCCTGGTCAGCCTGGGCTGCTGAGTAGCTGGCATAGCTTGAGACCAGTCTCAGACACGTGAGACTGGTCGTTGGCCTGAGGCCAGTCTCAGACATGTTAGACAAACCTGACCTTGGCACACTGGGCTGAGCCTGCTGGTGGGCTGGGAGCTGGGGGCCGGTAGTGGCTGGCATGCCCTGAGATGCGCTGGGGCCTGGGCTGGGCGGGCTTTGGGCTGGGCCTGAAGCTAGTCTCAGCCACGAGGCTGCGGTTGCTGGCTGCCGGGCAGCCGGACCAGGCTGCTGGTTGTGCCTGGAACTTGGGCTGGGCGGGCTGGGCTGAGCTGTGCTTGGGCGGGTTGCTGGATGGGCAAGGCCTGTTTCATACACACTTGGGCCCGAGACTGGGTGGCGAGTTGGCTGGGCTGGGCCTGAGGCCAGTCTCAGGCTGGCGTACTTTGAGACGGGGCTGGGCCTGCTGGATGACTTGGAGGTCAAGGCCTGGCCAGCCTCAGACGGGCTTGGTGGCTGGCATAGCTTGAGACCAGTTTCAGACACGTGAGACTGGGTCGTTGGCGTTAGACAAACCTGACCTTGGGGCCGGCCTAGGGCCTGGGCTGGGCGCTGGGCTGGGCTTGCTGGATGACTTGGGGTAGGCCTGTTTCAGACAAGCTTGGGCCTGAGGCTGGGTGGGGCTGACAGGCCTGGCCAGCAGGCGGGCTGCTGGTTGGGCTGGGCCTGAGCCTAGTCTCAGACACGTCAGGCAGGCCTGGCCACCAGGAGGTCATGCTTTTCAGGACAAAAAAGCAATTTTTTAGTGATTTTCGCAATTGTCAGCACATTTTCGACAAAAATGGACCCATGGAGCTGGACGCCGACGAACCCCGAAAATTTCAAGGCCCGCCGGACAGGATTTTGGGTCCAGCCGACATGGGTTGGGGGGGGCGGCCCGGCAAAATTTTGGTCGGGGAGGGGGTTGGGGGAGGGGAAAAGCGAAGATTCTCTTTGGAGAAGAGATCTGAGCGCCCTTGGCCCCTTTGGGGCCGAGGCGAATTACCGGTTGGTCCCAGCATTTGCAGAGTTTCAGCAGTGAAGACACCACACTACACACCACACAACACCACACACACACACACACCGTGTGTGAAGTGTCTTGTTTGAGGGCTGCTTTCCAAGGAAAGCCGAAAGGAAACCACCAGGGTCCCACTGTTTAAAGACAATCCCGCAAGGCCAGACAATTGGTGAAGGGCTCCCTTTAGATTTGGTGTCCTTTTGCTCCAGACCACATGTCTACATGATGATTTCATCCATCAGATGGGGGAAGTGGATCATGGAATAGCTTCAGCGCCCAATCACCATTGGCCATTGAAGTGGTTCTTCTGCCTGGTTTCATGTGGTTCTGGCCAGCGTTTCTAAACATATGCCGATTGCAAGGCTTGTTAAAGAGCTCAAACTTGTTTGGTCGCAACCGAAAGGCGCAACATACTTTTGGTTAATTTGAACCAGACTTCCCCTGGCGGGCTTTCTGCAACCGAAAGGGCCCCTGGGACACCAGCAGTTTGGCAACCAAAGCAGCTTTTGGGGGGGGGGGGGGTGGGGTGCTGGCAGGCCCCCCACCCCAAGCAAGGCCAACTTGCTGAAGCCGGCGCTGGCGCGCGGCGAGCCGGGACGCCAGTAAAGCTGACCATTGGCTTGGATTTGGATTTGAAACCCTGGCTTTTCTTTGAAGGTTAGGAAAGGTTAGGAGGTGGGGGGTTCCCATTTATCTATTTACCCAGTTTGAGTTGGTGAACGGGGAAACATAACTTTGCTGCAATTTTCTTGGATGTTAGGACTTTAACTTTTCGCCAACGAATGGGTTTGCCACTAAACCACTAAAAGTTAAACTTGCAGCAGGGGAGCAGAAAGCAACCTATTTTTTTTGTAAATGAGATGGGTAAAGTTACTCCCTGAGTTGCGCTTCAGACTTTGGTCACCTTTTTGGGAAATCCAGTTGAGTGGTAAATAAACAGCTTGGACTTTTTCTGGCAAATCCACTCAGGAAGTGAGTAAATGGGCACCCTCACCAGATCACTCACAATTCCGTTAAGCTTCAATTTTGGATTGGTTGGGATGTTTCCAAACCAACCTCCAAACCATCCTCCAATCCATCCCAGGGCAGAGCGGGCTGGAGAAGAGACCCATTTAGTTTTCCCCCTCACCTCTTTTTCTCCTCTCTTGATTGACTTGCCGCAATGGGTTGGATTCTTCCTCGTGTGTGTGAGTACCAGTCTTTTTCAGGAGTAGGTCATGAGCGAAGAGAGTGAGCCGGAGGTGAGAAAGGAAGCGAGCGGGATAGACCTAAGAAGCAAGAAATTGTGTGATGGAATGGCCATCGCTCACTTCCCCAGCATCCCATCGATTATTCCTGGAAACCGGTAAGTTACATCGGGTTGTTGGCAAGTCTCGTCCTTTGTCCTCGCTCACTGTTCGTCTCTTTCTGCATCTCCCATCTCTTTACCCTTTGAGGATGGATGACCAGAATGGATCCCTTTCCCGCTTCCCCTTCTCTCATTCCAACCAAAGATTGTTCAATCGAGGGAAGGGAAAGAAGAGAGGAGGGGGCACAACCAAGCTCATCCTCAGAACCATTAAACTCCTAACACAAGTGGAGGGGTTCGGCCATCTCTTCGCCACGTCCTTTCCTTATGTTTGGGACTTGGACATGGGTTTGATTGATGGAATGCAGAGATAGAGCTGATGGATGGTGAGAGATTTTTCTCTGCACGCTGTAGAGGCTCTTGTCCATCCACTTCTTTCCCTTTGCCTCGTCAATATGAGCGAGGAGGAGAGGAGGAAAGGGCACTCGAGCTCCATCTCCTTCACTCGATTCTACGGTAAGAACCGAGACTCCGAATGATGGAGATAACTGCATTAATTGCTGGAAGTTGGGTCAGCTCTCTCGCGCTCACTCCTTTCGCTCGTCACCACATGGAGATTAAAGAAAACATGTTTGGAAACAATTTCTGGTGAACTTAATAAGATAGAAATAAAATAACAAGGTCAGAAATACACATGCTGTGTAAGATAGAACCATACACGTAGAGAGCGATGATAGCAATATTCAAGAGAGAAGAGGTAATGACAAGAGTTGAAGGGCATACGTTGTAGAGAGCGCACACGCGCACACAAAATCCGATGTCTCGGTGTCATTTGCTTGTACCACAGAATTAGTCCTGCATTGTGTGGGACATCTGATCACCGTTTTAGAATCATTATTTTGGACATTACTATGTTTAGAAGTTACATCATAGTGATGTTGATTCTTGTTGGGATATAATATTGTGTTTGGAACCTTTGCGCATATTGTAAGTGTACGTATTGTTACTGGACTTCATATTTGTTGCTGGACTGAAAACTTACTTCGCATAGATTGTTTTTGTTATACTATTCCGTCTCAATTCATTGCTTATCTATACTCAGACATTTGTTAAGATGATTAAGTAACGCCTATGAAGTCTTGCGATATTTGTTTTTCCTTTTGGGCGTGTTCCAGTTTCTGATGCTCTATCATTTGCATCCTGCTTTTGGACATCTTTTCATTTTGTGATCTTCTGTAACTTGAGAGATGCGGCCAGAAACTCGTGGATTTGGTTTTACCTGGTAAGCCCTTTTTGGGTCCGTCTGCTTTGGAGGGTGCCCCTTTTCTGTGGCTTAAAGCCACACGCAAAATCCCCAGCTTGAAGGGTCAGATGCAACAAGACACGCCCACGAATCGCCAAACCTTCGGCCAAGCGGAGCTGCGTGTTCCTTGAAAGGTTTTGTTTTGTTGCGGTGGGCAGGCGCTCGGTTTGGTCTGGTGTTCGTGGGTACCCTTCCTCCGTTGCCATGGCACCTGCGGGAGGGCACTCGTAGAGGGACCCCCTGTGAGGTGTCATGGCAACGTGGGAGAGAGGGTACCCTTTATAGATTGTCTTGGAACTCCCCCTTGCTTCCGGGAGCCAAAGCGTGCTTGAAGCAAGCTGATGTGCCTATTCGAACAACAATTGCGGCGACTCATGTTGCTGTTTGGAGGGTTCAGAGGGTTCTCCATTGGCGCTGGAACAGACCCTGTTGCGTGCGGGTTTTGTTGGAGGCTGGGTGTGTTCGACTGCAGTTTGGGCGACCCTCCGGGCAATTCATCTTCTTCTCACTTCCTGAGTTGGGCTTGAGAAATCTTTTTCCGGTCTGGACTTGTTTGGTGGTAAACACAAAGTTCAGATTTTGGTCCCAAAATGGGACCCATATTGACCCTGTTCCATGCTTTCTGTTTGGGCTGGGCCAAACCATGGGCCTGGTAAAAAAAAGAAAAGACAAAACCACATCATGTCTTTGGCCCGCTGCTGGTTTTTTTTCGGTTTTCAAGGCGGCCGTTGATTGCTTGTCTTTTTGGAAAAGCAAAGGATGACATTACCCCCAAGTGGTGGTTTGGTGATTGTTGTTTCCCGCTTTCTTGTAGGGAAATGGGAAACCACACTCAGCGCGAGACGCCCAGAGTGAAGATTTACAACGGCCTACCTGAGCACGTTCTTCGGGTTGACCCTATTGCCCATTCCAAATGGTTCTTCTTTGGGTGGGGCGACTTCGACAGAGTAACACATACGGAATCCTGGAAGATGTTTGTTTAAGAAAAAAAAACAAAAACAAGAAGGCCAGACAGAGGTTGGGAACCAGTTGGCCACCTATAGTTCCAGCGGAGGACATTCGAGCGAGACCCGGATCGGCGAACCCGAGGCTGCAGTGCATCGGAGCGACCACACTGGACGAGCCTGGGCCTTGAAGCCCTCACTCGGAAAGTCCAGTTGGTCCTACTGTGGATGGCCGAAATCCACTTCGCACCACTTTAAAACCCCTGGGAAACCATGGTTTGTTGGTATTTACAAGGGAATCATCATTCCAGGGTGAATCATCAGGTGGTGCAGGGTTTTGTCCATCCACAGTAGGTGTCCTTTTGATCGCTTGGAAATCGATGAGTTTCACTTGTTTAGGCGGGTTTTATGCCCCATTTACCAGGGAAACCCATGTATTTTTCCAAAAGGTCAAGCTAGCCAAGCGCTGGGGGGGGGGTTCTGAGAACGCAAGTCTCTCGAGATTGCTGGCCCGGCTTTTTGGACGCGGTTCTGGACATGGGGAAAAGGTGTCGCCAGGGCACGATAGTCAACACCCAACAAGTTGATGGCAAGAACCCCCCCCCCCAAACAAAACCGGATCTAACTTTGCGCAGTTTAGCAGGAACACACGCATTTCCGCACAAGCTAAAAGTGAAAAATCCAAGCGTATAGCATCGCGAAGATTGTGCTCAGTCAAGTCCACAGTTCGTGATGGAAACCTAAGCACTGTTACTCGTCTTTTCAACAGTCTTACTGCTGCAGCTGGGGCTAGATGTCGTGGTCGCTTTTCTTACGCCTCCAAGCCTGCATTCTCTCCCGCAAGCCGCTATGACGGCTGCGAAGGGATGGGGAGAGGTGAGAGAGGCAGGTCCTCTTCTTCCTACCTCGCCTTTTCTTAAGATCAATTGCTAGGCGAGAGACGTTGAAAGATAAAGAGGTTGAAAGGGCTTTTGGCCCTCAACAAGAGATAACAAGAGGTATATGATGAGACGGGCCATATCCTATTCCCTTTCGTCTCCATATAGTTGAAAGGCGGTAAGGGCCACTGCCATATACACATACGTACATATGTACATACATAAGTATACTTATTTGCATGTATACGTGCGTAGATACATGTGCCGACCCCTGCCCACATAGGCAATGCATACCCCGAGTCTAGGCAATGTAGCTCCCAGGCAATGTATCTCCCAGGTGCCCCAAGTAAGAACCCCTTCAAAGAAGGTTCCTTCCAAGCCTTTCCAGAGTGTCTCTTCTTTTTCACCTGAATGCAACGGCTTCCCTGTAAGCCACAAAAAGGAGGCAGCGTTGCCACCAAAGGAGGGAAAATTAATTGGGGTGTGTCTTTTTTTAAGCCCCCCCCAAAAAAAAGATGAAGTAAAATAAATAAGACACATTGGAAGGTGTTCCTTTGGTTTCCCTTTTGACCAACATAGAAAGGTAAACCTTCAAAGCGACACGCCCACTTTGACGCCACTTAAAATGGAAAAACGGGTGGGCTCGCTCCGAAGATTCGTCCCAGGTATCGGAAGTACATCGAGCGGGACCCCGCCTTGGAGCGACGATTTCAGCCGGCGCGGTTGCCAAATCGGCTCGGGGGCTGGTTTGCGAAAGGGTAGATGATGAGTAAGGTTTAGTCATGTTTAGTCCCAACCATAAATTGCCATATGACTGAATTTAAAAGAACAAACAATCATCCAGCGTAACGACAGCAGCTTCCTATGTCCCAAACCCAGAGCGCTGTCCAAAGCACAGTCGTTGGGGTGGAAAGGTTTGGCTTCCATTTCCTTATCTTGGGTGTCCGAATTGGGGGGTTTCCTCCAGTTTCCTTTTGTGTCCTCCAAAGTGGGAGTTTCAATGGAAGCCACGAGTCACTTGATCAACTTTTGATTTGGGGAAATCCTCACTGACCCCTGCCCCCCAAAATGGCTTCGGTGTTCCTTTTCGTTGCCATTGAAAAAGGACAATGCCATTGTTTGGGGCATCGGTCCCCCCAAAGGGGTGGCTTTCCTTTTCCAACGAGAGAAATAAGCCCGGGTATCCCCCACAACCCCGGAAGGAAGCCCCTAGAACCGAATCTCCTTTGGAACCGTGGGTGGCTTTTGTTTGCGCCGAAAAATGAGCCCGGGTATCCCAACAACAGCCTTCTGCCTGAAAGTTGCCAATCCCAAACCGCCCGTAACGAGCCAATTTGGGCCCACCGACCCCAAATCGCTCGCAGCTGTTGGGGTCGCAGGTGATGGTGCCCGAGCCCAGCGAGGCGGAGTCAGCCAAGAGCTCAGACAGATCGGCGATTTTTGTTCACCCCGCGGTGTTTCTTTGGGAAGCGGGTGGGGCAGGCGCTGTTTCAAGTTTTGCTTTGGTTTTTGGGAGGAGGGGGGAGGGGGATGGGGCAGATAAGTTTAGTTGGTGGTTTGGACTGGTGGTTTGGATTTGGAGTTGAACCCTTGCTTCTAGAAGGTAAATGAGAAGCGATCCACATCGCCAATTGGAGGGAAGCTGAGTGGACCCTTCAAAATCGACCAAAGAAGCACGCGCCAGCTTTTGCTTTGCCACTGAACGTTTGGGTCCAGGACTCAGCCGGAGTTTCAACCAGCTCTGCTCAAATTATATCGACGTTGCTAGGCTGGCGAAGTTGCCCATGTTGAAGTGTGTGTTTTTTTCCCTAAGGCCGACCTTCTAACCCGTTGGTTTTCTAACGTTAATCTCAGTTTAGTAAAGAACCCAACAGGTTACATCCTTTTGTTTCTGGGTCCGAACTGGGCAACTGAGAGGGGGTTAAGCAAATGGAAGATTTCCAGCAGCCCTCCCATCCCTTCGATTCCACCACCCAGAGTTTTGGGCGCCCTCAACATGACGCTTCCTTCACTACGCCAACCCTTGGAGCGCTAGAGCAAGCTGGACTAGATCATTTCAGGCACGGTGAGGTATGTAAGCAGCGGGAGAACCAAGCTCTGGAAGTGAGCGGGGTATGGGCCGCAAACCAGGGCGCCGTCCCTTTAGTTTTGATTGAGAGTCGTCAAAGGTAGCCGGACAAAGACACCCACATCTAGATTGATGAACGGATGTAATTAGGGGACTGTCCCAAGCAGACACCCCCGCCACCCTGTTGATTGATTGGGTGGGGTTTTGGGTAGAGCCCTTAAATTCCTGTTTGCTTTGTAAATGAAAATCCTGAAATCCAACTTCCAAATACCCCTGCATGTCGCGCAGAAGGCCCCATTTGTCCACCATGTCGAAGGTCCGATTTGTGGCTTTTAACTCAGTTGTTCTGTCGGCCAACTCACATCAACCCAGTCAGCCAAACACAAATCCCACGGGGCCCCCAAAGAGACCCCAGAGCCTTGGCGATTGTCCGAAGAATCCAGGATAAAACTCCTGGTGCCCAGTTCGGACCCAGAAATTTAGGGCTAGATAGGGCTAGCCTTTTGGAACTGAAGCTAAATGGTCATAAGGTCGGATTTGGGCAACTGAGTGAAGAGGGGGTCCCATTTCAGAGGGGAGTCTTCTCACTTTTCTTTTGGGCAGGGGGGGACACAACCCCCAACAAATCCGGAGTCAACAGCCCTTGTTCCGTCGTGCGGTTCCAGCTTCAACACGGCGGTTGCAAGTGGCACCCCGCGAATGCAAGGGTCCAAAGGCCTATGTTGAGGCGTATGTTCTAGCTGTGCATATGCAAGTGCAGAGTCGACCTCGGCTGTTATTTTCTGTGGATGTCAATCTCAGTTGAAGGCCGACCTTTTGACCTTGGAGTTCCCCTTTTTGATCCATGTTGAGTCCTGGTTCCAAAGGGTGAGCACCTTAAGGATGCTTAGTTTCGGGCAGACTGGTCCGGGAGGCCCACGCTCCCAGACCCGTTCTCTGGGATTTGCCGCAACTCACCCAGCCAGTGGACACACTTTACACTTTTTTCCTGGGTGACTCTCCCTTTATTTTAGTGGTGGCATAAAACAAAAACACACTTTTTGTGGGCTGGTTACTAATTAGCCAAGTGAGGCAATGGTATAAATTTTGTGCAGGCTAAATATGCTTTCAGGGCCTGGTCTCCACCCAGCCACTGTGGCTTCGGAGGGGCCTTTTGGGCAAACGGCTGAAACCAGAAACCCGCAAAAGGTCCCCGTAGGGGTAAACTATTAGTACTTACTTGGGCCTCTTGGGCCCTTGTAGAAACGACCTTTTGCAGGGGAAGAGCACTCCAGCCATGAAAAGTAGTGGATCTGTTTCCCAATCCGCCCCTCTCGGCATCTGAGGTCCTCATCCTTCAAGGTTTGGCGCCGAAGCCGCGCACACAGCTGGGCGTTTGCGATCCCAAAGGCAGAACATCCGACAAAAGGGAAGCCCTTGGAGGAGTTCAGAGTTCCTTTTTTGGCGAGATGTGGGCGAATCGTGTTTGGCGAGTTTCAAGCGTTGAATTCGTTTGGATGTCTCATGGTCTTGCCCACCTGTAGGATTACTGTTCACTGGGTCTTAGTAGTTCAGGGCGCTAAATCCGTTTGGGCGGAAAATTGCCAACTCTTGGGCCCATTGTTTTCTTCCCCTTCGCCAACTGCTTGCGGGTTGCTTCTTTCCGTGGGTTCGACAGGGAGTTTCATGGAACGCGGGTTTCTTCGAGATGCTGATTGAAACTAATGGCCTTCTTTCGGCACGTGAGCGGGCTTTCTTTTGACAACTCGGGATGTCGAAATCAAAGCAGGGCCAATGTGTTGTAGTCCTTGGCTATCATGAGCAAAGACGCCATGTCCATCCTAGGGTTTGTTCATATGTTGAACGTTGACCAAGTCTCCTTTGTTTTTTCTACCCATGGGACATCGTTTGGGATTTGGCAGGTTCCATGCATGGGCTTCACAGGCTGGGCGTTTCATGGGGTCGTCCATGATCCTTGGTGGAGGGCACCCTTTTTGGGTTGGTCTAGAGGGTTGGCATGATTGGCTTAAAGGAACTGAGGGAGGCACCCCATCTGTTGGCCCCCTGTTTGGACATAAGAATCCCTAGTTTAAGTTGCTTTGTTACTGAAGCCAGGGCCACCAGCAACAGAAGTATGTGTTCTTGTTTGGCTGCCCTTTGAGCAGTCGCAAAGTCGCAAAGGGGTACCCTCTAAAACGCAAAGCAGTACCCTCGCGGAAGCAGCCGTTTTGGTTCTTCGAGGTATGAACGCCACCATCAGCTGCACTACACCAATGAGGCTCGTGGAACGCGGCTTCGCGAAAACTCCAGCGAAGCAACCGGATCTGACCCTTTTTCCTCAGCCGAACACGATTTGGGGTCTACAACCGCCGGGGGAGGGTTCCAGAGATTCGGTTCCAGGAGGTTCTGGGGCTGTTGGGGATACCGCCTGGGCCTTATGTTTCTTGTGGCTCGTTGGCGACCATGCCTAGCCTCTCAGTCACGGGAGTGGAGGACCTTCTTCAGATTGCAGTCCAAAGTCCTCTCTCTCGTGCACGTTCATGTTTGTTGGAAAGAGGGAATATTTGAAGGAGCTACACAAGTACTAACAGTTTCTCCAAGCATCAGGACTACATGTGACTTTAAAGTACCCCGCAACCCTATTCCAAGTATTTTAGGCCGCGGTAGTCCCAGCCTGTTTTTTTCTCGTATGTCATCCTTTGGCAACGATGCTTAGTCACTGCAGCCCAAAAGGCGATGGATGACCTGCTGTCAGTTCTTTTGGTTGCGAGCGAGATAAGGAACCCTCAGAAACCCCCGATTTGTTTGCCTTTTTAAACGCCTCCCAAATCGGTATCCTTCAACAAGCACAAGCCTGAAGGGTTTTATTTGGAATTGGCTACGGGAGCCATTTAGTGCTCCAGCTGAAAGCGAATTCAAGCAAATGGTTTCCTAGTTTTTGTTCACATGTGTTCTTAGTTCAGGGACCTTACCACCCCGCACCATGGGGGAACTTGCCTTTTTGGCCTAGCGCTCATCATTGCCGGCATACGCGCCTCAATACCTCCACAGCCCATGAAAAGGCACTTCAGCTTCGGGCAGGCGTTTTTTGGATCCGCCAACGGGTGATTCATACATTAAGTCCAAACTTGAAACGCTGTAAGGCAACCCTGGCAAGGGGGTTGAGGGGGGGGTAATTGAGTCTGGCCAAGCTTGAAACTGTTCCTTTGGTACCCTTGCCATGGGCGGGTTCGCCACCAGCAACCCCCAACAATTGCTGTTTCCCATGTCCAAGACCCCAAGTACTGTCCAGAAAGCAGTGGTTGGGGGGTACAGGGTGTTGTGGTTTTCCACTGGTTGGAATGTCCACGAGACATCAACTCGGAACCCGAACTGTTCGAACCCGAGCGAGAAACTCGGTGAAACCTCGGCGAACGCGTCGAAAGCGAAGGCCTTGGATGCTGCGGTGAAGTTGGCCAACCAGTTCATTGCCGACCGCTACCTGCCGGACAAGGCGCCAGGGAATTGCCAGGGAATGAGTTGCTGGTTTGCAGAATTTATTTGTTTTTGGAAAAGGTAGAGAAGGAAAAATAATATGTCTATGACCAGTGAGACAGCCAGTGGGAAAAATCAAGCATGTGCATTGCCAATGAAACTTGCTGGTTGGATAGGGGAATGAGAAATGGAATGACCCCTAAACGAAACCATCCCACTGGTGGTTTCCTTTAAGGGCACCAGGTCCATTCTCTCATCTTTCACTGACCTTCAAGATGATGACTCACCATAGTTCGAGCAGCAAAGAATTGGTGGTCTCAAATGGGAGGGGGGAAACGGTTTACTTTCGGTTTCCTCACTCCCTGAGTTGGACTGGTACAAGTTTAGCCTTTTCTGGCCAGCGCAATCAGGAAGTGAGTTTCTTTTCAAGCATCAATCCCAAAGGGGGTCACCTGCAAAGGACACCAGAAGGAAGTTTGAACGGTGGTTATTTGTCGAAAGGGTTTGAACCACACAACCCTGGGTGGTCCTGTTTAGACAGTTAATCAGAGCCCGGTATTGCAACCACCCTGAGTCAATCAGCACAATCCTGCTCGACATTCGTGCGAGTTGATGTTGACCCCAGGCCTAAGCAGAACCCGTCTCCCTGCAAAACGTGATGAACCCTCCACGAAAAGGGGGCACCCCCCCCCCCTCCAATGACTCCCGGGGTCCCATTACGCTTAAATATTATATATCCTACTTGCGCCCATGCGTCCCGGTTGCCAATGGTTACCCGGGATGGCAATGGTTTCGGCCAAATCGAGATGCTCCTTCGACCACCGGGGTAGGATGAATCGCAAGCTTATGGCAACCTCTTAGCGGCCATGATGAATGTTATACAAGCACACAAGGTTTCAACCATGGTTTCAACGTGCAAGATTTCGTCCATCAGTATGCAACCTCAAGGTGCTAGAAGTAGAGGGGCTTGGAGAAAAGCATCGAATTGCCCGTCCCCTTTTGGCAGGGGCTGCTGGGGAACTTGAGAACAAATGGCCTGGGCACAAGGAAAGCCCAAGGGGCATGGGCCCTGGCCGTGGCCTCTTGCCATCTCTTGCCATTCAGTCCAATTGGTTTGGATTGGTGGCTTGTAGGTTGGGGGGGGTTCCCATTTACCTTCTGCAAGAACCAGGGGTTCAAATCCCCATGCATTGTAAGCCAACGAAGGGTTACCCTGAGCATTATAATAAACCACACACAAATAACAAGCATCAGCGCCGCCATGCCGCCCGGAAAGGTTCAAGGAAGCCTTTGAAACGCTTTAACTGGGCTGCTCAAAATGAAGGCTTGGCCAATCCTAATCCACAATCCCTGTCAGGAAGACACAACACAGGGGACCCCTTGCGTAACCCAAGGTAAGGATTAAGGATTCCCTTTGAACAGCCCAGTCTAAAACAGGGTTCGTTGAACAAATGCAGTACATCGAACAACTGCTCATGGATTCGGATCCTCGCAATCAGCTGCGAGGAGTTGTGTAATTTGAGCGGCTCAAATGTATCCTTTCATGGAAAAACCCTAAGGAACCCTCGCAATTCAGCCTGAAACAGGTGTTGGAACAACCCCCAAAAAAAGTGGTTTCCCGTTGGTCCCCTCCAAAGAAAGGAGGGCACCCTCCGAAACAGCCACACCCATAGGTCCAATTTGTCTGAGTAGCTTTTAATCAAGTAATTGTAAACGCTTCGCGTTGCCCGCCTCGGCCCAGCCTAGTTTGAGGGAAGGGTCAGGAACACCGAAATCCAGTGTTGGGAAGGTCCGAATCCTACTGAAAGCTTGTGACCGCACCAGTTCGCCCGTGCTAGTTCGATGTTCGGAAGCCGTCCTGCTCGGAAGGTTTGAAATCCAAAACCAAGACTATCTCAGCTGCTCAGTGCCCTTGGAAAAAAAAGGACCTCTTTCTGGGGATGAGCATTTTTAGTGGGGCTTGGCCTCCATAAAAAGGGGAACAATAATTGGTGTCACTGAACAACCAAGACCAACTTTGGGTGTTTGGGCACCTCCATTTCACGTGGCTGGCGGCTTGCCATGACATACATTTCTTGCTCGGTTGCTCAGCCCAAGACAGGTACATGGTGGGAATACAAACCTCCATTTGCTTAAGTACCCCGAAAAATATCCCCAATAGACACGCCAGCAGGCGGGCTGAGGGACTGGGCCTGAGGCTAGTCTCAGGCCGGCATACCTTGAGACGCCAGCCTGGGCTGAGCTGCTTGGGCAGCCGGACTGGGCCCTGGCCTGTCAGACAGGCTTGGTAGCTTGCGTAGCTTGAGACCAGTCTCAGACACGTGAGACGAGGCCTGACCTTGGCACGCTGGGCTGAGCCTGCTGGTGGGCTGGGAGCTGGCAGGAGGTCATGCTTTTCAGGACAAAAAGGGGGGCGGTGGGGGGGGGGGAGGGGTTGGGGGAGGGGAAAAGCGAAGATTCTCTTTGGAGAAGAGATCTGAGCGCCCTTGGCCCCTTTGGGGCCGAGGCGAATAATCAGAATGCAGGGTTCCCAGGTGATGCCATGAAACCACCCGGGGACCGCAGGTTTGAGTCCATGTTCACATTACCAGGCTTCCATTTGGGGTACCCACAGCCATATGACAGGGGAATCATCCGAAACCAGTGGTTTCCCAGGTGGTACGAAATGGGTTTCATGCATCCGCAGTAAGAAGGCATTTTGCGGTTAGTTAGTATGTTGTGCGGTTGCAAAGCGGAAAGCCGCTTCTGCGCTTTGAGCGCGCGAGGCCATTGATGTGATGGACGAAGCCGGCTCCAAGGCATGAGTCAAACGAGCGAAAGGTGCCGCATGTGTGGCTGGTTCGGGAACTCACTCCCTGATTTCCTGGACTATATATTTTGCGGGAAGCCATTTTGAGTGTAGGACATAAGAAGCTCCAGGACTTTGGTTGGCTTGCGGGTTAGCTCTTTGATTCCCAGTATTGGAGAGGGGCTGTGCCCTAAGGTCCCTCTACACATGTTTGCTCTGTGGCTGCGAGGGAAAGCGTACATGGCGAGATAAGTCTGAGTTGGATGTGGGGATCATATTGCCGCATTGCCCAAAGGCCCAAATGTTTTGTCTGGCTTTCTCTAATCAAAGACAAAGTGCGTGTTCGGAGGTGTCGCCGTTGAACAACCAAATTATATCTTAGGGCAGCGTGCAGAAAGACATATATATATATATATAGATGTGTATAGACATGTGTGTGTTTGTGTTGTGTTGTGTTGTGTGTGAATGTACATACATACATACATATATATATATATACACCGATGTACCCCTTGCATCAGAGGTGTTTCAGATCCACAGCTCGACGCAATTCACCAAAGCCCGCAACTTTTTGGGAGCAAACCCAAGGACCCATTTTGCCAAACAAGGGAAAGCTCTGTTTTCTCCCCTGCATGCTGCTCATGTTGATGCATTTTTGTCCATGAAGGCGCGCAGCATGCTGCTGGCTGCAAGTGTTGCTGTTGCGTTGCATGTGTGAATGGGCGGTCTGTGGCAAACTCTTGTCAGGAGTTTGCGGGGAGTGAGGAAAACGCAAATTACAGTTTCAGAACTGATGAAAGAAGCCAGCGCGACTTCACAAAGCCAACCAGGCTCGCAGAAATTGCGAAACATCCCGCAAACAAAGCGGCTCCTTGCGGAACGTTGCCAAAGCAACACACATGTCGACGCCTCAGCGCGCAGCCCCCAACCACTGTTTTGTAGACAGTACTTGGGGTTTTGGACGTTGTTAGGGGGGTGCTGGAAAAGTGTTTCTTTTTTCAGGTCACTGGGAGCGGTGCCTCTGAACTTCCTTTCCCGGTGCATGTTTTGGTCGCCCAAAAGGCGCGAAACTTTGCCTCGCAGGTGAGACAGCAGCTCTACCAAGCAGCCGAGGACGGCAAACGAAGGGTCCCTTTTTTGGTTGGGGGGTGTTTTTGTTGGGGGGGCCCTTTTCCTCATGTTTGGGGTGGTCCTCTTTGCTTTCTTGGTGTGTGGGGGTGCGGGTTGGTCCCTTTAATCCACTTACAACCAGCCAAACAAGTGCTGACCGTGTGGGGTGGAAGGGTCCCTGTAAAATCCACCAAGGGCTGATCCACCTTTTCAATGTAACTCCCCCGCGGGTCAACCAAAAAGACGTTTGCCCACGCAAGCGCGGCGGAAACGTCCTTGAGCTGTGAGATGCTGACAGCTACCTCCGTTGCCACAGGGAGCCCCAGGAAGAGATTTCCAGGTACCCTCCAAAATGCTATGGGAGGACGGGTGGTTTCGGAGGTATGGGACTCGTGCCGAAATTCGCAGGCGCAGAATGCAGCCCTGAAAGTGGTAAAGAAAAGCCCTCCTCCAAAATCCAGGCCCAAAAACGCCCTGCACAGCGGGCAATGATTCAGATGGTACCCTCCCTCACGCGATCCGAGGGACGCTCCCGCGACGAGGACTTGTCTTTGGGTACCTGAGATAACTTCCATGGAACCACCCAAAAAAAGGGTGATTATCGGCACTTGTTTGTGCAAAGTTAATCTGGGACAAATACCTGGAATCCATCCATCATTCCTAGAACTGGGGCCGAAACATCCTCAAAATCACCTGCGTGAGGATAAAGGTAAACCACCCCCATGAGTACAATTGAGAACTTCACATGTGCACAAGGACACCCATAGAATCTGGCCCCTGGGCCCCTGAGACTCATCATTCACTTCCACAGCCCATGGGGTCCCTTTCAGTGCAGATGTATAGGGCTTAGGGAGCGTTAGGGAGTGGAGGAATAAAGAGCCCCGAAGAAAGATCCGTCAATCTGCAGAGGCTCACTCTAAACGAGATCTATGAGGGTGCCTTAGAGATTCTCTTTCTGAGTTGTTTGAAGTGCGGAGATTAAGCCCAGACATGCCCAGATACATGAAATTCTGGTACGAATCCTCCAATTCTTGCCCGCGAACTCGCGGGCCGAAATGAAGATGTGTCAACATTTGAGCCTCTCCGCTAGGCCCAAAATAGATTATCCAGAGGCATCATATCACAGCACCTATATTATAGCTTTAAAACAACCCTTCAAAAAACCCGATCCTTTTGGTTTCCTTTTGCGTGCCCTGAACCAAAGAAAACACCACGGCGACGGTCGCCGCCAAATTCCAGGACTCCCAGAACGCGGCGGAGCGCTGGGCCGCAGGCACGCTTTGCTCGTGACCGTTGCCCGATCCGTTTTTGGGACGCTTCTCTTGCGAACCCAGTAGCTGTGGTCCCCTTAAGGGAAAAGTGGGATGTGTCTTTTTCTCCCCCTGTGGATGTTTTGTTTTTGTTTTTTTCTTTCAAGGTCATTCCATTTATCATTTCCTGCTGGGCACCCGCAAGTTCTGTGTTTTAATTTCTTCAATGTGAGAGACCTTAGGCACATGGCAATGCTGCACTGTTCTCGGCGAGTTGTTTGTTGTTTGCTGTCTTTTCGGTTCTGTTTATTTTTGTTAGGGGGCTGCAAAAGACAAAGTTGTTTGCAACCATGCCAATACCCCAGAGTTGTCAAGATTTGATAGCCTCGGATGAATCCGGACCCCTCTGGGGAATCGCTCTAAATTCCGCAACAAAAGCGGAATGTTCCCAGACTACGACTTTTTTTTTCCGGATGAGTCCGAGGTGCAACATGATGTTGTTTGTTCGGCTGTTTGTATCAAACGCAAGTTTCAAGGTTGGCAGAAACTAGGGTCTGTATATATATATATGTATAGAGGTTGCTTTGTTTGGGTGATGCCAAGTGAATCCTTCAAGGGAGAAGGAAGTTGCATGGATGCCCCACTTTTGTATAATTTACTACAACTATGTTGGGACATGGACCTTGCCACACGGGTGTGTCTTTTCTTAGGGACCCCCCAAAAGTGGCTGTTTGACTGTTGTTTTTCCGTTTGGGTTTCCCGTTGGCACCAGAAAAGGGGTACCCTCAAAGTCATATGGACCTATATTACCACCAAGAAAATGATACATGGGTCGTTCAAGGTCCCCAATGCCCGGTGGCTCCCCACGGCTTCAAAACGGGTTGGATGCTTCGGGGGAAACGCTGCTTGGGGCTTCCATGGCCCAACCATAGCTCTGGCAACTGGGGGGGGCGAAATCCATTTCGCATCACCTGAGAAACCGTAGAATGATTCGATTCCCCTGCAAATACCAACAAACATCAACAAACAGTGGTTTCCCATTGTTTTAACGTGGTGCAGGATTTCATCCATCCACAGTAACTATGTATGGGGTGTAACAGATGTAAGCGGGGAGTGGATTTGTGCCTAAGGGGTTCACAATCACTACTCCAAGGGTATCTACCGCAGTTTATGTTGGCTGTGCCTGGGTCGTGGAGATCACTTGCCCCATAGATTGTTGCATAGGTGATGCTACGCATTTGCTGCTCGGGGGTATCTTCCATTTCCGGCGCTGGAGCCACAATAAACGCGGTAGAGGAAGCTTGACGGACAGCCCTGCCATGACTAGGCGTGGCAAGATGCGCCGTTTTGATGCTTCACCATGGGTTTGGGGTAGAGCCGGTTGCGGTGGTTTAGCCGCGGTAACATTGTAACGTCTGTGCGGGGCTATCCGCTTCGCAGAGAATTTGTGAAAGATGCATGACGAGGCTCATTTCCTTGCAGATTGGATGCTGACTCTGTTGCCCGGTGGCTTGCTTCCTTTGTTCCGTTTTGTTTTGGTGGAAGGACCAAACAAGGATGCCTTTTTGTCCCAGCATCTGAGCTGAATAGCCCATTTTGCTTCCTCCTCCCCAAAGGAAAAAAGCCAGAAGCAGATAGATACCCTTGCTTTTGTTTTCAGACCCTGCGTTTGACTCCCGGCTGTCTTAGGGAAAGCCCTTGGGCTCCAGCCACGTAGCCGTTGGAGCAAGTCGAGAGCCATGCCATTTTGCACAAAGTCTGCGAAACGCAAAGAAGGATGACAGCCTTCCATTTGCTCTAGGCTTAAGAATCTGTGTGATGTTCCCTTGTTGGGCTTAGTGCTGGGCACGTGTTTTTTTTTTTTTTTCCGTTTCCCGGGGACATATAAGCAAACTGATACCCCGGGGTCTCCTCAACGTGTTCTGCATGAGAGAGCGGTTTGGGTCGGCGGTTTGGAAGTGTGCGGTTTCCTATGTGCCCTCTACGCGAATCAGAGCCTCTTCTACTGGAGGAAGGTATGTCCCCACGGAACACGGCCGGTGTTCGAGAAGGATGGTTGAAAAGAGTGGGGAAGCCACGCCTAGAGTTTTCTGCTTCTTGCTTCTTTTGGCTCACCCTTTCAGAAAAAAAACCGTTGGACTGTGCTGCCGGGATCCCCAGTGTCCCGCCGAAGAGGCCGCGAGCTGAAGGAGGTCTTGGCGCAGAAGCAGTCGGCGGTGAACGCGGAGCGCTACGACGAGGCGCGCGTCGCCGCGTCGCGCGCCGTTTGGAGCGAGCCGAAGCGGATGCGCAACGGCGGGGACGTGGTTTGGGCAAAAAGAGTGTTTTTTTGGTCGGTGGGGGACGCGCTTTGGGTTTCAAAAAGCTTTTTTGGTTGGTTTGCTCTTTTTTTTTGGGCGGCTTGGTGGCGCCCGTTTTGGCCATCCAGTTCCAGAAAGCTTTTTAATGGGTTTAGTGGTTGGGTTTCCGAGTTAGACCTACTAAAAGTTAAACTTTTAGCAGGGGATTTGAGGAGGGCCCAGTTGGGTTTCTCATTATGGCAGCTGTTCATTGTCAAGGTTCCAAAAGGTGGCACAAGTCTGGTTGCAAAAGTCCACGTTGGTTGCTCTAGCCCATCCAAGATCTTCCAGGACTTTGTATACTTTTCGGACGTGGACCATTTTAGTGGTATACAAAAAGGTTGGACTTTCGCCTTTTGTTTCGAGACACCTGCCAGTGACTGACCATCCCAGGTCAAAATTAAAATCCCAAAGGA
Organism: Effrenium voratum; assembly: GCA_963377175.1. Taxonomy (NCBI): domain Eukaryota; class Dinophyceae; order Suessiales; family Symbiodiniaceae; genus Effrenium; species Effrenium voratum. The sequence goes on along the minus strand of CAUJNA010000354.1, from coordinate 167,084 downwards.
ACAAACCAGAGGAGTCATACTGTCATACCTCCCATTTGCATTTCAGAATGCGTTGTTGTTTCCCCTCTTGGTTTTAAAGGGACTTGGTCTCACTACTGGACATGTCTTTTGTTTTTGGGGGGGAAATGGAGGTTTAGCAGTTTAAGCGTGGAATTGTGGGAGGGCCTTTTGGGTATCTCAATTCATGGAGCACACTCCTTCACCAATGCTCAGGTAGTTTGAAGCCCTGGTTCTTGTAGAGAGTACAAGAAAAACCCTCAACCACCAAACCACCCACCTCCAAAGCTCCATGGTCGGATTGTTCAAACACAGGTACATGGAAAACCCCTCAACCACCAAACACACACACACACACACACACCTCCACAGGTTCCTTTCCCTCTCGAAACACCCCAGCAAGAGCAGGGCTCCTTAAAAGATCTCCATTTTGCAACCATTTGAGACATGGTTCTTTGTCAACACCAAAATGAAGCTGGAAACCACCAACTAGACAAGTTGCAATGTTCAGGTCTATGATGCATCCGGATCCCAGCAAGCGGAAGCTCCCACTCCAAGCCACGCGGGAAGCGGACCGACGCCAGGCGGCGCAGCTGAAGCGGCGCCAAGATGAGCTCGAGGAGCGGCTGGAGGGGCCCAGGCCTCAGTGGCCGAAGAAGCGATCGTGACGTCCAGTTGCTGAAGTGTTGTTTTTCTCTGGAAAAAAAAGATACCCTGTTGGTGTTAAAAGGAATTTATCACTATTTGACATGTGTTTTTTAGCATTATTATTATTATTATTATTATTGTTATTATTATTATTATTATTATTATTATTAATTAACTATTATTATTATATATTTATCCACGGGCTTGAGCACGATCGGTGCGATAGTTAGTTTCCTGACATAGCCAGAAAACATTGGTTGATATTACATTCTTAGCATTTGCCCACATGAAGACATTATATAAGAGTTGTGGTCGGTTGGCGTTGTTCGGGTGTTGGTCGGTCCCCTTTTAGGAAACCACAACTTGTTTTGTTTGGTAAGATTCCCTTAGAGGAAGCCCCCAGTCGGATGTTTAGTTTTTTGGTTTGGTTTTTTTCCCCTTGCCATGGGTTGGATGGGGTTTCTTGGGGTCATTCCATGGCTCATGCCCTGCATCTCTCGCACCAAGGAAATTTGGATGCAAGTTCTTAGTTTTGGACAGGAGTCGCCATTTTTCCTCACGTGGTTTCCCTTGAAACGATCGCCACTTTTAAAGGTTCCGAAAAGGGCCCTGTTGGAAATATGGTGCTTAAGTTGGTGGTTGGATTTGTGGTGGGATTTAAACCCGTGGTTCTTGTTGAGGATGCGTGGGAGACCACCACTAAACCACCAATCCCAACCACCGATTGCGGGGAAGCTGATATGCTGTTGTTTGATTTGGCTGCCATGTTAGTCAGGGGAACCAACTAGCAGGCATACAGGCGGAACCAGGGATACGGGAGGATTCCCCCGTTTGATGCACCTTGACTAAGTTTGATATGGGAAATGCGCCAAGTTGGAATCCCCCCATATCGGGACCCGCTCCCTCCGTATCCCCCTGACTTCCTGAGTTCATGAACTTCAAACTTTTTGGGTTTGGACCATTTTAGTGGTAAATCTAAAGTTTGGACTTTTTGGGGCCACTCAGCCAGTGAGCCCCGCTTGTCCGTTTGTTTGTCCATGTGAGTGGCGAAGTGACTCGGCGAAGCTCGGGAGGCGAGGGCCCCCCAAAGGGAAGGCTGGACCGGTTTTTTCCAAGAGCAAACCCGGCCTGGGTTCCCCTGGAAAATGGGGAAGGTCAGTATTGACCGTCGCCAAGCCTTCTTTCTGGGCTTCTTTTTGTTACTTCTTGTGCGGCTGTTTGTTTCACCTTGTTTTCACCTTTCTTCTTGATCATTTTGTTCACATGTTTGTGTAGCCTGTTAGTTTGTCCAACCCACCCTTCAGCTTTCGGTTCGCGGTGTGAGGCTACAGCAAAGCCACAGCACAGACGATTTGCTAAAGGACGGGATGGTGAGGTTCGGGCAATGGGAAAATCCATAAGCCCGCAAAACGCTCAACCCGAATGGGAACCCTTGTCAAACAACCGGTTGGTTTGTTTCCCCGAGTTTGTTTCCACACATGCCAAAGGGTTCCCGATATTGAGCATGGGGAGCCAGCTTGAGCAGAACCCCTGCTTCCTTATTTGCGAGTCCGCTGTGGCGTTTTCCTGGTCCTTGTTTTGATACACGTGTTTTAGGCGGAGGGAAATCACTTGTCTTGAGGATGCGCCTGCTTACAGATAGACCTACATATATGGAGCCTCGGCGGGGCGGGGGGGGGGGGGGGTTCTTCGGGAGCTCAGTGGGTCTACCCCTATATAATAGGCCTGATCATAGGCAACCAGGTCAAGGTACGAATTCGTCAATTCAGGTTGGCGAGATGAACAATTAACTGTGACATGTGTACATGTTTGCCCGCATCTGTGCAAGTCAGTATGTATATATATATACATATACATATATATATATATATATAAACATTTGTGTACACATGTAAATAGATCTGTAGGTCTACATACATATATATATATACATACATATTTATAAAATAACTCTATATTCACATGATGCCTGATGTCGTTACAGTACATGTATATGTATGTGTATATATATATATACAAGTGTATATGATAGAATGTGCATGTTACCCGAGGTCATCAACATCTACATGGCTACCCTCCTTTGGCCTTGTCACCGCAGAAAAAAGGGAGGAAGCTCCGGCGCAGGAACTCCAGGGCTTGGGTGCGCAGATCCGAGAGGCGCGGTCAAGTTGCATGGCTCGTGACGAGAAGAGCTCCAACGGGTTCAACGTGCAGTTTCCTTCAAGGGAGTAAACCAAACAACCATTGGACCATCCAAACAGCCATCCTTGAAGGAAAAAAAACCAAACCACCATCCAACTGGGGGCTTCATCCTGGGGGGTTTCCAACCTACGGGTTTCCAAACTCCATTTTCTTGTGCATTCCTCAGGTGACCAAAAGGTGCTGTGGGCTTCCTTTAATATCAAACCAGCGAACCATCCAACTGGGGGGTTCCTGAAATATTTGGGCCTCCCCAAAACCGATTGATTCATTCCCACCACCCGGTCTCGGCCGTTCCGTACCTATCACTCCAGCAAGATGACGTCCTTGCAGGTTTCTCTTTGAAACCAGCCGTTTAAGCTAAGATCCTAGCCGTGTTTTTGGGCTGAGTAGCTACGACTAGTTTACCACTATAATTATAATCATGCCTATACAGCTTAAAGTGCACACAACCCCATGTTAATTATTTAGGAGCTTGCTTTACTCTCCCCATGCTGTTCAGGGCTCCTCTTGAACAAATATGACGAACCCCCGGAACATGGGCAGTGTCAAAAGGGAAAGATGGCTGAAGAGAAGGGGGAGTGGGCCCTTCGAAACATGGGTCGCCTGACACGGGGGGGTTTTACTCAATGGGATGGCACCCCGACACCAGCGAAACCAGGCCCGAAGTCCCCAATGCAGAGCGACCGCCCAAGATGGTGTCCACCATCCCGAAAGAACCAGCGGAAAATTCGGCCAACACAGAAACGGAATCACGCCGCTCTGGGCGAGTCTTGATTGAGGCTAGGCTTCGCTTGGCTTGAAAGGGGAGCGAAAGGGACACTTAGCCACCAATTTCCTGGCGACCATTATTTAATGGCAACAAGAAACCATTTGGACGGCTCAGTTTTTGTTGAATCCACTCGATCGGAATCGAGCCGTTTCTTCAGGGGTACCTGCCGTTCCTGAGGGTTGGGCGGGAAGGGAAGTTTGATTCTCACTTGGCCTTCTTTTTCCAGCCTGTGCATAGGCATTTTGTTGATGAGTTTGGTTGAAACTAGTGGATTCCATGTTTTGTTTGATTTTACCGGAAAAAAGATGCCAACCGACATGATTGAATTATTCAACGTGTCCAGCCTTTGTTTTCCATCCAATGTAGTTTCAGTTTTGTTCCAGACTCCTTCACCAATCCCACGGGACCCTTCAAAAAACCAAAAAACGCCCCCAGCTTTGGCAGCGACCCCCAAAGCTTTCAGCTGGGGAGCTGGGGTATACCATGAGCACTCCTGCGCTTTGATTTGCCTCCGACGCCCCCAACAATGCAATCAGCTCTCCAAGGGTGCGACGACACTTTTAAGGCATGTTCTCCCAACAAGATATCCTTCAAGGTACTGAACCCTCCTCTTGACCCAAGAGAAAAGCAAGTCCATCAAATCACACCGCTATTTTCTCCCACCGCACTTCTTGCACCGGGGTCCGTGGGGGGCGGGAAGCGTGCACCGCTCGCGCGAAGCGTTCCGCGCGGCAGGCGGTGGTGGCCGAGCGCTTTGTGGAGGCACAGGAGCTGAAGACTCGCGAGAAGGAGGCCATCGCGAGATGGAGCGAGGGAGTTCAGCGGGTCCATTTGTGTCTTTCTTGGTGGCTCCGTTTCAGCCATGCGGCGCCTGAGTTTTTTTTGTTTCGGGGTTAGTGGTAGTTTCAAAAAAAACCACTAAACGTTGAAATTGTTCGCAGGGGGTCGCAGGGGAACAGCCCAGCTTTGTGGGTTTTTGGGGCCTTCGTCGAATTTTTGGACACGAACTTCTTTGCAAACCAAAGGTGATCGACCTGTTGCTCGCTTGGTTGGTTGCCTGGTTGGTTGCCTGGTTGGTTGCCTGGTTGGTTGCCTGGTTGGTTGCCTCGTTGGTTGCTTGGTTGGTTGCCTGATGTGGTAGGGGAGCTACCCACAACCCCATAGCAATTGCCAGACTTGGCTTGCCTTTTGACTTGCTCGCCTTCTTGGTCTTCCTTGTTGCCTTTCTCCAGCAAGTCTGGCCCGGAAACGTGCCCCACAACCCCTCTCATGCTAGAGTGCCCTTCCAAACATGATGAGCCTTGGGCACTGAAGTGCTTCAAAAACCGATGGTGAGAACCCATTCAGCATGTGTTGAATGCATTGCCCTGTTTGACAAGTCCGCGGGCAATTTGGTGTGACAAGTCCGCGCGTTTCCTCCAGAACCGTCCTCCAGAACCGTCCGCTCGATCCGTCCGGTTTCGCCAGGTCGCGGAACTGCTGGAGAAGAAAGGTATCACTAGTGAGGCCTGCAGCCAATCAAACTTGGCTGCAAGGGGCCGAAGTGCCAAAGCCCTTCAGGCAAAGACCCGCCGCTTATACGTACGAATTTATATGTACGTATATATATTTTTAACGTGCATCCTGCACCTTATTTGAGGGTACCCCGTTTGAGGTTGCGTTAAAAGGACAACCATCCCGCTTTTATGTTAGGCTCTTTCTTTTGGGGGTCCCCTATGTGCACACCCTCACCACAAATATGTCAAACAACAATATATGTATACATATACACATATGGGTTTCTGGTAGCATGTGCAAACCCATTTACATATACGCACCATGTACATATCTAATATATCAATATACACGCAGGTACAGTGCAGAAAGTTAAATGGACTCCACAGGAGTGGTTTTCTTTTGGCTTCCCTTTGCACAACCCGCCCCCCCAATGTCGAAAAATACCCTCAAAAACGACAAACCCAGCCTCCTTTGAGGCAGATCCCCCAAGACAGATCCTAAAAGGGCGCCATCTTCCAAAAAGATCCCCCACAAAAAATAAATAAATAAAAACAAGCTCCGCCCCCCCCCAAAAAAAAAACAAACAAAAAAAAAAAAAAAAAAACGGGAAACACATGTTTTGACCGTGGCTACGGGCAACAGTCACTATTCAACATCATCGATTGTAGAAATTGCCACGCTCACCAAAATTCATTGCATAAGGAGTCCTCCTCACCGAACTCCCGTGCAAGTTGGGCAGACAACGCGTATTGACGAGTGGCGCGTATGAACTGGCAAAATTACTGATACTCCATGGGCGGGGGGGGGCTCCAAACACCCTCCCCCAAGGACACTTGCTCGGGGGAAGACTGAAACTCAGAGCAAAACTTCAGGGTTTGATTCCTCATTCTCTTCAATTCTTCTTCTTTTCAAAAACCGGATCCGCTTTCTCTGGGTTTCTTGAGGTGTTTTAGAAAGGATCCCTGGGAATGGGGAAGATCCTAGAATGGCTTGCTGGGTTCCTGGAAAGTGGAGCAAACATAAGCTGCACCTGAAAGAAGGTCCCCCCCCCCCCAAAGAACCCAGGCTTTCCCAGAAAATCTGGCGGCGTTTCGGGCGAAAAAGCCCGCGCCAGGCTGCCCGGCGGCAAGTCACTGCCGAGGACGTGGCTCAGGCAGTGCCAAGAGAAAGAGAGAGCTGTGACGACTTGCCCCGAGGCTACGCGACCCAGAAACAGATATCACCCATATCACGCACACACACAGGTACACATACATGTTCATACAGGATGGATATGCCTATATATAGATATATACATGTATATACATACATATATGTATATACATACATATATGTATATACACACTATAATGCACACTCTGTGTGTGTGCGAGTATGCACATGTCCCCTGATACGGCCTTTTCTACCAACAGGAAGTCTATCCAGGGATCTTTGCAGACGTGGTTGTGGAGGGGCTTATTGTCAGGATGTGGCAGGTGGGCAACTTTTAGATGGAGCGGTTTTTCATGAAGCCAACACAACTTGTTCACAGTATTTGCAGTGGCCTGGGCCTAGCTGGTTCCTTAAGGTGTAACAAGAAAAGGGATCCCCTGAACTTGGGGCCGAAGAATGAGCCAAAACATGACCCATTTTGCATCCCTCATGCCAAAGGTAGGGGTCTAACTTCTGCCTCATTGTTGCCCTGAGCCCCCCCCCTACTGTTTGAGACCTATAGGCGATATCAAGTTTCTTTTTGCCAAGAAACTTAAGTTGAGACGAGGTGCAGCCGGCAACCTGCCAAAGTTGCCCGAGCCCAGCGCGGAAAGCATATATCGATTAGAAAGCTGCCACAGTTTCCCTGAGTCTCACTCGCCAGCCGACCCAATGATTTTCCAAAATATGTTATTTTCCAGACCCTTTGGGCAAGTGAGTAGTGTGGGTGGAACTTCGAGTAACATGCGTTCGCCTTTCTGTTGGTTGGAGCCCCTTTTGGGGCGGCTCTATAGAAATCCACCCTTTGGGCATCCTACTTGGTCCGCGAAAGTGACATCGGTTTACAAGAAGCCAACCCCCAAAGGTGAGTAGTTTTGAGCATCTCTCAAAATGCATAGCCACTGTTTGGGACGCATTGGTTTGAGACCAGCCCCGTTTTTGCTTGGAATCCTCGACGTCGCGATTTGCGAGAAATCGCCAGGTGGTGGCAGGCTGGACAGGCATCGCCGTGGAGCAGGCGATTCCGAGTTGACGGGAGGGCCAATAGCTACAGTAATAGGTAAATCTTAGCTTGTGATGGTTTTTCGCCAAATCGGTTGATTTTGTGCATACAGACCTTGCTACTGGCCGCTGCTTTGGCAGTCAGACCTCGACAGTGATGGCGAGAGAGGTCGAGAGAGAGAGACGGAGACATAGGGGCAGAGAGAGAGAGAGAAAGACCTCCAGCGGCATGGTGTCTACCAGTTATCAGTTGGTTAATTTTGGACAGGGTTGGATTGTTCATGTGTTTTGTTTTGGGACAAACTTCTCAGGACGTTTCCTCGCTCAGGGCCTCCTAGCCAAAGCGTTGCGCACTCCTCATCCATCCCTGTAAGAAACTGACCGGAAAGGGGGCCAAATCCTTACGTCGCCCAAAAGCACGGATTGCCCTCCCACCAATTAACATGGAGCCGGACAGGATGGTCTTGGAAGACCATTTTCCTTTTAAAGGGGACCCCATTATCAGGCTCCATGTTACTTGGTGGGAGGGATTTGGGATTTTGGACCACCCGCAGCTTCTCTCTTCCTGGGGTGGCTTCCCAAGGGGTTCAAGAACGGCCCTGAAGAGGTACTCTCACCCCGCTCAACCTCTCCCACAACCATTCCAACCATCTGCTTCAGAATAGTGTTTTTTTTGCCCTGCTGGTTTTAGAGGGAAGCTAACACTACTGGATTTGTTTTTTCCAGGGGGCTTAGGTAAATGGAAGATTATCAACATCGCTCAACTCGTACCAAGAGGGTTGGGAAGTCCAGAATTTTGCGGAATCCCACAGCCCCTTGCAACGCCGCCCCTGAGAAATGTTGACCCTGGCTTCTTTTTTTAAATGGGTTGCGACCCAAACAAGATCCAACCAGCGGTTCAGTAATACCGGGTGAAACTTGGGTGCCACAAACACATCCGTTCTACTGTTGGAAACAATTCCCTGCACCAGTGAGCTCATTACCATGTTTATCCCAGCATTTGCACGCTGAGGCCCAGTTCAGGACAAATTTATCTATGAACGAGGATGGCGTGTCTTGTAAAAAGGGGGGCCTCCAAACACGGCGCTGCTAAAGGAGATCTCAAGATGCGCTTCAGGTCCCACGGGTTTTCAGAACATGCCGCAGGTGGGCGCCAGCGAGTCTGCTCGGCTCCTGCACCTGGAGAAGGACGAGTCGGGTGAGTCACCAGGAGGTCTTTATTTGAACGTGTGCAACTGGAGCTTTAAAGGGGTCAATGACATATATGCTTTATATGCTAACGGAAACATGTGGCATCTTGTCTGAATCAGGTTTATTATACAAAACTGTTTGTGAGTTGGCACCCTGGTTTGGTCTGATCTAAAGGGCACACCACAGACAATTCGCAATATGTGTTTTTTTTGGGGGTCTACGAATGCAGGATACGCCCGTTTGGGTGACTTTTTTGAGGCACCCAGCAAAACCACGAGGACGCCCACCAATTCTGGGGATCGCCTAAAAAAGAGGGTGTGGTTCAAAATTGTTGGAATCGAACCAAATTGGTGGGTGTCGTTTCAAAACAACCCCAAAAAGGAACCCTCGAACAACAACAACAACAACCAGAATCAACTCCCGTTTTTGCCAAGGGAAGCCAATTTGGGATGGGTGATGGTTACAATTTTCCAGACCCCAATTTAACACCTAGGTGGGTGGTTGACGCGGCTTGAGGACTGGGTTGTTCCTTGGGTGAGTGCCTCCGACCCCCCACTTCGCAACCCTCCCAGCCAGCCATACGTCACCTTTCGTGCATTTTGCTTGGATGTTAACTTTCTGCCAACGAATGGGTTTTCCATTAAACCACTAAAAGTTAGTCACTCTTAGCAGGGGAGCAGAAAGCAGCCGTGTTTTCTGCGTATGCCAGATGGGGGCCAAGACAAAGGGGGGGAACAGGTTTCGGGCTTCCATTTGGGTATAGTTTCTCGAAGTGGCTCTAGGATCAGTCTTCTGGGGCTTGATACGGGCACCAAAGCAGGAAACTCTCATTTGGAGGTCCCATATCCCATTTGAAGGCAAGCACGAAAAGTTGTTGATGGCGGTTCCATCTTTGGACTACCCCCTTTGTAAGGCCAGCTGACGCGGGGTTCACCAGCCCATGAGTTGGAACTAGGGGCGGCGAAAACTTCTAGAAGCTGCGTAGGTTCTGAAAGGCTACATAGTTCCATATAGCTAGGGTTTTGTTGTGGGGAACCACCTCAAGAGTGGTTGGTGGACGTGAATCCCCACCTAAATGATGTCCAGCAAAGGGTCCCTAATTGAAATTGATGCCTTTATTCCCGTGAGTGTCCGCGAAGATTTCTTGGGGTTTCCTGAATATCGGTCGGTTCATCGGTAGTTTGTGCAGAACAGGTGGGTTGGTCTGAGACTTAGCAGACCCTAAATGAGTTCCGAAAACGTGTGTTCAAAGAAACCGGGCTCGATGTGTGAGCAGGGGTTTAGTCACATGTTGCCGAACACCAGTCATATCCGGTGCAGATATTAGTCACAGTTTGCCACACACTGTCAGTAGCAGAAATGTGTTCCACAGAACGGACCACCTTGGATTTTCGCCAAGTTAGCAAATAGTTAGCACCTTGGCTGCTTTCAGCCCCTAAGAAGATGAGTCCCACCTAGGGAGCTCAAAAGTGGGTTATCCTCCCACAAAGAATCGTGGATCCTGCACAGGAGCCAGTCCCCTTAGGACAATTGCCTCCCAACCAGTTCCGGTACAGGTTCCTGCTGCTTGGGAGGGTTTTACCCCCCTTTTCGCATGGAAGCTGACAGCGACCCGGTCCCTTTAGAAGGACCATGATCTTCCAGGACGCCCCCCGAACGTCAGGTTCCTTCTGTTAATTGGAAGGGTCCCCTCTTTCCAACCATCAGGGAAGAGGACCACTTTCTGGGGTTTCCCCAGAAGGAACCTATTCCAAGCCACTTCTGCTCAGTTCTTTGGGAGCAACCGAAGCTTGGCTGCTATTGGGTTGGATCCTTAGACTTTGACTTTTTGGTTGACATCAAGTTGGGTTTTCCACTGAACCCCCAACAAAATGGTCAACTTTTTATGCCACTAAACCCCCAAAAACATGAGACACTTGTTGCAGGGGGGTCGTTGAAGCAACCAAGAAAGCACCACCGAACCGGAACCGAAGCCCAGGAGTTGCACCAGTCCATCATCGGCCAGGATGAGGCCCCGGAAAACCCGGGCCCCGAAGAAAACTCCGCGCCATGGAGCTCGTCTTTGGGCCCAAAGCGGGTCGTGCCATCCGCATGAGCAAGCAGGTTTTGGGGATGTCTTGGGCTAGTGTTAAAGTCAGGTGATTTAATGGCATGTCCAAAAGAACTGTTTGTGTCCATTGTGTCCTGCTGGGTTTTGTACTCGTCCATTTGGCTCAACGAATCATTTCCCCTAGACGGGGAGATCTGTTGGCTCCCCTTTGCTTCACTACTCCGAGCGGTTGGTGAATGCCTTCGAAGACGATTTGGAAAACCGTTGCCTTTTTTTGGGCTAGATGGCAGCTGACTTATATTTTTTCGCACTCTGTGGGATCCACTTCAGATCGGAACTCACTTCCTGAGTTCTTGGTCTCTGCTTTCTACCTTTTGGGAAGTGGCACCTTGAAACTGACCTCAAATGAAACCCCGAAACCAACTAAGCCTTTTTTTACCGTAGGTCTGCTTTGTGAGACCCGTCGGTGTTACGAGCGCATGTGGCAAAAACGGGTTACAAGAAGTCTGCTTGGTGCGACCTGTTGGTGCTATGAGCGCATGTTTTTTTTTTTTTTTTTTTCTCATTGGCCCTTGAGTTGCCGGGCCACGTCAAAGTTCTGGTCGCCCAGGCGGTGTGCAGCGTGTCCCGGGCTCTGCGGCGAGCGCGGGCTGGGCTGCGGAACCCCTCCCGGCCCATGGCGGGGCCGGGCGCCCAGACGTCCGACGTCAGATCTATGGGCCGCAAGGAGAACATGTCGAGGGATTCTCAAAATTGTGTTTTTTTGTTTTTGTCAGGATAGGTCTTGGGATGTCACTTTAATGGACCCACAAGAGGAACATTGCTTTTGGGGTGTTTGTTTCTTAAACGTCATTTAGAGGCTAGGTCTTAGGATGTCACTTTGGACCCAGAAGAGGAAGCCAAGGTAAGTCTCACTTTCCGGGTTCACTTCATACTTTTTGGGCCTTTGGCCCACTGAAGGGAGGAGTTGCGGAAGCCAAGGGTCACCACTTCGCAGTTGTCCAGCGAGCTGAGCTGTTTTTTGGTCCATATCTTCTTTGCGAATGGTTCCTAGCCATTCGCTGAGGTCTAGTTGGTTTAGTGGTTGGGTTTCCATGTGATACAACAAGTTCGTCACTTGCGGATCAGAAACCGGACAGCCCAATGTTTGGCTCTCACGTTCCAGGTCCTCAGGGGAAAGAGCGGGAAGCTGAAGGAGCCCCTAACCAGCGTGAGACGAATGTCACGGGGTCAACGGAAAGTTTCCAGCGGGGTGTCCGCTTGTTGAGAACCCTCGTGCGGAAATGATGGTACGTTCTGTCATTCACAGCCAGTACTAAAATGAAGCCAACGCATCCTTCATCTCAAAGCCGGAAAAGGGCAGCATGGTTGCTGTCGTTTAGTGTGACCACCTTTCTATTCTACAAATCCTAGTTCCCATCAAGCACGCCCATGGCTCCACCATCCAGTCGCGGCGTAAGGTTCATGTTCTGTGGCCCCACGGGCGTGGGCAAGACGGAGCTGTGCAAGACTCTGTCCAAGACCTTTTTCGGCAAGGAGGCGCTGTGGTCTGCGATTTTTGTTTTGGTCGCCGCTGTGGTGGTTCTCGCCGCGAGGGGAAAGAAATGGTTCATTTGCTGGTTGATGGTTCAATGGACCAAAAAGCACAGGGCAAATTGTAATGAAGTAACCTGGGGGGGGGGATTGCGACGTCATCCATGATGAAGTTTCCTTCTATAAGGCTCCTGTTTTGTCAGTCTGTGGCTTATACACATTTGCCGAGAAGAGAAATAAAAAGATACATGAGTTGTTGGAAGTCATAAACTGGTTCATGGCGATAGGACTTTCCAAGCTCCCTGATGACCAGATTTGTAGATGACCCCCCCCCCAGGAAAAAAGAAGAGTGGCGGTGCTGATTGCTTGGTTTCCCTTTATTATATTTCAAGTTTTGTTTTTTTTAGTTGTTATTTTTTAATACTTCTTATATACTTATAGATATAGATATAACCTTGCAACAGATCGATCATTGATTTGATATATATAGATATATATATATATATACATATATACAAAACATGAATGTTGTGAATCAATGAATCATTTGCACATATAACAACACATCAGACAATCAAGTTTCAATATTACCGCTAGTTCGGAGTTTTGCGAAGCCAGCTCACTTCACCCAAGCCGACCTTTGACCGCATACCTTTCGCTTCGGGCAATTGAGTGCAGACCTATTAACCTTTTGGTTTGTCCCATTTCGGCTAATCACGGCCCCAAAAGGCTAACCTTGCATTTCTGGGTTTGAAGGAACAACCGAGAAAAGGGATGTGTGTCGAAGGTGCGAGTTTCTCAGCGCTTCTTTGGGTGAAAGGACAGCAGATGTTCTGCAGAGGTTCGTTCAGCTTTTCACGAATGCGTGGACAATTGGATAACACGGGATCGCTGATGAAGGTTCGTTTCATGGAGATTTCTAGTTTGGGCGTCAAAGTAAACTTCTTGCGCAGTATTGGATCCGGCAGATCTTGCAGGTGCGATTCCAATGCAGGAAGGCCCCTGACAGAAACATGAAGCTCCCGATGTGTGCGAACCATGCAGTGGGGTTCAATAGATGCATCTCAGAGAAAAAAAAAAACGCCTTGATCAAGGTGTAGAGTAGCTGTGGCCCTCCCACCCACGTCTCCTGAAACGAACACGCTCCAAACCAAGGAGGAGGTTTGTCGGGTTTCATGTTAGTTGGTGCTCCATAATTGAACTTGGCCAATCGCGTTTGCAAGGCCAAGATTCACGGGGAGTTTGTTCGACTCGGCCGAGCACACAGAAACACACACACACACACACACACTAGGGCGAGGAGTAGCTAGAACTGGGAAGTTATGTGTCGCAAGCTACGACTACGGAAGCAGGCAAGATTGACGCAAGTGACGCAGAAGCCACTGTCCCCTCATCAGCTATTGTCAGACAGTTGGCAGTCTTCTTCGTGCGTTGCTTTGGGTTTGTATCTTGTTTTTTTTTTTTTTTGGGGTTGGTGCGCTGACCGGCCAAAAGTTGGATTGCCGAATCCGTTTGGTCAAGATTCGCGCTGGCGCACACGAGATTTCTGCGGGGTGCGGTCGGCCAACCAAAAAAAAATGTAACAACGCGACTTCGCGAAGGTGTTGGCTTGAGACCTGGCCTATGTCTCGGGCCTCTCGGGCCTATGTCTCATTTCATGCTGGTGGTTTACCAATTTTCCACCAGCGAGCCAACCTTTGCGTGCGCTGAAATTTGTTTGTCGGTGGAAGGGTTGTAACCATCCAGATGCTTACCCCCTGAGTTGACTTTGGTTGGCCAACCTATTCAAGAAGTGAGGACGCGTTTTCCCAAAGAGCTCACAGCCATGGGGGTCTGTGCCCAAAAAGCTGCCGGCTGGTCTGGGGCAGCAGATTCTTGTAGTCACCTGTGCCAGGAGAGCATGATCCGACTGGACATGAGCGAGTTCATGGAGAAGCACACCGTGCCTTGGATTGATTTCCACCCAGGGCGTTCTGCAACCGTAACCCCGGGCCACAATCAAAACCTAGGCCGGGCTTACATGAAAGCTGGGGACAATCCTTTGCAAGCGCCCCAAATGAAGTTTTGTTTTTCAGTTGGGGACCATTTTGGATTTTGATTGAAGGTTGTGTTACCCTCTGTGAATCAAATGTGGAACCCTCCGATTTTGCTTGTGACCCTCCATGTCACCTGCAAGCTTTACGCTCCCATTCACGTTGTGGAACTCGACGAAGGCCGCTGGAAGCCAGAGGGGTCACATCGGGATATTGATCGAAGCGCCTGTTGGGAAGAAATGGCAAAGGGAAGGACAGAAAACAAGATTCAGCCCAAGGACCCCCCAAGGTCGGGCAAGCTCGAAAAATTGCAGAGGTTGGGTTCGAGGGGTGAAAAACGCAGTGGGACTTAGAGTTGATCCTTTACCGGCTGATTTAGAGCATCCCCAATCCCAACTCCTGTCATGGACCTCAACGATGTGTGGAACAATCAACCAATGAACCAATCAGTCATTCAGTCAGTGAGTGAGTGAGTGAGTGCTTGTTTTGAGGTTTTCATTTGGACGCAAGGAAGCCCACCAAAGATAGGTTCATACCAACGGGGGCTACTGCCTCGCCGCTCACCCCGCTTCGGACCAGCGGCACCCGCCTGCTTCGGGCTTCGGAGTCGCGCGAGTCGCGACTCCGAGGTCTCCAAGCTGATCGGGGCGCCTCCCGGCTATGCGCGGCCGCCACGGTTGGTTGGACACCGCTGGTCCTCAATCGGTCCCCCAAGGAATCCCTTCCTTTCAGTGGGGCAGTCAACAGCTTTTGCTTTAGGCCAGGCCAACTTTGACCTCCTTTCAGTGGGGCCCCCTTTCTTGTCTGCCTCTTTTGGCGTACCCCTGTTTCAGAGCATGTAATATTTTAATTGTCCCTGTCCCCCTCGGCCGGAAGTTCCATGGATATCCCCCTGTTTGCGTGTTCCGGACGTCGGCTTTTTTGGGTGCCAGGGCTCAGGCATATTAATAATATAGCACCTTGACCACGATCAAACGGCGGGCAGATGAAGGTTGACGAGTCCCAACCAATCGGTGCAGATATTTCCGGTATTCAATTCTTGAAGCCTGGGGGAACCCAAGTAGCCAGGGTTGTGGGATCGCTCGGGGTTTCTCCCCACTTCTGTGATACAAGGGAATCCCCCTTTATATGCACAAAATAGTCTTTGGGAAGCCCTTTCTGTTGTATCACGGAAGTGGTCATTCCCCACAGCCCTGCCAGTAACCAAGCTTCACCTAGACGGAAAACCCAGTTTTCAGTTGGGCCGCAAGCAATCCCAGCCTGTAATCTGTAACGTTGAACCCACCCGCTTGTTCAGGCAGGTTTTGATCAGTCGTGCCTCCCAACTCACAACTCCCCCAGACAGGGGGGGTTCCTTCATTTTTCGGGGTGGCTTTTAGGGTACCCTTTTTGGTGAGTTTTACAGAAAAGCCACAAGGACAACTACTATTTTGCGGGTGCCACCTTAAAAAGGACCCGCCCATTTCACCTTGCGGACCTCAAGTGGCGGTTCAGCAGCTCCGCTCCAAGCGCTTGTGCTTAATAAGACACATCAGACAGGCCAATCAGAGCAACAACATCGGACGTGGGTTGGCTTTTAGTATCGGTTCCCTTTCGGTTGTCCGTTGAACTTCCTTTCAACTTGAAAAAAGTGAGCGCTTTTGCACCAAACCAAAGCAGGCCTCAGCACTGCGGACCCTTCCAATGGAGCTCCGGGTGCAGTTCGCGTTGGCCACCACAAGGGCGCCTTTTTGGGGGCCGTTCGCCCGCCAGGTGGGGTACAACGACGGGGGCTCCTTGACGGAGGCGGTGCGAAGACGGCCATACTCCTTGGTCCTCTTTGATGAGGTGGGAGGATCGGCGGCTTTTCGCTTGGTGACTTCTGCCGTTGCGTTGGCCTGGCGGTTACAAGTTTAGGCATGCGTCGGGACCAAGATCGGTGCAAGGGGGGGGGGGCTCGGGGGGTTGGGGGTAACTTGAATTGTACATGATGGACCCTTACAGCAATGTAGGAATCCCCTGCATCGTACTTTGTACCGCATGCGAATGTCACAGCTTGATATCTTTGCTTGTGCGTTCCGCAGTGGCTTAACCCACGCTCTCACAGAGACTAGCTGCGCAACCATGAAATAATTACACATCAGTCTCATTCTGACGGCTTGAGTGTATATCACTGCATTGTTCTGTTCATCTTAGAATGCGTCAATCATTCAGTATCCTTTGAGCCCATTTTTGCACTTTACAGGGGGTCGGGGGGGGGGGGGGTGGTTCCGTTCTTGCTCATGGAAAGCACATCTCACGAGTTCTGCATGTGCAATCATGGTACCTCCACGGAACGGCATTGCTTGCTAACTTGCTAACTGAGTAAAAGACTCGTCTTCTTACTGCTTTTCACATGTCTAGACTAAGATCAGCAGACGTGGTCCCATTTTCATTCCTTCCAATAAACAAATTACATTTTTTGACGCAAATCACAAAGGAATTGACCACATCCACCGATCTTGGTCCCGACGCATAGCCAAGTTTACAGTGGCAGCATATACTTCAACGGCAGGTACCTGCAAAAGGTCTTGTTCTAGCCCCAATCTCTTGGCTGGGACCCATGACAAGTGACATGGCGGTCAGGAAGGTTTGGAGTTGGAGAAAAAGGCCCCTTGGTACCGTCAAAGGCGACGCCGCAGCCAACCATCAGTACGAGATGGTTGGCTCACATCATGTTTTTTGAAGGATGCCTTGGATCCATTTTGGGCTGCAGCCCGGGAAGTGCACAAGTCTTATGCTCCCGGCTACCAAACCTGGTGGGCCAACGTCCGCACTCGGGAGCACTTCAAGGATACGCTTGCTGCCAGCAGCGAGAGTTTGGGCTGCTCAAGAAGACTCAGTGTGATGGCCACTCGTGCGTGTGCCAATTCAACAGCGGCGCCGAGGCGAATTGGTTGAACGTTATGGAGCATTCCTCTGCCAAATTTCCGGCGGGCGGAACGTCCCTTCTCGCCCAGTTGCAATCCCTTTCAGGTGTGTAAACTCTTCAAGCCGGTTGATCTACGAGGGGTTCTTCTTTGGCGGTGGGCAAGGAACACTGTTTGGACTCTTGGTAGATATGGCCGCACGAGAATTCCCATCCCAGCCAGGTAGCCAACAGCAAAGTGGGCCCACAGCTTGACTCGCTTCCAGTTCTTTCATCCAGTTCTGCACCATGGTTGGTCAGGTTTGCCTGAACTTGCGTCTGAAGCTCGTGTGGGTATGCAACATGGGAAGCTTGGGATTCAAGATTTAGTCGGGTTTCTTAGGCTGCGCATGTCTGGCCGCATGTGGTATACAAGGGATTGTATTTGGGGCGGGTACTTAGGTGGGCACATGGGAGTTCCTTGTTGAGAAGCGAGGGAAGACCCAATCCTACTGAAAACATCTCATTCTTCCCACGGATCCTTCTTGAATCAGGGAACGCGCCTGGTGGTTGGACCAGATGTTTTCAAACCCCACAAAGGTGCGTCTTTTTTCGGGGACTCCCCAAACCGGTCGTCCATTTGGTTTCCCTTTCAACCATACAAAGAAAGTACAAAAAGGGGAAGGCCCTCAAAAAAGGACACCCATTTCTCACCTCTCTCACAGGTCGAAAAGGCGCACCCTGACATCTTCAACGTCCTGTTGCAGCTCCTGGACGATGGGAGGCAGCGAATCCATGCGTCAGTGGGTTCTCCCGCAAGGTTTTGTTTCTATACTGGGCTACTTCTGAAGCCGAGTCTGAAAAGTCATGCTTTGGTGTACCCAGGGTGCTGTGCCAAGTTTTGAGCTTTCGCTTTTTCAAGGGTTTGTTGTAATATATAGCTCTGGCCGTCAAAGCGCCAGCCACGCGGCTGGCTAGGCATTAATGTGTTCTCAAGCCAAGAGCAAGGCGGGGGCTCTAGAGCATGGCTTTGGGCAAATAGTCTAAAGAGGGATCTGACCGATTCCGGGCCCTGAGGTGAATAATCACGGTTGCTAACTTGCTAAGTGCCCCGTGAACCAAAGACCCTAGCCATACTGCACCAGCATGCGACGCAAGGCTTGGGCGTCTCCCGGCGTGCATGCGGGCCATTAGGCATGGCTCGCCTTCGAAGTGCTGCGCTTCTTTGCCCGGCCAGACTTGGGTCCTTACAGGATGCCAGCTGAGTCCTTTACCAGACGTATCCTTTAAGGCTTTAAGGGCCTTGCTGCGTCCAGAGCCACATGCAGACCGGCAGACCGGGCAAGGCACCTGCAGGCGAGGGTGTGCACGGCCAGTGGCGCGCTGTCTTTTTGGCACTCGTTGGATAGTCAACTTGCTTGAGCGCAGTTGGGTGCAGGCCTACCCACTTTCTGCTCTCGGTTGTAGCGCTGCCACGGCAAGCTGCTAGCTCCTAGGCGCACGAAATGCGCCGGAGTTGAGTTGTCCGTTTCCGCAATCCTTAGCCCATAGGTCATGAAGGGAAACCATGTCCTCTTCTAGGTCCCCCAGTAGTGCCCTTTTACATTTTTGGGGGGGAGGCCCCTACTAAAATAGACTACAGAAAAAAAAAGGGTACCCTTATTTTAACCGCTCTACTGGAGGACCTAGTTGTGGTGCTTTCCAACTCAGGAATTGGAGGGTGCGACTTGAACTTGCACCGTGGGTGTGTGACAGCGCCCTCGCCCCATCAGAACCTGCAAACAGGGGGTGTCACCCACAAAAGTGAAGGATTCCGACTCCCCCACCCCCCTATACGTCAAAGAGCCGTTTTCATTTCTCCGAGGTGAGCATTCATCCCATTCCAGTTTTTGGTTGTTTCGACCGCACATCTCGGCTGGTCAGCTTGACATTTTTCTTCAGTGCAGGCTGACAGATTCCAAGGGCCGCGTCGTCTCCTTCGCCAACACACTTGCGGTGGACTCAGGGTCTGCGGATCTCTTCGGAAGCTGCTTGGGGGTCAACCACGCCGCCTTTTCAGGGGTAGTGTGGGCCTAACATTAATCAACCCCAGTTTATTAATCAGGCGGTGTTTGGGTTTAGTGGGAAATCATCACTTGTGGAGGAGAAACACCCCCTATTACTAAACTGGGGTGCATGAATATGGGGTCAACAAAAACAAGTCCACGGTTGTCAATCCGAGTCAGGGCATGACATCACTTCACACCCCGTCATGCCGCAATGGGTCTTTGGAGTACGGGGGATTCCCACCCTGAACGCGTCTGTGCGTGGCGGGTGCGTGAGATGGGGTTTCACACTTTTCGCAGGAGACTCCGGGTGAGGTTGAAGCACGGAGACTTGTTTGCTTTACCACTGCAAGGACGTGTCTCACCTGTGGCTCCCAAAGACACACCCGGGGACATATGCACATGACATATTTTCTGGTCCCTGTTCACAGTGGCCCATGGGCCCAAAAGCTTTTATTTCATTTAGGCAAGTGAGCATACGCCCAACTCGAAGGCCTGCGGGGCCAATCTTCAACTAGCTGGTGGTTGCAAGGCAGTTCTGGAGTTGGGTGTGTCCGCATAGCTTTTCGAGTGGGAGCCTTTCCTTTCGGAGCTGCCAAGCGGAGTTCTGAAGGGACCTGGTAGGCTACTGATCCCCTCTTGGAACAAAACGAGAAAAGGGGCAAAGAGATAGATTGCCAGTCCTTGAAGGGATGGGCTTGGCAAGCAGTGCGGATGGATGCTTCCTGCACACCTGACACGGGAGTCATCAGGTGTTTTGAGGAGACATGTTTATCTTTGGGGGGGGGGGTCAGGGCCTTCTAAGCTTTTTCCGAACCATTCCTGAGAGTGATGGGGCCTTTGGTTTCCCTTGGTTGTATTGTTAGACCTGCGTGCAACGCAAAGCAATGCCCGCTTCAGATTGGTCAGGGTCCCGTATCACTCGTGCTCCCCTAAATGGATAGTTGTCCCTTTAGGGGAACCCCGAATGAATACTTGATATATCATGCCTCCCGTTCGGGGCCAAAAGCGAGTTACCTTCCGGTGTGACCTGCTCACCGCGCCAGTTTCTGGACGTTCTACTTGTTGGAATAACAACTTTGGTAAACCCGGTGAGGAAGGCGTCATTCCAACCATTTTGCGAGGTTGTGACCATTGTTCGAGGACCAGGTTGCATAAGGTTCTGAGCCAACCGGGTCAGGAAGGCGTTTTCGGCCATGCAAACCAATCTTCACGTTCGGAAGCTTTCCCGGTTCCCTAGAGTGCGAGGTACTTTAACTGAAAGCCCGGTTTCTTCCAACATATATCTTAAAACAGTGGGTATTTGGATCAAGGGGGGGTTGATTCCTCTCCGGCCGATTCTTAGGTGGTTATGACCTCCAACATCGGCAGCAGGTCTGTCTTGGCCTCGACGTAAAGCGGTCAAGGTGGGCAGAAGGCTCGCGAGCTCACCAGCTTGAGGTGTGACCAAATCGCCCCTTACCCTCCCCGCGCTTTTCACTTCGAACCTGCTGTTCGGGGGATCCTGGAAGATAATTGTCCATGTCAATTGAGTGGTGGGAGGGTAGACCTTTTGGAAGCAAATGCCTTTTTCTACCTAAAGCTATAAAGTAAAGTAGAGCAAGTTGAATTGGGGACTCCCTACCCCGTTCCCCTGAAGGAAGCGGGGATTTGTTTGTTGGAGTGTTCCTAGTTTTGAGGATGTTTTGAGTGGTCCCACAGTTGGCTCCCCTGGCTCAATCATCCTGTCGGAACTGCGTTCTCCAAAGAAGGGGATGCTTCTGAAAGGCGAACGCTCTGAAGACCAAAAAGGCCTTTCTTCAAGCTGGGTTCCCGTTGTGGTTGATACAGCGCAATGCGCAAATGCAAGGGGTGCTGCCAGCACGCGATATCCTTTGCGGAACCCCTGAAGCAGGTTTCAGAATCAACCCACCGAGCAAGAGGCAAATCCACATCTTGTTTCGTGGGTAGCCAGCTACAGGGGTTTGCCTTAGCTTGAACCCAAAGGGAAACCTGAAATCCAGTGGGTCCAAGTCCTGTTCGACACTTATCGCAACATGCAACCCATTTGGGTTGAATCCTTATCGAGAAGCTCACTCCCTGAGTTGACTTCCAACTTGGGAAGTTCGGGCTTAGGTCCCCCAACTAGGTGCCCTTTGACCCGTTTCTTTTTTGGTTGGGAGGGTTCCCCTACTAAAATAGACAACTCAGGAAAAAAAAAGAAACCAAAAACGGGTACCAACTTTTTCAAATGCCCTTCACACCTGTGGGTTTTTTTGGGAGGCACCGGGGGTTCGCGAAGGTCCAGAAGAGCGCTTCCGGGGGCTCCGGCCTGGGCTTTGGCATGGCGGAGGATCGCTGAAATCGGTCTGTTTCTCAGTTGTTCAGTGGCACCAATTATTTTTCCTTTTTTTGGGGTGGCTGCCCCACTAAAAATGGTCTTCCCCAAAGAGGGTTCCCTTTTTTTCCAGGGTCACAACTGAGGTTTGGGTCATGTGTTCGCCTGGGCGGCAGAGGCCAGGCTTAGCCTAAGCCTTTTTGAGGTGTGCCCATTTTATTTATTTATTTATTTGGTGGGGGGAGGTGTCGAAAAGAAAAACCAAACAAAACAACTCATTTATTTATTTATTTTATTGCGGGGGGTCCCTAAGAAAGGAGACACCCATTTCCGTTGGCTTGGTTTTCCAAGGGAATCTAGCACCACTGGAAATGTGGTCGTGTCATTTTCCGCGCTCGGTTCTTCCAGGGGAAGCCCCAGCAAAAAGAATGGAAGTACTGTGGATGGATGCGAAATCCACTTCGCACCACTTCATTTTACCGCGGGAGACCACTGTTTGTGGGTATTTACGTCGGGGAATCGACTCAGAAACCAGTGGTTTCTCAGATCTCGAAATGGATTTCGTGTCCATCCACAGTATGTCTTACATTTTCCAGGGGCAAGCAAAAGCAAAGATGGAGCCCGCTGGTTTCGAAGCCCTTCAAGTGGGAAGCGCCCGAACACCTCCTAGAGGGGAGCTGGGTGGCTGGCTGAAAAACAGGTTTTTTCTTCACATGCCAGGGCTGGCTGGACAGTTTCCAGTTGGAATCAGTGAATCCCATGCCAACTTCACTGCAGGGGCCCTTGGAAGAAGTGCCGATCCTGGTCGCCGATCCTGCTCGGGCTCTTTCTGGTTCTTTTTCAGCACCAAATAAAGGGAAGCCACCATTTAATTACAAGGCAATGTTCAGGTGTAGAATGCATCCGGATCCCTGTGTTTTGAAGGCAATTGTTGGTTTGGCATGGTGGTTTGGAGGTAGATCAATTCGAAGCTGTACCTGGAAACCAAGCCAAAGAAGAGTGCAAGGAACCCATGACCCCGGAGTCTCCTTCGGGCAAAGGACCACGTCCTTCAATTCCATGCGCTTGGGACCCCTCCAAAAAATCATATGATGTTTCCTCTTGGCCGCACAAGAACAAGGGACCGAGGCCATCTTTCCGGGTGAACACTTCATGCCACCCCGCAGGATGGGCATTTTCTTCTTTTTTCGCCGGGAAAGGATCAGTGACAGGCTGGCTTACCTGGACCTGAGCATTGCTTTAGACTGTGTCATGCCAATTATGGCCCCTCTTGGTTTAGTGAATCTATATTGGACATATGCTCATTTTCCAGGGGGGTTGAGTAAATGAATGAAGGCGATGCACTGCTTTCAAGTGCTTTTTTGGGTTGTAAAGGCCCCGCAAGTTTTATGCGTCGTTTGGCCAGTTATTTCAGGCCAGCCGCTGAGGAACAGCAATCCAACCCACCGAATCGGAGGCAACCTGAAGTTGCCAAGCACAACATGAGCAAAGCTGAGCCGGCATACACATGTGCATTTAAATATAAATATATATATATATACATATATATATATACGTGTGTATATATATATATATATATGTGTGTGTGTGTGTTAGTGTGAGGGATGCAGCCAACTGAAGATTGGCTCATGCGCATCCAGTGGTCCAGGTTCTACTGGCTTTCTGTGGGCCATAGCTACCAGCGATTTGGATTTTGAGAGGGGGGGGGGTTATCTTTTGCACGGTTTGTGTGGACTCAGGACTAAGAAATCCGGCAGACTACTCGGGGTGTGTGTTTCATGTATTTTTTCGTTGCGCAATCTATCAAGGGGGCATTAATCAACTGCCCGGTTGTTGTTAGTGGCACCGTTTGCCTTGTTTGTTTGGTGGATCCCGTTTAAAGGAGCCGCTGCTTTGTGGGTTCTCACTAAAAGCGGAGTCACCCAACCAAGCAAGTTTCTTTTTGACAGCTTTGGGGTCACTTAGTCCCAACTGGGACTGGGCTCCCAAGTGAGTGTTGCAGGACGAGGAGGAGGATAAGTACTCCAAGGTTAAAGAGCTCGTGCACGAGGAGCCGCTCAAGAACAAGCCTTTGGATTCACACTTTTTTGCCTGCTAAGAAATGTTAGGTCGCCGACGTGTAAATGACATGTCACACTCGTTGCTGTTGATGTTTGAGGGAAACCTCATATTACGAAAGGTCACTTCACGTGCCATTCTGTCGAGCTAAAGCCATTTTTTCCAGCAGGCCAGCGAAAACCAAGGGGAAGCCGCTGGTTTTGCGCCCGTAGACTGTTCACCCTACTCCGGATAGTTTTGGGAGTGTCACTTTACGTACTTCAACGAATTCGGAACCTGGCTGGTTCTGTCTTTGGTAGCCCGGAATTAGCAAGCACATTCAAGAAGGGTCCCCTGTTCTGGAGCTCCAGTCAAAGTGGGCAAATTGAAGCGGCAGCCTCGCTTGTGACGAAGCTGGTGCAGATACCTCTCAGAACTGGGGGTGCCAGAGGTTCACATATGGGTTCACAGTTGCGAGGTGTCTGGGCAAATGAGTGCGTCTTTAAATATAGGGGACCCACCCAAGGGTGGTGCGTTCCTTTGGCGTCCATTTCAATCCACCCCAGAAGGCAAACCTTAAGACAGGAACCTCCCCCCCAATTGCTGGTTAATTTGCAATGATGGAAAGGGTCAATGGCGCATCCGCCAGCTCGAGTTCCCGCAACCACATGGGAAGGCACCCCTTAGCCACCAAACCACTTGGCTAAGGTGAAGCAATCAAGAAAGTGAAAGGTACCTTTTAACTTGACTGCTATTGGGTTGGATCTTTAGACTTTACCTTTTTGGGATATGAGGGGTTTTCCACTGAACCCACAAAAAGTCAAACTTTTTGCAGAGGGATCAACAGCAACAAAGTTAAGGAGGTACTTTGACCCCCTTTGCAATCCCCCCCCCCCGTGGAAACATGGACCCTCTGAGATAAGCATGATGGCTGTCTTCAACGATGCGCGATATGAACCAGGAGCTGAAAATATCACATGATCCCTTGAATCCAGGCATCATCTCATGGGCCCTTGTGAATGGAGCCCTTAATTTGTCCCACTTGCATACACCTTACACACCCTTTTTCTACGCTATATAGGCCTAGGCAATATTGAAAGAGATCCTCAAAGATTTGACCCCCCCCCAAAACGATATATGAGCGCTGGACTAACCCTTGGCTGCAAAGCTGGAGAGAGCGCAACCAACAAAAACAAACGACATATGATTTGATCCCCCCATTAGGACCGAACGGGTTGTCTAGATGCAAAGACCTGCACCGTCTGGGACAGGTATGATCAAGGGGCCAAGCAAAGGACCAGGTTTTGAAGGGTTTACTTGTGAATTTGTGTGCCCCTGATTTGGGCCAAGTGTGGTCCTTTTGGGCTTCTAAGGCCTGTACAGCCAGACTATGGGGTCTGTTTTAGGGGAACCCCAATCCACATAGGGGTACGTACCTCCAAAAGAAGACACCCCGTATGCACCCCAGTGCGCCCATGGCTTTCCGCCCCCAATTCCAGGAGATGAAGAGCTTCTTCCGCCCGGAGTTCCTGAACAGGCGGGTGCCGAATCGGGGGGAGCTCGGAATCTTGTTTTGCTTTGTTTTCTTTCGGTTGGAAGCTCCTTGCGGCGAGCAAAGATGCACGGTTTAAAGGCACACTCCCCGATCGGTGTGTCCAAGGCCCAAGTCCCGACGCCTGTCCAAAAAGGCGGCTCTTCCTTGCGGGGTTGCTGGAACCCGAAGCCAGCTTTGCCACGGGAAGCTCGGTGCGCTTTTTGAATTTTGAGGGTACCCGTTTTGGGTCGTAAAGGGAACCCAAAAACCCAAAGGAAAACCCATGATTTTAATTGATTTTGGGGTGCAACCTTGAAAAAGACACCCAAATGCTGCCCCTTGTTTGGTGGCAACTCAACACCGCAGTCCTTTTTTGTGGTTTAAAGACACGCCCAGAATAGTTGTTTGATGATTCGGTGAATGTGTTGTGGCTCGTGGGTGCTCTTGGTTATTTGCTCTTGTTTAGTGTGACGGACACGCTGTGTGGATAGGTCGTTGCTGCTGTTGATTTCAGTGGCCGGGGAGTCCTATGACCTTCTTGCAGGAGTCCGAGGTCGAGCTTTCAGTGGCTGAAATTTGCCAGATGCCGGGATTGCAGGTTTCCGCTTTGGTGGTCTTAAACATCACTTTTGAGGCATCTCGGCTCAAAAGCCATTTGCCTCAGGGAGTCGCGCCCCAGGGTCCCGCCATTCCTCCGATGGAAGGTCGGACGTCCACAAAACCCGCCTTCCCCTGGGCGGGGCGCTGCGTCTTCATGATCAACTTTCCGGCCAGGAGAGCGTCCTTTTCGGTGTGGTGTGCAGTTTTGCCCGAAATGAGAGCTCTGTGGATTACCTGGGTTTGCGTTGTGGCTTCTTCCTCGCCTACGTGGCTATGGTCGAGCACTTCCTTCTATGTGGTTGTGTGGGCGAGCATTTCTGCTACTTCTTTGAACATGTGCGATTCCTCCCAGTTCATTTGGTGCTCTTCGGCTACCTCTGCGCTGGACGTGAACATTTGTGAGGGCTACCGAAACCCCTTGCACTTGACCTCCTGATGTTCTCTCTCAGACTCTGCCGGATGGTGCCCCGCATTTGAACTGCGCCTCCAGCTTCTGGAGCGTGGTGCAGGCTGAGCTGGTGAGCCGGTTGCGATGAGCTTGTGGCTACGTGATGCTTTGTCGGTTCTGATATCCGCTTGCTATAAAGGGCGGGCCTGACCCGAATTTGGCTTGTCCCTGACAAACACTTTTCGTGTGACGGCCCGCCCTTGTCTCGCTTTATTTTTTTGCGCATTTTGCTCCGGCAAAGGCCGCTGCGGGGGTTTCCTCTGCGGTGCTTCGGCTTGGTGTGATGATCCGCCCTGGCCGCGGCCCTGTTCTTTGGTTGCCTTCCTTTGTCACTCGTCCTTGGAGTGCGTCTTGCCCTCGGCCATAAGTGCCGGGGTTTTGCTTTGGTTTTGTTTTGGCCTCGGCGCCGGCAGGCCCGTAGGTCGGCGCTCGCTCCGACGCGTGTGCCCGTGAGATAAACATCACTTTTGGACTTATGGGCAAATTCAAAGTGGAGGCGTGGTGTGTGTCTTTCCTTTTTTTGAAGCAACACGTTTCAAATGGAAGCCTGCGATGCGAACCCTCGGCAGGCTGGACGAGGTCATCGTCTTCCGGCCGCTGAGGGAAGATGACGTGCGGGCTATCGCAGAGGCCGCTGGGGGCGCGTACAATTGACCTTTTGTCAGACCCTGCCTGGATCACGAGACTCCCAACAGTAGGATCCCAACCCCCTCTTGTTTCCCCAAAATGCGGCAACAACTTACGACCAAGGGGCTACAGCCTGGTCTTGGAGACTGAGGGAGGAATCCTGGCCAAAAACAGCGAAGCAAAGTGGCCCACATGCTCTGCAGCCAAAAGCCGGTGAAGGAGGAAAGCATATCAAGTGGGTGGTAGAAGTGGGCATCAATAGCTGCTGGGGAGGAACCTGGAAAGTAAATGACCCCAATGGTGACCACATGCAGTCCCAACTCCCAATCGTCCAATGACATCAGTGGGCAAAAACTGAAGGTCAGCCAATCGAAGCTATCAGCCTTTCGGAAAGAAACGGCACGCCATTTTGTTTGGGGGGACCGCTGATGCAAATGCGACTGGCCAACACGGACACTTTGAGATCGCCATAAAAATCCAACACCCTAGCTGGCGTATCATCGCTAAGTCTGAGTTTCATGGGCTCCCTAACTTGGTACCTGCAATGCAGCACTAGAGAGATAGAGAGAGAAAAGAAAGAAAGAAAAGAACAGGAAAGAAAAGAACAGAAAAGAAAAGAGCAAGAAAGAACGAAAGAAAGAAACACGTATAATAAAGAAGCAAAGAAGGAAACAAAGAAAGAAAGAAAGAAAGAAAGAAAGAAAGGAAGGAAGGAAGGAAGGAAAGAAAGAAAGAAAGAAAGAAAGAAAGAAAGAAAGAACGACAACAAGAAACACATAGATAAGCAAATAAATAAATAAATACATAAGTAAAGAAAGAAACACATAGATGAGCAAAGAAATAAATCAAGAATAAATACAGAAATAAATCAAGAAAAATACAGAAATAAACACAGAAAGAAGCAACTAAAGAAAGACTGATTTTAAAAAAAAAGAAGAAGAACTAATAACACAAATAACCAATGTATAAATAACACAATAAATAACTAACTTAACAACACAATGAGCTAAATTGCAGGAACAACACAGAGATGAAAATAGCATAGCATATATTGTCAGAAGAGAAAGAAAGAACAATACAACACACAACAAAGAAGTAAATGCACACATACGTAAATATACAAAGAACAAACATGACACATACATAAAGAACGCAACACATACATAATCAAATACAATAATCATAATAATAACCATGTATATAGATACGGACAGAACACATGCTAAGTCGACCTTAAGAGTCTATCCCCCTCCCAACTCCCAACTCACAACAATTGCCCCTTAGCCACGGCAACAGTGAGCGCCCGTTGTTAAGGTCTCTTGCTTTCCAATTCACGCAAAACTTTCAGACTTCCGGCCTTCTTGGCTGTCCTTCGCATTCCCTTCTGCCGGGGGGGGGGGTACCTCTGGCCTAGGAAAGAGCACGCTCAACTTGCCTACCCTCGTGAAAGGATCTCCCCTGCAAGTCTTGTCAACAATTCTAGTTACTCAAGCGATGATGGAGCAAAGCTTCGCAAGTCCTAGGTTCAGGTTTCAACGTCCATGGGGCAACGGGGGGTCAAGTGTGGGTCCAGGCAAACAGGTTCCTTTGGTAAAACCCTTGGCCACTGGCCCTAAGTGTTGACATGTCTGGTGAGTCCCCAGCCACGGAAGAATGAACTGTAAAGCTTCCCATCTTTGGAAGCATGGCTTCTGAGCCAATGTGGTTGAGATGCTGCATTTAGACCTCATGATCCTGGTGGCTTTTTTTTGGACAAGACCTCCATCCCGGAGGTTGTCTCCTTACGAATCAATGCGGAAAAACCTGCAGGTGGAATTCAAGAAGGTCCTGAACAGATTGGCGGACAAGGCGGGCCGGGTTAGTGCCTGATCCCGCCCCCACTGAGGAAGCCCTGTTGAACTTGGATGGATTGTCTTGCAAACATCTAGCAGACACACATCGGAAGCCCCTTGAGCACATCACATGATTATGATTCTGTACGTTTGGGAACCCCCCCCCTTTTCCCAGGGTCATAGCGAACAGATTACGTCGGGTTGTCCGCACTCCACTTGGAGTATTTTTACGCCTTTGCCACATGTGACCCAGTGTTGCTCGGGGCCTTTGAAGCGGCAGGACCTCCACATTACCCTCACGCAAGGCTTCAAGGACGGAGTGCAAAAGAGAGACCCCCCTACAAAAAGAAACACCCTTTAGAAATGTAATTGGGGCAGGGGAGTGGCCCCTGGAATTCTCTTAGTTTTATTCTCCCTTCTGTGGGGAAGACTACGGAAACAAAGTTAAGGACCCGCCTGATAATCTGCCCAGATCTGTTGCCCTCTCTGGCGAACTACATTGAACCCCAAAAACAGGGTCCCAAAAAACCAAAGTCCCTTGGAGTGCCTTAGAAGCCTTAGATCTCAAGGGTCTACCTACTCGTCAAGGTTTCTGAAATTCATCGAGGCATCCACCCGAGAAATCGGTTGGGGGTCCAAGCCTTCGGCCCCCGAAGCTTTGTTGGGTTCCAGGAATTTCGGGGTCCTTCAGAATGGGGCACCCCCTCCAAAGTGGTTGGTGGACATAGGATGTCCACCTAAATGATGCCCACCAAAGGGTCCCTCATGAAGATTCATGCCCATGTGGGTGGCTCGGTACCCCTTTTGGGGGTTTTGTTTAAGGGTTGGTGGGTTCAAAGCATGGACAGCAACATGCCCTTTTACGGACGACTGAGGTCGGGCCCCCCCCTATGGGACCAAGAGTTGTAACTTCCAGTCTAGGTGAAAGGTTTGCGGTCCAACCATGCAGCCAAGTAGCATTACCTGACTCGACTGAGCTGTTCGGCCTTTTGCCCTTGGCGGTTCTGTCTTTTGACAAGTCACCTTTTGCAGGGCTTTAGAGTCAACCCTGGTTACGACACGCCTAGACCACTTTCAACAGAGCTTAGTGGATGAAAACCATAGTTACTAGCCACTTACTGAGTAGCGTGGCCTGATAAAGCGAAAGGTGAACTGTCCACGTCCAGTTCTGAGGCCCTGCATGAACGAGTGTCAATGCTGGCGTTATGGGAACACCTCCCCCAAAAAGTTTGGGTCCACTGGTAGTGGCATAAACAAGTATCAATGGCTTCATGGGAAAGGTTCGTATATGTCCATATATATATATGCGCCCTTGGTATGGAATTAATTCAAAGTTGGTTATGGCTTAAAAAGTATGGCTCCCCCCCTTTGGGGTCCAAAATGGCCATGAGTTCATATATATGGACCTGCTGACCCAATCAGCTGAGAGGAGTTGGCCGGGTCCCGGATGAGGGACTTCCTCAATACCTTCTGAGAATTGGCGCTCCAAAAGGACACCACGCCCACACGCTGTTTCAGGAACCCAAGGTGCAACCATAGGTGTCCCTTTTAGGTTAGCTTAGCTTAAAATAGATGTACTGGTTTGGATGCGTGTTGTTCCATTTGCTACCAGCTATGGTTCAAACGGGCCACCTATGGATGCCACCGAACCTAGGTCCCCCAGTAGCTTTTGCCTTTTTTTTGGGGGGAAGGTTCCCCTACTAAAATCGACTCCTGAAAAAAGTTGGTACCAACTTCTTCTAACCTCTCTACTAGAGGACCTAACAACCCACGATGCCACCATTTTTGGGGGCCCCAACTCAACGAGGAGCAAGTGCTGAAGGAAGGCTTCGATCCGGCCTATGGCGCCAGGCGCGGGGGGAAGCGGTGAACATTTGGCCCACCATGCCGCACAAAGGGTTTTTTTTATCGGTTTGTCTCCATGCCTCCTTCGGTGTTCTCTTCTCGGGGTTTAGGTGGGTTTTCGGGGGTTTAGGGGGGTTTCGGGGGTTTAGGGGGGTTTTCGGGGGCTTAGGGGGGTTTAGGGCGGGGGGTTTAAGTTTTTAGAGGGGGTTTCCACTGTAAAAATCTAAAGGCCCCAAACGGCAATTTGGACATAGACACCCCTTCCCAAGAGTTGTTTTTGTTTCTTTTT
This sequence comes from Effrenium voratum, assembly GCA_963377175.1. NCBI lineage: Eukaryota > Dinophyceae > Suessiales > Symbiodiniaceae > Effrenium > Effrenium voratum. The sequence continues at coordinate 136,531 of CAUJNA010000354.1, read as the reverse complement.
AGCTTTCCTTGAAACCAGCCTGGAAAAATGGCCTCTAAAAACACACCAATTTGTGAAGGTTTCAGATCGGTGATAGTTCCCCCTTCCCAGTGGCCCGAGGTTGTGGAAGAAAATGGGACGGGAGGAATACACCCGCCCGCCGCCCTAGCATTGGGTGTTACACTGAAAAAGTGGTCCGGAGTCCCACTAAAAGATAGCACCCCCCGATCAAAATCTAGCAGGTCTATCAATTTTTCACTCGGGCTTCTCATTAGTTAGGGCTTTAGGGCAACTTTCTGAGATACAGGTTTGTTTTTGAAAAAGCGATCAAGTCTTGGGCAGGGCGACTATGAATATCAGGGTTTTTGTTTGTTTGCTCCACAACAATGTTGATGGTCCGTGGGGAACATGTGTTTGCTACTGAGAAGCACTGGCTCGCGGCAACCAATATACCGCCGGCAATCAATATACCGCTGCCATCAAAGGTCTGAACAATCCCTGTGAAATGCAAACGGAAATGAGCGCCCAACCGGCTTCCAACGGGGTTATACGCTCAAACTTTCGAGAAAGAAGCAGCGACACGGGGCATCCCGCCAGTTTTTGCTTCGCAAGATTTGTCCGCTGTCTCTAGAAAGGGCGGTTCGAACGAAGGAAAGAGACAGCTCTGACAATCCCTGGGTGTATGACCAGGAAGAGCGGGCTTTGCTTAGGCTTGGCCGACCCTCCATATTGCACAGGCCAGTTAAGGGCCAATCTCAAAATATAATCAGTTTTTATGAGGCAAAGGTCAAAGGCAACTCGAATCGGGACATGACGTCATGGAATTGGGGGAAGATTTTCGAAGGATTCCAAAGGCTCCATCCCCTGATATGAGAACTCCAGATGGAGCAGAACCCGTGGATTTCCATCCGGGTAGGGGTGGGGGCTGACTTGAGTAGGACAGGTTCTACTTAGATCCTGCGGCAACGTTAACATGAAACTGGAACCCCAGGTCCCCTCGCCCAAGGCTGGTGAGGGGGTGGTACTAAAACTCCCAAGGCTGGTTTTTGGCGTGACCTTTGGGAATCAAATGGGTGTGTCTTTTTTCTCCCTCCCCCCCCAAAAAAAAGAAAGAAGAAGTGAACAAATAGACAATAGTGAATCAAAAAACAACCTATAAAACGGTGGGTGCTCCTGTTGGCGAACCATTCTTCTTTAAACAAAACACCTAAAACAAGACACGGCGCCCTCAACAAAAAGGGCCGCGCAGCCCATCGAGAGCTCAACAGCTGGCTTCCAGGCCCTTGCGGCGCGCCATCACTCGCCTGCTGGAGGAGCCTTGGGCGCCGAGAAGCTTCGCCGGAAGGGCGCGAAGACTGGCAAGGGGCGCCTTTTTTTTTTTCTCGGGTGGCTGTTGCCCAAGAAGGCCGAAGGACACCGAAAAAAAAATACAAGGTGCTACGGCAAGGATATGTTTGAATTGGCCCGTTTGATCGATTAAGCAGCAGCAAGTGCAGTGCCAGTACCCACCCAGTCAGACAGTCAGCACGCGGGAAGCAACGAGTGAAGGTTTGTTTTCAGGTTCCTCTGGAGTTTGCATTCCCCCATCAGGCTTTCCAACATTCTCGAAGGGTTCTCACTGGGCTGGAAAAAACTATCAGTACAAGATCGACAATGGCTGAGGGTCCCATGTCCAAAATCCTAAGAACTGTTCAATCAGCCGCTTTTTCGTTAGGGTGCTGGAACTCAACCGGTTTGCTAAGTCAACTGATCGGTCAGTGCCGCTACCAAAAGATCGATGATCCGTGGATGCCGAACATGAAAAAGCAGCCGTTGGGGGGGGGGGGGGGTGGTTTGCTTGGGCAGGTTTCTTGAATATTTGCTGGACGCCTTATGCAAATTGCGGACATTGCCAGTTAGGACAGGTCAGTTGATTCCTGGGCCGCTAAGCTCGCAGTGTTCACCTCAGATTAGACGTCCGGCTGGGACTCTTCAACTTATTTCTGCGGAGAACTTAGTGTATGATATTCGCTTGAGCGAACAGGGCACGCCTACGATGAGGTCTTCAATTATTTCTTGTGGGTTCTTCATGTCTGGTTTGATCTTTTCTCCTTAGTGGAATGGGCTGGGTCCGTCGCCAAAATGGCTTGTCTCAATAAATGTTCCGTGAAAGCAGCCAAAAACAAAACTCAAAAAGGAACCGCGCGCACACGCGCACACCCGTAGACAGTTATTCAGCCAGCTCGCTGGGCGGATGCAGAAACCTCACCACGACCGACATTAAGAGTGTAGGTTTGAGTTTGAGCTGTTGGAGCAAGTTCAAGATTGAACTGCAAAGTTTTATTGAGCGTGCAACTGCGTGTTGAAGTGAACATCCCCTTTCAATGCGCATGCGCGGCGCTTTGCTTCACAGGACAGAAATGATCTACCCCTTGCAGAATCCGCCAACCCCCCACCCTGACCCAACAGATTTGTTATATTCCGTTCCAAAAAAATCAAGCCCAAGCTGGCTGGGCGCAAGCAAAACAAGTGGTGTAAGTGTGCTTCTTGTTTTTGGTGTTGTCACAGTCGAGCCCTCTTCGGCCATTGAAAGGATAAGGTTGACCCCTGATGAATGGCCCTGGTGGTTGAGTGATCATTGGGCAAGTAATTTAAGGGGGACCCCGGTTGCCTTCTGGGCGGCGGGGGCATGTTCCACTTCAGACACGTGTGTTGCTTAGCTTTGTGTTGGGATGTGGTTTGACTTGTAAATGGGTCCCAGCCCGGCCCTGGTTTTTTGGGAGAATTTAGATCAGCATTGCTCTCTCCGTGTACTGGGGAATCAGGACTCTTGTACTTCTACGGGGAAAACCAAAAAATACAAACAAACCTTAAAACAGGGAGAACGCCCTGAAGGAAGTTATTTGGACATGCCCAATACCTGTTGTTCGGGGGACATATGTTGTTATTCTATGGTTTTGTGTTGTGTTGGTTTTCCTTGGGTTGTTCCTTGGTTTTCTCGCATTTGGCCAGTCTCCGAGTAAGTATCTCCCAAGGAACAGTTTTCTGGCATCGGATGCTAAAACATTGCCGCTACGTATGTTAGCACTGTTTCCTATGGTCATCACCCCGCGTGCAATTTGTGCAGTGATGAATTGGTTGGTCTTTGTGCCATTTACCAAGGTACCATTTTGGGTACTACGTTTTGAGCCACCGCCAATTTACTGTTTGACCAGGTGCCTTCAGCGCGCTTGACAGAAATTGCCATGATGACAGGTGCCTTCAGGGTGCGAGCAAGGCAGAACATGCGACATGAATTGCTGCAACCCAAGTGGAAAGTAGCGACATTGTACATGCCGGTGACACCGACAGGGGTGGATGTTGTTTATTTTGTTTGCAGGGCGGTGTATCGTTGTGGGGATGTGGTGAGTAACCCTCATAGAGAAGGCACAGCGTCCCGAGCACGTGCTTTGCCAATGTTCAAGCAGTGGTGCAATATCCCCGAGTAGTGACAAAACACGTTTGATGGGATGTTGGATGCCTGAGTCTGACAAGCGCTATTAAGACAACTCGTCATAAGCCAAACAAATCTAACACCAAGCTTGACATGTGCTAGCCATATTATATATGGGAACCGAGCTGGCAATACAATCACGCGAAGCTAATCACGCTACGCGAACCAATCATGAGACACATGCTGAAGCTTAGAAATGTACCAAATATAGTAGATCATGCCAGACATATTCAGACACAACCTGCCTCAACGCAGATACAATGCTAGCACTCCTTTCAAAAAGCCCTAAAACATGCTGATGCCCCATTGCTGACAAGCCGTGTTTTTCTCCCAAAACGCGCTGGGGACCATTTGCCTTTTCCTTTGATGCCTTGTTGGTTGGTTCTGAGGGTTAGGCCCACTGGAAGCTGGCGAAGCTCTTTCCCAGGACACCTTGGCAGAGCAGCTGCTGGAGCAATCTGCGGAGGCGCCTCGGATTTCCGGTGACCTGTGCTAAAGGGAACGCGTGGGGGATCCAGCATGGACACCCAACGGGAGAATCCGTGTCATCATCCAGCAAAGGAAAAGGACTCCTCCCTCTTGCCAAGTATATGGATTGGAAAGGGTTCCGGGGGTTGTGTTGGGAGTACCAATAAGGCATAGTTTCCCAACGCCTGTCCAAAGATTGATCGCTCGCTCGAGCATGGCTCTTTTGAGAAGGTGTCTTAATCACTCGGCCTGAGCTTGGTGCATTTTCTGAGCTTGGTGCTTTCCAGGCATCAGGTTCCTTAGGTTTTAGGTGGTTTAGTGGTAGTTTCCATTAAACTACTAAAAGTTAATAACTGTTTGAAGGGGATCGAAGGGAAACAGCCCAATTAGGCTTGCTCCGAGTCTCAAGATACTTGAATGGGTAGAAAGCCTGTCAATGGTCAAACCTGTGGCGTCCCTTTTCAGGCCAAATTTCCTTCCTGCCATCATGCCCCTCTTTAGCTTCAGGCCACGCAAAGAGTTAGAAGCTGGGAACCAGACTAGCCTGGAACTTGGCCAATCCCGGATTTCTACCAACGCCCAGGACCCAGCAACATTTGCCCTTACATTGGGGGTTGCTTTTGATCGCACCCGGCTCACGCACCGCCATCGATTCGCGCAAACGCCGGGTGGCGGTTTGGCACTCGGCGGTTTGGGGATGGGGTGGTCAAACCTCCATATGAGAGTCATGGGCACGGCTTCGGGACGGGCGCCTCTGTTTCTCTCAACCCAACACCAAGAAACTTCCCTTAGGTCTGGTGATTCTCTTGAGGTTCGGGGCAAAGCCTGAGGTTCGTGTGAACAGGTTTGCCTGGCAAAGCTCTTGCTGCTCAGGACATGGCGGAAGAATTATCCCTGGAGAGTAACAGGTCCTGATTGACTTTGATCGTGTCCCCTGCTGGTGGTGGGATTCAGGCCACCTTTAAAGCGACCACTCCCCACACAGCCTTTTAATAGGGCAGGTTCTAGGTAGATCCGGGGTCAACATTGAGAGGACCCATGGCTCATTCCCGAACCATTGCGTGAGAATCCTTGTGCCCCAAAAAAACACTAAAATAAAATAATAATAATAATAATAATAATAATAATAATAATAATAATAATAAAGTGCATCCCTATAGGTGAGAAACAGACCCCTTCGGAACATGTTGTTTGCAGATACCAAAAGAAGACGGGCGATTAGTCAACTTCCTCCCGACAATTATAAGAACTAATTGAAACCCTGTGTTCCAAGAGTGTCAGGTGTCCGAGTTGCCCGTCAGAAGTGTCTTCATGCATCGAGCTGTCCATTTTTTCCTGCCAAACGGCACCACCCCCCCCCCCCCCGCCACCAAATAACAGCTCTCCGCTTAGTGTAGTCGCGCCCTTTTTTTCGCAAGGCTTGTGTTTGGCGGTTCCGGGCAAGAGGTGGCTATCTTTATTGGTGCAACTACGGGTTGTGTTTTATTGCACCAAAACAATAACCCAAGGGTTGCGACTACGGGTAGCCAATAAAGGGTTGTGTTCGGGTTGTGTTTGATGTTTTCTGGAGCTACTATCTTTTTTAACTTTGAATGCTTCTCAGGTCCCTCCTTGAGTGGACAGGTTTGGATTTGGATTGGACCCCCCGGTTCTTGAGGGATGGGGAGCCTGGCTGCTTGTGCCATAGAATCCCTGGTGCTTCCCCCTGGTGCTTTTAGGGAGGTTTGAGTCTTGAATGCTAGGAGTTGGTCAGCCGCATCCGTTTGGGTGTATCTTTCGGCTTGGCGAAAACGAGAGGTTAAGTAGGTGACCAAGCCTCAAGGTTTGAGTTTCAATTGGGTTTCATTTGCTTTGCCCTTTTGGGGCTGCCATGTTTATCTCAAGGTCGACCCTGAGTTGTTTCAGCCTGGATTGTTCGAGGGGTTGTTTCCTGAACTGAATGATTTGAATGATCCCGTCTCAAAAGGGTTAGTCAACGAAGTACCCTTCCAGGGCAATGGGTCAGCTTCCCCATATTTGAAGGCTTGGGGCCCTTTAAAAGCCAATCCAAACCACCACGTTAAATTTGGAGCACCGTTTTGGGGGAACTCGTTTTTGGGTTCCATGGGGAGTATCGCAAGGGGACGCCACCCCCGCTTGGATAGCACCGTTTGTCAGAAAATGCGAACGCTAGGGCGAGGGCAAGCACTTGTCCGTCACCTTGGGCGTGCCGGGGCTCCCATTGCAGGGGTGCGCGGCCACGCGTTTCACTGGCCAATCATCCCCCCCAACAACAAAGAAAAAGTAAGGATATTGCAAGTCGTATATATGTATACATATATATATATATATATATGGTACAGCGTTGCCAGCCCCCCCCCCCTCCCCCCCCAATGGTCATGGGTCAGCCAAGTACCCCCCCCCCCTGTGGTTGTGGTCCTGTGGTTGGGTTGTGGTGGTTTAGGGTTGGTTTAGAATTGGTTTAGGGTATATTTAGGGTGTATTTAGGGTTGGTTCAGGGTTGATTTAGGGTTGATTTAGGTTGATTTATGTTGATTTAGGGATTGTTTAGGGTTGGTTTAGGTTTAGAGGTGTACGGTTGAGGGTTTGGTTTAGGGTGTATTTAGGGTTGGTTTAGGGTTGGTTTAGGTTTAGGGTTTATTGTTTAGGGATTGGTTTAGGGTGTATTTGGGGTTAGTTTAGGGTTGGTTTAGGGTTAGTTTAGGGTTGGTTTATGTTGATTTAGGGTTGGTTTAGGTTTAGAGGTCTACGGTTTAGGGTTTGGTTTAGGGTGTATTTAGGGTTGGTTTAGGGATAGTTTAGGGTTGGTTTATGGTTAGTTGCGGGTTGGCTTGTCCTGGGGGTGGGGGTGCCGGGGTTTCTGGGTGCGAGTTCAGGGGGTCGGGGTGGGGGTGGGACCGTAGGTGCCAGGATCCGGGGGCTCGGGGTCTCGGGCCGGGGGGGGGGCTCTTGGGGGACCATACCATATGGGGGGGGGGGGGTAGCAACACGGAACACGGGACCATATATATATATATATGTATATATTTATGTCTCTCTCTCTCTCTCTCTCGCTCTCTCTCTGAGTTTCTCTCTCTCTCTCTCTCTCTCTCTCTGAGTCTCTCTCTCTCTCTCGCTCTCTCTCTCTCTCTATCTCTCTCTCTCTCTCTCTCTCTCTCTCTCTCTCTGTCTCTCTCTCTCTCTCTCTCTCTCTCCCCGAGTTCCTGGACTTGAGTCACTTTTGGGTCTGGACCATTGTGGCGAAAAAAACATGGGGCTCCTGACGAATCTTCTCAGGAGATGCAATGAGACTCGGGTGGGCGACGGGGCCTTATACCTTGTCTGAGGGACAGGCAAAAGGGTCCATGAAAGTACCACTTCGGCGGGCTTGTGGCTGAGACAAGGCAAAAAACCTTTAACAGCTTGGATGGCCCACACGACTGTAAAGCGATATGGCGAACTACCAAAGGCGAGACTTTCGTACCGAAGACCGTTTCTTTTAAACAATAGTTTTGCTGCGCGCGCTTTTCTCGTGCTGACCCAAAAAAGGGAGGACTACCCACGATCATCAGGCTATGTTTCTCACATGCTTGGTGTGTACCTTCTCATTTGCTGGAATCTGACAGGCAATTTTCTCTACGCCAGTTTCCAGGTTAGCCGGTGTTAGGGTATGTCTGGGTGTGTTTTAGAATAGGGGACCCCCCAAATAGTGCTTTGCCTTTTGGTGCCCCTTTATCCCTGCAAAACAACCCATAAAAAGGGTACCCTCAAACAAAGACACCCGCATATGTGTTTTGCTTTATTGCCTCTTGATGCAGTTCATTGATGGATCGGCCCTCTTGGTGTTGAATGGCAAGGGGCGCACCAATCTTGTTGTTGCGCCCGTACCTAACGGCTCCCTGAGAATCTCGAAGCCGATGAGAGAGAAAGGTTTGGGGCATACACCTTTCTACCCTTGGCTCCTTCTGTGGAGGTGCTTGCATTCCATTTTTCCTTTTATGGGAAAGGCTAGGTAAATGGAATTAGGGACCCCCAACCCCCCTCCCTAGGCCCATGTTCATAGCGCACAAAAGCACACCGGTAAAACCGGGGTACAGCCGGTAATGGACCGCCCATCTTTTGTAGGCCATGTTCATAGCCATATTCTTTCCCTTAGGATCCGGCACCTCTTTTTTTGCCGAACCGAAAATTCTCAAAGGCTCTTTGGGCGAATGGAACGCAGGACGGAGGAGGGCAAGGTGAAGGCGGAAGTCACCCAGATCAAAGACGTGGAGACGGGGCCTTACCGGACGGTCGCACCGCTTACCACTTGATCCCAGTGAACCCTGGAGGTGGTTTTGGGGGGTGGAAGCCATGTCATGGGATCTCCCGAAAACACAGTTTATACTTTACGCTCTATCATATGGAACGGAGTCAAAACATATCATTTTCTATCTAGATGCGGGCCAAGTTTGGATTCCCTTCATGGCCTAAGTCAGGTGAATACATGTTTAGATGGCAGCAAAAAACGGATATCGATCCAAACAATCGGTGGATGCCGTCAAGAAGCCACACACTCCCGGTCTGATCTAGTTTTTTGGCCCCGTCTTGTTGGTGCATATCCATCTCGAACTTTTCTTGGGTGCCCCAAAGGTTTCATTCCCCAAACTCCTCCAAGTTCCTCGGCCTCGTTTCTCTTGTTTCCTTGTGTAGCTCGGCACAGATGCCCTCCAACTTCAAACGGCAGTTTCGGAGCTTCCAACCTGTCCATCCCCGCGGGTCCCGGAATCCTCCTGTGAAATCGGTGGAGTTGGCCGAAAAGTGAACCCGGGAGAATACCTAGAGTGAAAGGGTGTGAATAATTGGTTTCTTTACCTGGTAATGTTTCTGGCTGGACCAAAAATACGATTTTCATGTTGTTTTGGTAAGACTATAAACTAAAGGCAGGAAACACATGAAAGCTTGAAATTATATAGTTTCTGCTCAGTCAGGATTGGGGAAGTGCATTTAATGCCCCACGGCTTGCCAGTCGACAATATGTGTGGCAAAGAATTCCCGCTCTGTCTCCCAGCGTTCGTTTGTTTCAGGCAATTCTGAACTTGGACATCCAGGTTCCACTGCTAGCCCAGGGAAGAGTGGTGGTTGGTTTTCTTGAAATTCCGCCGGAGGTCTGTGAGCCTACCAAACTTTGAGGCTTGAAAGCGATGAGCCAACGCCACGGGTCGATGTTTGGGGCCCAAATCCCCCCAACAAAACACTTCCATTTGATAGTTGTTACTCTTTCCTGTTGGTTTAGGGACCTTTCAATGACGGGCAAATGTGTGTTCAGTGTAATTAGTGGGGGTTCGGGTAGACATACAGTTGGAAGTCTGATCTCTTCAACGGGTCCGTTGCATGGGTTGTAGATGTTTCAGGTGGTTGCTATATTGCTTCAGTTTTGTTAAAGTGCGTTTGCCCTGGAAATCCACTGACTGAAGGCCTGCCGCAAAGTGCTTGCTGAAAAGGGTTTGGTGGACTCTCTGTTAGGTTGATTCAAAAGGAGCCCTATTTTAGGAAAGCACATTTTAGGCGCCCCTATTTTGAGAAGCACTCAGATGCTAAGAGCTTTTGGCATCTGGGAAGGGGCTCATAGCGCAACGTCTCAGGCCGGAAGCAAAGGAGTCGCCGGCGCCTGACCCTAGCAAGTTGGCTGGTGGGGCAGGTGGGAATGAACCCCCCTAGCTTGATTTATAACTGCTTAAGAACGGATCTTTAGACTTTTACCTTTTTTGGGAATCAGGTCGGATTTTCCAATGGACCCACAAACAGTTAAACCTTTTGCAGAGGTGCCAACAGCAAGCTAAGAACTCAGTAATGTGGGATCTCCTTTAATATGACCATCCCCCCCACCCAACAGTCATGTTAAGGCCTCTATAGTGGCAAATGGGGCGGGGGGCGAGTTCTGGGTTGGACTTGGGCTTGGCAATGCTTAATTTAGCATTGCCAAGATCTCAGATTCCCAGATCTCGGCTAAACCACCCTTTAAAGGTAAAGGCTAAGGCTCTGATTTTGGAATTGGACACCCATCAAAAGAAGCTTGACGTCAAAGCGTGCCAGACTGAAAAGGATCACGGGTTGTGTGACTGTCTGACCTTGCTTGCACGTATCATTCTATAAGGGATTTATACAATTCGATGGTCTGAGGACGACCTCAAAAGCAAAGAATCCTAAATCCAAGCAAGGCCTTTGGCGGGAAGGGCTTTGATCACCCTTTAAATGTAGAAGGCTGCCGGATCTGGCCAGGATTGCCCGCACGAATTTTTGCCCGGGAAAAAAAAGCATCCTATGAAAGCAACACCCGAAACTGTTTTACAGGGCTCTGTTGCCCGAGTATTGCATGAATATTTGGATTCCCATTTATTTTAGATGTTTGTGGTTGGTTCATGTGGTTACCGGTAATCTTGATGGTGTTGGTTCCCCATCATTCGCCGGTCGTCCAGCTGGCCCTGTTACTGGCCTTATGGCCCTTGGTTTCACGGGCAGTTCCGGGCATGGGTTTGGAGGATTTGCTTAGGAATATGTTTTACTTTCCGTTCTTGGTTTTGAAAAGGAATTTATCACTACTGGACATCTTTTTTGATTTTTCCAGGGGTCTTAACCAAATGGAAGTTATACAGCACTGACACAAGGGGCACATTCCATCCACCCCATACCTGGAAGCCGGAGCTGAGACTCAGAGCATGCAGCCCCAGGTTTCTGGGGCACGCGAGAAACCGGATTTAGTGTCTAAAATTGCTTCAACAAGCCCAAGCCGCTGCCACCCGGGGAAAACGGTGGTATATACAATTTACATGGTATGCCTATAGAATGCACATCACCCGGGGCAGTGATTTGGGGTTAAGTAGTGAGAATAATTTTGATCTGCAATAGGGAAACCGTCAATTCGCCCCTGGATTACTCTTTAGGATCCATGCGCGCGTCGGCTGAAGTTCTCTCAGTTTCCTGAGTCGAGGATGGATAAGTCCCTAGGACTGACCAATGTGTCCTTCCGCCAGCCCGACCTTTTGACCCGTTACTTTTACTCATGGCTTTGGTCACATGGCTTTGGTTCACCAGTCCTTTTGGGAGCCTGGCCCAAGTAATTTGAGCCTTTCTAAACCCCAGGGCATCCTGAAGAGGTACCTGGACTGGGCTGTTGCGCTGGTTTCAGTTTCATTGGACATGGGTGCGCTGGCTTCAGGGGTCTGATCATTTGCCACTCCTGAAAAGTGCACCGATCGGGTAGGGCAAAATGGGGCCTGACTTGGAAACGGATTCCTGGGGTCTGGAACCCCTACAGCCCAACCAAGCTGAAAATGCACGGGGGGCGTGGGTCGAGATGCGAGATGGGATCTGAGGTGCTCGAAGATGCAGCCGCGGGTGTTTGAATGGCGCGCTGGCTGCGGTTGTCGACGGTTGGTTGGATCCTCCAGTTGCCACTACCTACAGTATCCTCTATGTTTGGCATGATGGTTTCCCCTGTTTACCTACTATAGTGGTCATGGAAGCACCGGGTCCCCTCCCTTATTAATGATAGAGAGCGGATTATTTTTGCATGCTTGATCAATCCGGGGTTGATCAATGCTCAACCGTGTGGGATCTTGCCGTTGCCCCGCGCAGGAAACAGCCAAAACTTTCTGACGGGGGTGAGCCATCCAGCTAACTACGCTATAGGTATAGGACATGTTGCCATTACCTCAGGGTATGTGCTTGCCTGCTACATGCTGTAAATTGGTTTGTTAGATTTGCCCCGTTGGGACCACTCTCCCCGGAATTCTAGGGGGTCTCAAAGTCTTACTTCTTGAGTTGGCGAGCTTTGGCAGTTTTCTTCCTCATGATCATGTTGGTGGAGGATATGGAGGCTCATGTATCAAAGTAGGTTGAAAGGCCGGGACAAGTGTGTGGCTTTTGCTGGGCCTCGGCTGAAATAAAGAAGACGCCTGCCAACAAAAAGTGCTCACGCAACTCAAGCTCCCATTCGCTTTTCGTCCCCTGAAAGCAGTATTTCCTGTAGTGACCGATTCCCTGTAAACAAACAGCGGGAAGCAACAACATGTGTCTCACTTCCTGAGCTCATGAACTTTAAACTTTTTGGGAAGACCATTTTACGTAGTTGTAAATATAAAGTTTGAACTTTTTTTGGGCCATCCACTCAGCCAGTGAGGTGTGCGTAGTGCCTGAAAAGCTGGGCGTGGCCTGTCTGAGAGTCAGGAGTTTTGGGAAGAATGGGGAGCTTTTTGGACTTGTCCGGAAAGAGAAGTCACAGTCGTCCAGTTTCAAGTGCCCACCCTTCACTCGCAAGCGGACTCAGATGCGCAAACCTTTGTTTGCTCTTTCCGGCCTTTCGCACGTTGCCGTTTGGGGGTTCCCAGAACTCTTCTGAACTTTGTCAACAGTCCGCAGGCTCCTGGCTTTGACTCCAACAAAAGCAAACGAAACGATAGGCGACCGCCCCAAAATCGATATTTGTCAACCCCCAAAAGTGATAGGGGGCCAGGAAAAAACATGATACCCCGGCAGACTATGGCTTGTTTCCCATACATCAATATGTATTCACATGTGGCACACATATACGTAGTTTCCATATGCATATATGCATATACATTATACATATACATATATAATGCATATGTATGCATATAAATAAATATATATATATATAGAGATGCACATATCAGCGGTTGGGGAGGACGTTGCCAGTCCACCGTTGGTAGGTGGTGCGAGATGGCTGCGGTTGTTCCCTCGCACCCACCCTGTGGATGAACCTGGATCCCAAGCAACGCACGTTTGTTGCTTTCTTTCTCAAGTTGTTAGGATGGGTTCTTCAAAATCAATGAAAGTTATTTCTCAGAGATGGGGAACACCGTGAACTGCCCGACTCTTTCAAGTGTTTATGTCCACAATCATCCGTAATTAGAGACCAACCGGAAACTTACTTTGTTGGGAAGATCATGTTAGCGTCAAACCAGGCGTAGGGACTTTGTTTGGCCAATGCGCCCACTTCACCCTGCGTCCTTTACCAGTTGCTAGACTTCGAACCATGCTCCACCAATGATTTTACCGAGTCTCAAAATAGCAAAGCCTCTCAGTTTGTGTTCAATTCGGTTCTCCACCTCAATTGTAATGTTTTTTTTAGACACACACACATCAGTGTAACCATAGGTGCTGGGAATCCAGCCTTTGCCAACGAGCACGAAATCATCCTTAAACATGACCTCCCTCCTTTTGGCATGGGTGTGGGACTTAGACTTGTGTCGCCAGCTGTGATAATCAGGTAGCAGTGGGATCCCGTTGGAAGTGAGGACGTCGTGGGAATCAACAAGCTTGGGATCACCGAGTTCGGTCATTCCCACACAGCCATTTTGGCGCCCTTTGTTTGTTTAGTGTTTTGCCCGAAGCCTAGCCAGAGTCAGAGAGTCCATGGGCTTTTGGTATTTGAATGCCAGTTCCCATGCCCAAGGACGTTGGGCAGTCCCCAACGACTCCTTTTAGTCGTGTCCAACACCCCAAGTACTGTCCACAGAACAGTCGTTCGGGTTAGGGTACTGCTGGCTGTTAAAGGCTGCCAGCGACCAGTGAAAGAGTGGTTTTTCCGGAACGTGGCTGTTGGGTGAAATGAATTATGGCAACCACAGCGGCGAAGGATGAACGTTTCTTGTTTTTGATCTTGGAACCAGAGGTCTCCTCCCAAGATCATTTTGATCTTAGCTGAAGATAGGAAGATCTCTGCAGTTGCGCCAGGTGCACAAAAGGGGCTCAATGCCCAGTTCCGTCTCGGACACGGCTCTGAGAGAATTCGCCATGTAAAAAGCTTTGCATCTTGCCTGAGAGATGCGAACAAGTCGGAAGCAACCCGAGTTCTGCCTTGATAATTATTATTTTGACCGTGTTTTTGCCAACATCGAGGTGGCCGGAACCATTATTCGGGCCCCCAAATTGAGTTGACACAAACACACACCGCTTTGGAGTTATCCGTTTCATCATTTGCGCACCAAAGTGTTGACCGTCAGTAAACTCAGGTAAACTTAGGCGCACCCTCCCTTAAAGCAAGCACGGAAACAGGCAGCTCCCCAACGTGCAATCATACGAAGTTTGTTGGCAGTACTTACTGTGCCCAGTGTACAAAAGCGCTGACTGATAAGGGGTGTCGATCAACCAAAGGCCCTCCCAACACCCAGGAAGCGATACTTAAAGCTTTTTCTGGTGGGTATACTCCGGGGAACCAGAGGGCGCGTGTTTTTTTTCTTTTTCGCCCGACCAAACCTGGCCAAGCTCTGCGAGCAATGAGACTCGCGCTCCTTTGGAGGTCCCAGCAAAGAAAGCACTTGAGCCATGGGTGTCCTTTTTGTGGGAACGCTCTTCGGGATTGGTTTTAAAGGGAAACCAAATGGAAACCGACTATCTTAGGGTTTTTTAGGGAAACCAAATGGAAACCAACATAAACCAAGGGGCTGCCCCCTATTTTGAGACAAACCCATATGCCCATATGCCTGTGGTTTTTATCATAGCCACTGGGTCTATTAGGGTCCGGGGGCCATCCATAACGGCTCGGGAGAGCAATAAACACACCCAGCTTGTTTTTTTTTAGTGTTGTTTTCTTTTTCTTTTTCTTTTTTTCTGGAGCTTGTTTCCACTAAAGGTGCAGAAGAAGTCAGGGAAGTGGTCACCAACCACTCACCTGACATACCTTATCGTCCCAATAGCTGAAGCATCAAAGTGGGAGAGTTGGCCAATTCCGTTGATTGTTTCGGTGGGTGTTTCGGGAGTTCTGGTGATCCAATGCTCTTTTTTTTGGGGGGGGCCGGCGCACAATGCGCCATGTTAGGGGTGAGGGTTTTTTGGTCGTCGGGCCCAGTTTCCATCTCTCCGGCCTGGCGTTCTGAAAGGCTGGTTGCAACTGCAGCCAGGGTCTTCCAAAATTATTTGAAGAGAAACATCCAAACGGAGATGTTCAATACCGAGCGCTCGGTTCAACTAGTTCAACCAGACGTTGAATTGAACAGCACAGTTGGCCAACCCCCTTTCAATTGCTTAACAATATGTTGTTTGTTATTTTCCCTGTTGGTCTTAAAGGGAATCTATCACTACTGCAAATGTTGTTCTTGTGTTCCAGGGGCTGATTCAAATGGAAGACTCGCTAAGATGTTTGGTGATTTCCTTCGACTTCGACCTAGCGCTCGTGCTTGCATTGATCCATTGATCACTTTTATTAATGGGCCAAGGCCCGTCGAGGTTGTGGCAAGTGCGCGGTTCTCTACATGTCTTTTTTAGGTGACTTGTGGTTTCCTTCTGGCTTCCCTCTAAAGCCACAACAAGGGGTACCAACTTGACAAAAGACCAACCACCGAGTCAGAATTTGACGCGAATTCCAATTGCACGTTTCGAGTTCGGATCTATCCATAGGCCGCGCACACCGCAACGCCGGACATTGTTCCGAGCTCACTCCGCCAGGCAACCAGGGGCATAGTGAGCATGCTAAATAATTTTCAAGGCACTGTGAGTGGTATCCATTCTAGGTCCCGGTCCCCCAGTAGTACCCTTTTATATACCTTTTTTGGGGGAGGGTTCCCCTACTAATTAAAGTGGACTACAGAAAAAAGGGTCCCCTTATTGTAATCTCTTTACTGGAGGACCTAGCATTGGCTATCCTCTTCGCTTGCAAACTTTGAAAACTGTTGGTGGGTATATGTCTGTTCATCATTTCGGTTAGGCGAATTCTGCCTAGCGAGCAGATCGGTGAGGGTTCAAGCCGCCACTTCAGCTGGTGAAGAAAAACCATGGTTGGCATTGGACGGGTTCAAAGTCAATGATTCCTTGTGCCGGATGGTTGTATTGCTACGTTACGGGTTCCAGATCAAGGACCACATTGCGAACAACCCAGAGGGATTTGTGACTTGTCAGCAAAACGTTCAAACACTCGGGGACTTTTATTTGTTGTTTTTTGCTATTTGCTTTGCTTGTGGTCTTTGTTGTTTTTGCTGCATAGGCTGGATCCAATGTGACAGTGGTGGCTTTGAGCCGGGCTGGAAGCCCTCCTGCGTGAGTCCGCGACGCTTCTTGTTTTTTTTCTTCCTGCGATGTGTTGAAGGGAAATGGGTAGTGAAAACTAACGAACCGGGCGTGCGCCCCAGTTTGCAGGGAAGGTGCTCCTTTTGAGAGGGTGTGCGCCATTCTAGTGGGGGATCCTTCACTTTGGGAGTCGACATGTTTGCACCCGCGGGTTTTGAAGGACGGTGGAATTGGCTTGTACTGAACCTGAGGTCGACATATCTCAGAGCTTCTGTTCATTCTTGGATGGCTTGAATGCTGGGTAGGATCTTCAGCCACGTTTTTGAAAACGGCGTGCTTCTCCCACTAAACCTTCAAAGGTTGTTCACTTGTTGGGCCGGTTTCTTGCCGGGTTGGCTGAGCGAGTTGGTCCCGAGATTCGAACAAAGGATCTCCGCGTTTGAACCTGGCTTGTCGAGTTCCGGCCGGCGAATGCGAAGGCCAGGAAGTTGAACAGGTGAACCAGTCTACAGCAATAGCTTGTTCCGCCTTTTGTCCTCGCCGACAGAAAAGGACGCAAGGGGTGTCATACGTGTCCTTTTGGTTGGTTTTGGTAGAGCATAGATGGACTTGGTTGTCTCGTAATCTGCCGGGCCCAATCTATTTTCTCAAAAGGACACCTATGGAAAGGGGGGCTGTGAAAACCCCTGGCTCGATTGCCAGCAACGGCTGCGTTTTCCGATGGTTTTCCGATGTCCAAAACCCAAAGAACATTCGTCAAGAGATGATCAACAAAATGGTTTTTCTGGGCCTAAGGCTGTCCAAAGCTGGGTCAATCATTTGGACACCCCCCCCCCCAAAGGCGGCCGGTGGCAGAAAAACCCCGACGGGGCCACGGCCTCCGAAGTCAAATGGGTAACTTGGCAAGCATTCGATCCCAGGGTTGTGGGATCACTCGGGGTTTTTCCAACCACTTCTGTGATACTTTTGGAATCCCCCTTTATATGCACAAAATAGTCTTTGGGGTTAGGCCCTTTCTGTTGTATCACAGTGGGTTCCATTCCCCACAGCCCTGTTTGATCCCGTTTTCGGCATGATATTGGTAGCTTTGAAAGTGTGGCCATTTTTTGGTTAGGGCTTTGGCTCACTTCTACCATTCCTACTCCCATTATCTCCCATTCGTTTTGCAGAAGCAAGGAGAAGCTCTGGTAAGCACAATGCCCGGGCCTGGGCTGTCTTGTGGAATTGTGCTGCTGGTGCCTGAACATGCAGGATATGTCCATGTGTTGTTGTTTTTTTGTTTGTCAGGATGTTTCCATAGAAGCCGCGCTCCTAGGAAACCTCGCCGCACATCAAGGCTCTCAGCCGAGCCCCGCGCGGAGCCTGGCGCGGCACGGCGAGCCCCGCGCGATGTCGGAAGTGACGCGCCTTGGAGCAAACGGGGGGGCGTGAAAGAGCGGGGGTTCCAAGAAACCAGCCTCAGGAAGTTCTACAGGAAGTCCTTGTTTTGGGTAGGTGTTTGGCCAGTTTCCAACGCAACTTTGGCAGTTGGATTTCATGGGTTCCATTGCTTAAAATGTGAAGGGGAGGGGTTGCAACCTCGAGAAGGGCGTGACCAAAACACAGTGACACACAGACACAAACACACACACAACACATACCCATGTGCTTTTTCAGGCATATGCGGCATGCGGCATAACCCTTTCAGGGTTTTGGGGTGGGTTTCCCTTGAAGATACTGCTTCCCCGTGCAAGATGCAGAAGATACACGGGGTTCGTGAAAAGCATTTTGGAAGGCTAATTAGGGGGGGGGGATGGGGGGGGGCTGCCCTTCTTTGCATGTGATCAACTGTCCAAGCAGCCAACCAAGTATAACTTTTCCTTTTGGCCACTAGGTACAGGGAACAAAGCCACTACTAGGTCCCCCAATAGTGCCCTTTCTCACCCCTTTTTTTGGAAATAGACAAAACGGAATAAAGTCGGTACCCTTATTCTAACCTCTCAAATTCTGGAAGACCCAGACTACCTCCCCGTTCGTTCTCTAAAGAGGCCAAAGGTGTTGTGGCGCCTTGCACCGCGTTTTCCGGTGTAGCTTCCCGTGAAGAGCCCGTTGCTTCAGGAAGGTTTTCAGATCTTTCAGCTCCCTTGGTGCTTTTTGAGAGGGTACTTCAACTCCTTTTGTTTCAGGTATTTGGAGCCTTAAACGAAAGTCAGTTTATGCCGCTTTGCACCTTGCTTCACCGGTTGTCATTTTCCGCTACTGGGCACGTCGAATCTTTGCAAGGTGTGGGTCCTGAACCCGGATGTATTTGTTGGCCCCCCCTTTTGTAACCCTTGTAGAGAAACCGATCGGGCAATGGGCCAAAGATGGGGCCGGAAACACACCTTTCGACTAGTGTCCAAGACCCCATGGTACTTGCCGCTGACTTGAGCTGAGCAGTCTGTAAGCAGTCTATGCATGCCTTGCTGGTTCTCTGGGAATGCCTCTCTATGAACCGTTTGGTCTCCCCAAACCCAGAAAAATGATCGCCTAAGAACCAGCAAGATATAAACACGCACATGTGTTGCATTTATGCTTGTAATGTGTATTGCATGACAAGCTTGATTGGTTCCCCTGATGTCCGGTTGTTGGTTGTCTTGTCAGCCCCCATGTCTGCCCTCGCGGCCTTGGATTCACAACCTGGTGGATCTTTGGGGGGCCTACCACAGGAATCCATTGCAATTCATCATTTGTAGCCTTACCCTTCCACCGACTATGGAAATGCACAGGCCCCTGTAGAAAGACTACTTTCTTCTTGGGAAGGGGCTTTGTGCGCTTTCCTGTTAGTTGGTGGGAGGGTAATCGCAACAACTTTAGTACATACTATTGGGTGTGTCGTTTGTGGGATCCCAAAAGAAGGTTGGCTTTCTTTTGGGTTCCCTTCAAGGCCACTCATAAGGGTACCCTCAAACAAAAAACACATTGGTGCTGGATCTGCGGCCGCTACTGGCACCAGACTTTCCCTACAGGATGCATTGTTAGTTCTTTGTCACCTCAGGCCCCTCCCCCTAGTTTCCTCCAAGGTTCTTGCTGCATCGATCCCGTTCCAAGGCGAGAGACGGAGCCCAGCGCGGGAATGGCTGGGAAACTTAGAGATCTGACAGAAAGCGGGCGCGTGGTCCAAAGTATGCAGAAATTAATGCTGGGGTCTCCTCCAAAGATATGTTGCATTTCAGGGTAGGCTGAGTATGAAACAGAGTCAGAACATATTATCCTCTGTGTACTCCACACGTGGGCCTGCATTCTTGTTACCAAGGACGAAAGTAGATAGCACTTGTCATTTAGGGTGTGTGTCAAGACTGGACAACTTCGCGCAATGGCTGGTTTTCCTTTGGCTTCCCTTCCAAACAACCACCAAAAAAGGGTGGCTTAAAACGGCGCAAGTCCATGTTCGCAAGTACAGGCATTATGATCGACATAGGCAGTCCCACCAGCTTTCACACTGGCTGGGATCTGGTTATGAGCCGCTAAAATTGTGTGGTTTTCCAGTTTCCCCTTCAAAGACCACCAACCCATTTCTTGGGTTCTCTTTGGTACCTCGAACTTTTTAACCTGCTCAAGGACTATTTCCCCACTGGGCAGGGAAAATGGAACTCGAAGAAAAGAAACATTACTTGTGTTTGTCTTCCAAAAAAAGGTACATTCAAGCAAGCGGTTGTTCCTCGTTGTGCTATTTTGTTTTACTTGAGAGCTCTCGCACGCAGGATGTGACGGGCCAAATGTCTACATGTTGTTGCTATGGTCATGGCTCATTTTGGCTTTCAATTGCGCTGCCCATGTTAATTCTTAACGCTCTTGCTCGCGTTGAGGTTGCTGGCATGGCATTTGAGTCTTCTGCGACCTCTTGACAAGTGATGGCCACACGTGAACTTTTTGGAGTTTCAATTGAGGGCCACCAAACCACACTGGCAGAAAATTGGAAAACTGCCCTTTTGGTGGGTGTTGTACCCTTCTTTGGGTACCCTTTTTGGGCTTGCTTTCAAGGGAACACGCAGGGAACCATTAGTCCAAAGTTGTCAACAGTTCACAGTGCGAACTGCGTGGTGTTGGTGTTTCAGTGCTTGGTGCGCAGAGCAATGTTTGTCAGCCGTGATGTTTCCAATCAGCAATTATTGTCTGTGGCGTTTTGTGGCAGGTGGCAAAGTTATTGTGACCTTAGCTGGGCAACATGTGCAATAGGGTGGGTTTATTGGTCGGGCCGCTCAGTGTTGAGCAAGGACTGAGTCAGTGTGGGATGGGTTTTGGCACACTTGAGCTTGATGTTGCGTCGGATTCAGGTTGCCCTGTCCGAGCGATCGATCCAACTCGATTGTTTGAAAAACGGGCTTGAATTGCAACCATGCTTCGAGGTGCCGAACAACATGTGTGTGCGGTTTGTGTTGCGGGTATCCTTTTCAGATTGAAGGGCAACTAACAGGAAAGCCACCAGTTTGAGGTGCCAAGCCCATATTTTGACACGCGGCTATGACAGGGAACCACCTCAAAAGTGGATTGTGAACACAAATCCCCACCGACTTCTGCCCACCAAATGGTCCCTCAAATTCGCGCTGGCAAGTTCCTCGCAGTTTAGCGGCACCCGGCAAAAATGGTGTTGGTGACGTTCATTTTGTTTCTGAAGGGGGGTTAAACCCCACAAAGGGAACTCTCAACAAACACATTCTAGGTCCCTCAACTAGGCGCCCTTTCTTACCCCTTTTTTTGGGGAGGGTTCCCCTACTAAAATAGACTACAGAAACAAATCGGGTACCCTTATTCTAACCTCTCTACTGGAGGACCTAGTTTTGCTGAACCCCACAAAGGGAACTCTCAACAAACACATTCTAGGTCCCCCAACTAGGTGCCCCTTCTTACCCTTTTTTTTGGGGAGGGTTCCCCTACTAAAATAGACTACAGAAACAAGGGTGCCCTTATTCTAACCTCTCTACTGGAGTTCCTAGTTTTGTTGAAACCCCACAACGGGAACTCTCAACAAACACATTCTAGGTCCCCCAACTAGGTGCCCTTTCTTACCCTTTTTTTTGAAAAGGTTCCCCTACTACAATAGACTACAGAAAAAAGGGTGCCCATATTCCAACCTCTCTAGTGGACCTAGTTTTGTTGAAACCCCACAAAGGGAACTCTCAACAAACACATTCTAGGTCCCTCAACTAGGTGCCCTTTTTTACCCTTTTTTTTGGGGGAGGGTTCCCCTACTAAAATAGACTACAGAAAAAAGGGTGCCCTTATTCCAACCTCTCTACTGGAGGACCTAGTTTTGTTGAAACCCCACAACGGGAACTCTCAACAAACACATTCTAGGTCCCCCAACTAGGTGCCCTTTCTTACCAATTTTTTTGGGGAGGGTTCCCCTACTAAAACAGACTACAGAAACAAGGGTGCCCTTATTCTTACCAGGACCTAGTTTTGTTGAAACCCCACAAAGGGAACTCTCAACAAGCAGATTCTAGGACCCCCAACTAGGTGCCCTTTCTTACCCCTTTTTTAGGGAGGGTTCCCCTACTAAAATAGACTACAGAGAAAAAAATAGGGTGCCCTTATTCTAACTTGTCTACTGGAGGACCTAGTTTGTTTGAAACCCCACCCAGGGAACTCTCAACAAACACGTTCTAATTCCCCCAACTAGGCTTGTTTTTTGGGGAGGGTTCCTTTACTAAAATAGACTACAGAGAAAAGGGTGCCCTTATTCTAACCTTTGAACCCACACAAAGGGAACTCTCAACAGACACATTCTAGGTCCCCCAGCTAGGTGCCCTTTCTTACCACTTTTTGTGGGGAGAGTTCCCCTACGAGGACAGACTACAGAAACAAATCGGGTACCCTTATTCTAACCTTTTTAGTGGAGGACCTGTTTTGTTGAAACCCCACAAAGGGAACTTTCAACAAACACATTAAGATGGCCTGACACTTATCCGCTTGGCTTCTTGAGGCGAGCGGGCCGGAGAGGCCATCGGAGCTCGAGGCGCGATAGGTAGGGAAGGGAATGAACTGAGGGGGGAAACCGCCAGTTGTTTTAGCAGGGTCATTGCCTTATTCCCTGCTGAACACCGGCAAGAAAAGGAAGAATTACCTGAGACTTCGAGCGATGGCAAGATATCTACCGACTCGAAGGCTCAGTAGGCGTGTTGATTGAAGCGGTCAGACGCTGACTTCTGAAGGTTGCCAGTACGTGACCAAACGGACCCACCGCTGGTTAGCAATCAATTTCTACTGGATGATGCGAAAGCAAAGCAATCGGAACAGTCAATTGCAACGCGCGAGCTCTCACAAGGAAATGTCATATCCCGATCCCTGGCTGTTCTGCAGCGGCGGGAATTGGTAATGCTTAGCGCGAGCTTGAGCAGTAGAAAAAACCACTGCCATTCCACTGCCTTGCCTGCCACTCTACAGCCTCGTCTGCGTGCCAAGGCCTTGACAAGCAGCGTGCAAAGCCCTTCAAATATATGTCAAGCGGTGCACTATTTCTAGAAATTCCCCAATCGATCCAGGCGAAGCTTTTGATGTGTTGCTATGTTGTCTCTTCTGACACCTGACCTTGACTGGCTCATTGTTCGTATGCATCGACTTCTTTTTCGCGGTAAGTCCGGCTTTAGAAGGGCTTGGTCAAAATAGGGGAGCGCCCGAATTCCCATGGCCACAGGGGGTTTTGGACTCAGGTAACTTAGACGCAGCTTTCCAAGCATCTAAGATGGCATCCAGCCCACTTTGGCCAGGGACAAGTGCGGAATACACCCTTTGCCAAATGGCATCAGAAAACATGGCGGCTTGGGGAAAGTCTTAAAACGGCTGCTCCCCAACTAGCAAAATATTCGAACCTTTTTGAGAAGCAGTTGTGACCACTAGTCACTAATGGTGGGTGCGTTGGCACCTTCTCAAGGCTCCCTAGCCACCCAAAATCAAAGGACTAGTGGGTGATGGCATGGAGGCCAACCGGGGAAGCATGCAGGACCTTGCTGAAGTTGACATCTGTTTGCGCCCTGCTAAAGTTGACACCTGTTTGCGTTTGGACAAGACAAGCTTGCAAGCAACTGCAACGTCACCAGGCTGCCGTGCTTTGGTCAATTAGACGGAGTTCAACGACAGATCTCCGTAGCATCATTCTTGGCTGAAGCCCGGAGCCACCGCAGCCGTGGGTGGGTGGGTGGGTGGGTGCGTTCCTTGACGGTAGCGTGGCAAGCGCCCGCGCGCGACCCGGCTGCTGAAGCAACGCGTCTCGGCAAACGGGAGACGGAGCCAGCCTTCGGCATGCGTTTCCAGCGGCCTAGCGCTTCTAGTGCTTGTTTCATTTTCTGCTGACGCGTAAAAGAGGCGCGCGGGCCCACAAAGGCCGCACCCAAGCCCTCCTTATCTCCTGCACCCCACCCCCACCCCCCAAACAGCGCGAGCAGTCAAAAGCTACCACGTAAATCAGTATTGCCAACCCGCACCAAAGTATGTATTGCCGATGAGCATTTTTGGTTTCGAACGAGCTTCCTGCAAACCTGAGGTCTAAGGCTAAGCAACCTTCAGAATGGTAAGAGATGGAAAGATATGTACCGCTTCAGGTGAGAATATTACCAGAATATTCAACGCAGGGCAAAAGGATTCTTTCCAACATTCTCCGGCGCTCATGTTGCCGGCCACGAAGGGCCGCAATTCAAAAGGAAAAGGTGCATTTCTTTCCTCATGATTCGTTGGGGCCTTGTTATATTTGACCTTGAACGGGAGTCGCTCTTTTTCAGCTCGTCAAAACCTTGCACTTGCAAAGGGCTCCGTAAGAAATTCGGCGCTACTTCGCAGGGAATCTGGAATGGCAATCCGTCTGTGCAACTCTTTCAGTGGCAACCTACAGACCAACATGTTTGTTCATCCCCACCCTTCAAAAGTTTGGTTTGGAGGGGAAAACTCGAGAAATAGACCAGGCTTTTGAGAGGTTTTGTTATGAGGGGAGCTGAAAGCGGCTAAGCCTTAAACCCCTTGTCAGGCAGGAAGGTTTTGCATTATGCACATTTGGAGAAACTATTGGTTATTGGTAGTCAAAACAACCAATTTGGCATCCTTTTGGGCAAAGAGTATTCCGGGCTGCTCCGAGCAGGACAATGACCAATCTTCAAGAGCTTGCTTGTTCTTTTCCAGGGGCCACATTCCCAGCCTTGTCACAGGGTCTGCGCAAACCTTTGGGGGATAAGTTTAACGCGGCCAGGAACGCCCGGAGCATGAGCGCCCTGACGCAACCAGGTCAGCTGCTGAGTTGATCGATAGCTTGATCGGCTCGGGTGGTGGCAAGAGCTTGAGCCTGGGCTGGGCCTTTGGAAACCCAGAGCGGTACCTGTGTTGGGGCATGGCCTTGGTGCCAGTTTCTAGCAGCTGCCCCTGTTTGAGAGGGGTGTGTTTTGTTGTTACGCGCTTCATCAAGTTTTTAACCAACATAATTTGCTGGTGTTATTCTGTGGCGCTTCTTTGGGGCTGGGCAAAAGAAGCCTGTGAAATGAGGCATTTGTTCTCTTGATGGTTGATGAACCGAAAAGGCAGCCAGCCTGCTCTAGGTCCAACATTTCGGCTACATCCCAACGGGGCGCCTGACACGCCACTGCAGACCCAGAGGGGGTCCTTTTCTGAGGGGCGAAACAAGTAGACCCGTTTGATTGAATGGAAACTCGGTGTTTCAGCCAGCCATGATGATTTCAACATGTCAAGGGGGCTGGCAGGGCAGGCAGGAGCTAGAGGGGAGGCACTAGCGGGGATAGGCTCGCCACCTGGCATGGCGAATTTTCAGCGGCACCAGCGCCTGCGATCTTGCTCCAAATGCCTTGACACGAGCTGCCCCTTTGCAGTTTTCTGTGGCAAGCGGAGTAGCAAGGCATTGCTCCAACAAAAGTTGCGCAACAGTAATATGTCCACCAAACCCTCAAGTGAAACATGAGGACCCCTGAACAACATGAATCTACAGTATGTTTGGCCTTGGCTCTTCATTGCAACTTCAATCGTCCAACGGAGTGCAATGCCGGGGGGCCAGCCACCTTTGGACGTGTACGCGCCATTTCTCCAGCCTGGATGTTGAAAAAGACGTCCCCAAATGTACTCCAACTGGTGAACTCCGTACCTTCAACCCAATCAGTCAAGCCCAAGCTCTCATGAGTTGAAGCTGTCATTACCTTATAATTCTTCGGCAAAGTGGGTACAGAGCGCCTGAGGCCCCGACAGCCGCAGGCGGGGGGTAAGGGGGCGAAAAGGACGCTTTTGGCACTAAGCCCTTGGGGCAAATTGGCCCTTTAAGGTGCCCTTGCACACAAATCAAAGCCCACATGGATTCACTGCACGCGGATTGGCCTAGCAGATGTGCGGTGCTCAGGTTGTTTTCATAGAGGGCGCATGGCGCAAATGAGGAACAAAGTCACTACACTCGAAATGGTTGGGTTCATTTTGGCTTCCTTTTAAGACCAATCAAACGGGAGGCCCCAAAAAAGAGAGCACGCCATTTGTGTCAAGAGGCCTGCGAACCTGTCTTTCCTCGCGAGCCGATCAAACTCTTTCCGTCTCGCAGAACCCCGCGAATCAAATCACCGCGCGGTTGGCGGTGAGTTTCACGGGAAGCCCCCAAGCTGTCGCGGTGTCCATGTGGCTTCGCTTGAAAGCAACCCCAAAGTACCGTGGCGTTTCTGCGTTCTTTTCGCAGCCCCCTTAAGGTTCAACGAGCACTCAGGAGCCTGCGGCGGGGCAGTGACCTTTGGTTGGTTGGGTTGCAAACCCCCTTTTCTGGAACAAGAGCTCGACCCGCCTCAAACCAGGCCAATTGACTTATCCAAGTCCCAACTTTATTTTGACAACAAACAGAATGGTTCAGACGCTTCAAAACCCCGAATCTGTTGAACCAGGAGGGGCAAACGCCCGCAAAAAAGCGCAAAACACACGCAACACAACTAAAACACCAAAACGCCTTGAGAACCAGAACGCCTAGGAATCCTCGGCATTGAAATCTCCAGGTAGGGTCATTATGGATTTATGTTGTTTTGCTTGTAGCGGTTTTCAAATTCAGCAACAGGGGCTGTTTCCCTCTTATATACCCATCGCTTGAGGTGTGGCTTTGATATGTCAATCCCGGATTGATCACTGTCCCTGCGTTTTAGTGGGGAATCATCACTTTTGCAGGGGCCCTCCACCCCGTATTGACAGGACGGGTTTATTAGTCTTGGGTCGACAGAAACAAGGGCAAGTCCTAGCATCCCCTTGAAAACATCTGGAGGCCGAGGATCCTTTGCTAAGTCGCTTGGATCTTAACCTTTGGGCAATGCTCCTCCACTCGCCAGCGCGAGACGCGCGACGCGCCATAAGTCAGGGGATTGCTCTGGATCCGTTCTCAAACGCGGTGTGGTTCATTTAATTCCCTTTGCCAGGGCCCAAGTTTCCACCCTTATTCTTTGGAGCAACCCTATTGGGTGTCAAACCCCCTTTTGCCATTTTAGGTGGTTCTACTTAGTCTTAAGGTGGCTCCAGTAACGACATATAAGGCCTTTATAAGCCTCAGTCATCTCACTTCAAGACCAACGTTCCAAAGTTGCAGTTCCATCCCCATGACTACATGTTCATCAAGTCAAAATTGATTCTATTGACCACTCAGAAGTGGCAACATAAAAGCCAATGTTCTACAACCATGCCTTAGGCATGTTTCATGAAACCTGTATGAAATGCCTACCACTGGAATTGAATGAGTGCCCCAAACCCATTGACTTTTGGTCTACCCAGTTGATTGCCACAAAAATTGGCGGATTCCGGTGATCATTACCTGATCCCTGGTGGGAAAACTACAGTGATTCATCCAGATTGTTACGGTTTTTTTCCTCAAACAGAATAGTCCCTCAAAAGTTCGTCCAAATGCAATTTCTCTGTACCTGGAGTCTCCATGACCCTTAAAAAATGGGTCAGTGACCCCATTATTTTGGGCAACCCTATTTTTCAAGGGTCATGGAGACTCCAGGTACGGTTTGAGAAGCGAAGAGGGTGACTTCGATGGACCCGCAGGTGATGGAGCAGTCACGATCTGTGCCTCGGGCCGCCTAGTTCTACTCACCCAGAACACTTTTCTCCTTGGTGGCTCTCCCTTACCAGTGGCGGCCCAACAAGTGTACACTTGTTTTTCCTCTTTTTTTCCGGCTGGTCACTGGCCAAGTGAGTCTAGGGAGAACCGCGAAGACTTGGGCGTGTCGTTTTTGTTGTAATGGCCTGGCCACCTGGGTTTGAACGGAAAGAAAAACACCATTTTGAGGGGGTCTTATTTCAGCACGGACCCGCTTTAGTTTACGAGGAACCACTTTTGGACACTGAAAGGATGGCTTCTTATGGGCGTAACTGGATCCATCGGCAGGGTGCAAGTACCTAAGGAGGGACTTTGCATCCTTTTAAGCACCATAAGCAGCAATCCCTCGGCCTCCATTGGAAAGGCCCAACCAATTTGAGTTTTGTTCCAATCGTTTGAGGTAAGCAATGGTGAAGGCCCGGGCAATTTGTGACGCAGCAGCCTTCGGCTTGTGCGATTCCGGAAGAAGAGTTGACAACAGTTGTTAACTTTGCGGGAAGGCCAGATCGGTGGCAAACACCAAGTATGGCTACCCTCCCGCCAATTAACTGTCAGGTTCCATGTTTGTTGGCGGGAGGGTATTTGTTCTAAAACATCCACGGAAGTGAGTTGCTATGCGAGCTTGCAAACGGGCAAACTCAGCTTAACTATATAGCAGGTATCGGCAAATGCTAGCAGCCTTACTTGGGTCCTTTTGGGGGGGGGGGGGTCCCGGAGGATGGTGGGAAATACATGGACCCCGTCGAGTTCGTCGCAGATTCAGGCATCAGAGTAGTGCACTCACATTCTTGTTCAGTTGCGGTTGTTATCGTTGTTTCTTAATTGTGGAGTTCCCGAACTGTTCACATTTGGTGTTGGAGAAGCGGCTTGGTAGCGCGTCCGAACAACCGATTTGCTTTTGCTCCTGCTTACACGCCGACATGAGGAGTTGTGCAGGAGCCATCCAGGGTACATTCCCCTAAAATAATTGTCCAGATTGGGGGTGCAAGTAGGAACCTCGCATTGGCAACCTTGTCCATGGGAGATCATGCTGACCCTTCATGCGTAGCAAACACCCATGCATTTTGTTTTCGGAGTCGCTGCGGTTGAGCGGTTGGCTTGTCCATTGAGTTGGCGCGACTTAAACTATTTGGCCATGGGTCAAAATCCCGTACCCCCAGTGAACATCCCAATCCCCACTAAAATAGACTGAAATGGGTGGTGCACCTCCCCCAAAATCATCGGTTTTGATCCACAGCCATTTGTTGGAGCCTGGAGGTTCCAGAGTTCCGTCATCATTTTTGGTGGTCTTTTCACAGATGGCATGGGTGCGTAAACTTGTGGCTACTGTTTCTGACCTGGTCCTAGGTACCCCAGCTAGGTGTCCGACCTCTCACCGTTTCTTTTTTGGTTGGGAGGGGTTGTCGTCTACTAAAATAGACTACAGAACAAACAAGTTGGTACCCTGATTCTAACCTCTCTACTGGAGGACGTAGGGTCAGTTGTGGTTTCTTCCGCGTTTTGACTTTTTGCCAAGTTTGATTCGTATGATATCCTTGCCCCCGTTCCCCCCAATCGGCCTTCAGTTTGCCCGAAATGCTATGCACTAACTCCTGCACCATCGACGAATGAAACCCAACAGGTACGGGGTGTTCATCATATTATTATTATCCTTTTTATTGCCATTAGTATCATTCTTAGTATTATCATTATCATTCAGTTTCCCTTCAAAACCATTAGAAAGGGTACCCTCAAAAAAGACAGACCGATATTGGGATAGACCATGTCACTGAAAGCAACATGGTGGTTTTCCCGCCAAAACGAGACACACCTATGTGTGGCACGGGTCTAGTCTAGGGCTCTGAGCTGTCTTGGTTTAGTGAACCAATGACCGACACATCACATTGGTGTGCCTAATTGAAACCCACAGGAAGCCGGGGTCCGAATGCAAAAAAGTGACACGCCCAGCCGGAAAGGTGATGTTTTAAAACCACCAAGAGAAGAATGCAAGGGGAACCTTTGCCAATCCCAGGACCAAAATGAGCGCCGCAGGTGGCTTCCTGTAGAACTAGGGGGGAGTTGAAAACCGGGGTACACACCCCAGGCTCTCCGTTTCATCTCGGAGTGTCTTTCTTTTAGGCTAAATTGGATTTTGGTTTTCCTTTTGGTTTCTCTTGAACACCACCCAAAAAAGGTACCCTAAAAAGGCGTGATGTTTTAAGGATAAATTCCAGGGAACCCTGTAAAAAGCATAGGTTCTGGAGAGAATGAGATTCGACTCCAGGTACCGACAATCCCGTCGCGCTACACGGTAACGCTCTTCAAGGGCAACCGGGAGGAGCGCTTGCGACTGCGAAGCGAAGGGACGTTACCTGGGTATTTCTACTATGGTATCGGACTTGGGTAGTCCCCTGTCGGTTTTGGTGGTTCAGCACACCAATCCTGACAATTACAATATTTACAAACATACACAGAACGTACACACATGTATATATATATATATATGTTATATTGAATATATATATATATATATACATATATATATGTGCGTGTATGTGAATACATATACATCTATGTGCATGCATATAAAGACATACATATAGACATACATATAGACATACATATAGACATACATATAGACATACATATAGACATATGTAGATATGCGTAAATTTATATGTTCATTGCTAGTTGGACACACACTACACACACAGATACACACACACACATATATATATATATATATATATTTGCACATACGTCCAAGACTGTTACGCCCAGAGTAACGCACAGGGGTAATTAGTTCATGTGGCGCGGTGACCATGTTCACAATTCGTGGTGTCTGTGTGTGTGTGTGTGTGCGTGTGTCTGTTGGAGAGTCCTTTCTCTTGGGTTTTTGCTCGCAACAGTAGTTGGACTGTTTGCATCCCATGAAACTCCACGAGACCTCTGGAAGGGTGGCAGTTGTTCAAGGTTCCTCAAAGGATGCATAAAAAAACAATAAAACACGAGGTGCAACGGGATTATCTAAACCAACTGGTAAGGGTGAGAACTCTCGACTGGCCCAACTGCATCCTTTGAGTTTCCTGTCCATGGGCAACCACGGGGCCGTCTTGCGCAGTACAAAGGGTTCAACAGCCGCGCTCTGCGCTTCCAGGCGGGCCTGCGGCGAATTCGCCCTGTTTTGTTCTGCTTGTAAAGTTGTAACTACCTGGAGTCTCCATGACCCTTAAAAAAAGGGGGTTGCCAAAGGGTCATGGAGACTCCAGGTAGCTTCCTTCTCCCAAATGTCCTATGGCCTTCAAGCAAGACAAAGTTTCAAGCGCTCACTCAAGTCTGAAATCCCCGAAAAGCCCCCAAAAAGAAGCCGCTCATGTCGGGGAGAAGGCAGTGTTCATGTGTTCGGCCAAAGAGAACTGCAAAGGAGCATCGCTGGAATGGTACGCCACATTCCCATCCTATTTCACGTGAGGTCCAGAAGAACTCCATGCCCCGAAATCCAACGCCTGCCTTTGCTCATGCCCAGAACCCCAAGTGTCCCAAAAAGCAGCGCTGGTTAGTGAAGGTTTATTGGGGAGTCCCACCGGCCTTCTACGGGGCCGGGCTGCCATTTCTGGATTTGGTGGTTTGGACGGTGTGGACCCGTGCTTGAGCATAAATCGGAAGCTACCCCCCAACCCTCACACCAAGCCAACTCAATTATTTGCCAATGGTTTTCTCGGCATTGTCCGGGTTGGGCATCGAATAGGGCGTGCTTGCACTACCACGCAGTTTACCGTTTTTGTGGCACCCAGAATGCACCGTACCAAAGCACTGCGGCCCTGAGACTCTTGCTTCACTCTCGGGTGAGGGAAACTTTTGCTGCGAAATGCCTGCTCCTTTTTCTCTCGCTGAACAGCTCCCTCCCAAACCCTTGGAGACGGATTCTGCGGGGATTTTCGGACAAAAGGGGGTCAGCTCACCAAGCTGTTTCCGCTGAACGGGTCCCTTAGTGGCCTTTGATTCTTTATGGCACCTTCAAAAAGTCACTTGGAAGTTCGGGAGAGTGACTGGAGGTCATTCGACGGGGACTAGGTGAGCCCAGTGCTAGGCAACAGAACGAGATGTTGTTCGAGTGTAGATTGCAGGTTGCAATCCTTGTCAAGTGCATTGGTACTGGGACTGGGCCTGCATCAATGCAGGCCCATTTTTGATGCAGGCCCATTGGACACTGTGAGAACTTGGGATTAATCCGGCCATGCAACCCAGGATTGGTTTACCTAGATAACAATTGACCAATTTCCGTGTGAGTTCCTTCGACCGGTGCAGTCCTCCGCTGTAAACAACCTTCGCAGAAATGCCCAGGCAGCATCCATCGAGTCCTTTGATGTCATTCGATGTTCCCGGGCATCAGAGGCTTACCCGTTCAGTATCCAAAGTTTCAAGTTTTTGTTGATTGTCTTCACATACGTAAAGGGTCAACAAGAATAGAGGCAACGCAGTTGCTCCGAACCTCAAAACAGCTGGTGTCGAGTCCTGTTGATTTCGTGTTCTAGATTCCAACTTTCTGCGCTCTTGCGGTTGGGTAGAATGGCAGCAATGGGCAAGGGAGAGGCAAGGAACTTGGCAGCTGCACCCTCCTTTTGCCTTGTCAAGACCCTTCCAACCATACATGGGTGTGTCTCTTTTTGAATGGCACCCTTTTTGGGTGGCTTAAACGGCAAACCAACAGGACACCATTTCCACCCAGCGATGGGAATGCCTTGGCTTCCATCAGATGCCAAGTCAAGCTGAGGGTCCCTAGGATGCATCTGGACCATTTGGTAAAAGATCCCAAATCGTGTGTTGTTTTATAGTTGTTTTTCACATCTTATAGATGATCGAAAGGATGCCCCGGCAACAACATATATTATTGCATATACGTCACATTGATTTATGTGTGATTTTTCTCAATGTATTTGAACAGCTTTACACAACTCCTTGCAGGGAGGTGGTTTCGGGCTGTGGCTCCATGTTTCCCCGGAACCCCCCTATGGTTGGACATACACCCCAAGCTCCACGGGCATGAGTCCATGAAGATCGATGCGTATCCTTTGCGGATGCATCTGAGTTGACAAATCCCAAATCCCAAGAATCCCAAGGAGTTCTCTCACCATGGGACGCCCTCTCAAAATGGTGGACCGGTTGACCCCGGAGCTAAGAACCCGGGACTTCCCCTTGAACCTCCGGACCCCATCCGACCGTGCCAGACGCACCCGGAAGAAGGGCCCGGGCCTGGCAGGCGGGGGGGCGCGCGAGACGCGCGCGCGGGGAAGGGCTGGGGGGGGGGGGGAGATGGAAGGTGCGGGACGTGAAACACTCCGTTCTGTGGTTGTTTTTTTCAACATGAGTTTGTTTGTTTTGGTTTTGTTGGGGGGTGGCCCGCGTTTTTTTCTTCTTTCGGAAGGCTCCCCTGAGAGAGGCTGGTTTTCTTCAATCGAACTTGACCTTTTGAGCCACATTAAGACCATGTTCCACACAAGTGGGGTGGGTAATTTGTAAGAGGGAACAGTTGTGCGAAACTGGTTTCTTTTGCGTCAGGAATTCAATTCAAAGCCTGCCGAACTTACTTCTCGCTTGCACTTGGATCAAAGTAAAGCCGTTCGCCTTTTGTTTTCGTTTCGCCAAGGTTTCAGATCTTTGCAGCGCCAATGGCTTCAAACGACGGTCCGAGGAATCAGCTCAAATTGAAAACTGGCAGGGGGGAGGTACAAAAACCAATCCAGATTGACGGCATGGGGCCCTTCCCATTTCAGTGACAAAGCGGTCATTGGTCTATGTTTGGCACGGTAGGGCTTTGTTTCCACTTTCTTTGGAGCAAATTTGGGTGGCGGACTCCCGCTGCAGTATCGCGTCCCAGTTGCCTTTGCAATGCCTGGCATCAGGCAGCTGCCTAGAGTCTCCATGACCCCTAGAAATTAAGGGTCATAGCCAATTTTGGACTCCATGTTGACCTTTTTTTCGGCGTTACTAAAAGCCTAAATTAGCGGGGTGGCCACTATCTCCAGCTGTAGGAAGTCAACTGCAACCCTTGTATTTGTCGAACATTTGGACTTGAAAGGAATTCAGGTTCTGGCTGCTTAGAAACCAAGCCCTCCCCCCCCTCCGCTCCCCTTGCGTCGAAGTCGCATTTGCCGAGTTACAACAAGCAGAAGGGCTTCTACCAGGACTGGACGTCGTGACGGAGTTGAATTCAATTTTGGCCTTTCAGTGATTCAGGGCCTCTCAGGGCCCCGCCGTGAAGGCCCGAAAGTTCCGGGAATCAAACTTGTGGTTGTCCTTTTGGTTTCCCATCGGGCCTACCCAAAAACAGGTCCCCTCAAAAGAAGACACCCCTGTGTTTGTCTCTGTAGCCAGGTCCTCTCAGACAGGTCCCAACTCCTTCAGGAGTTCACGGAGAGGCCCAGTTGGGGAGCCCGTGCGCCTGGCCTGGTTCAACTCCCCTTGGTGGCTGAGGGAGAATGACAAGGAACGCCTCGCAAGGTTGGGGGTGGTCCCCCAAAAAGGACGCACCCCATACAGTTGGAGCTACCCGCAACTCTTTTCTTTAAAAAAGCCGTCAAAAGGAGACTGTTTCAGCGGCCCTTGCCAGTGATGCCGAAATTGCCCCAAGAAGACGGACTGTGGAACCCTGAATGCCAGATTCGGCAATCGGCCGCTATCCGAATGGTGGTTCTGGAAACTCTCCTGAGGGCCCCATTACACCCCCAGACGACTGCCCAATCGACAGCACTCAACATTTGCAAAAACAACACGGTAATGTTAGCACTTGATTAATAAAGGCCCCCCCCCTGAACAATGGAAGCGCCAAAACAATGGGGGTGCACTTTTGGGACGTCCAAACAATGGAGGATTTTGGGGCTCAATTCTACTTTAGTATTGCAGCCACTTCCTTTTTGCAATTCTACTTTAGTATTGCAGCCACTTCCTTTTTGCAATTCTACTTTAGTATTGCAGCCACTTCCTTTTTGCAATTCTACTTTAGTATTGCAACCACTTCTTCCTGAGCAGACTTTTTGGAATACTACTTTAGTATTGCAACCACTACTTTAGTATTGCAACCACTACTTTAGTATTGCAACCACTTCCCTTCAGTTCTTTCTGTAGCCATTCAAAAGGTGTGCCTTTCAGCCAGGGAGGGCTTGAGCAAGAATGAAGCCAGGTTTTGCCAGCTTGAGCCACCTTGAGCCACCAATTGAAAGGGGAATGCTTTTAAGCAAGTGGGCCACCAATTGAAAGGGGAATGCTTTTGAGTAAAGCAACTGATAGCTTATTTTCTGGGAGGGGGGGCTGGGGGCTTGCAACTATTGTGGTCCCCTGAAACAATGACATTATGGTGGTTCAGTGGGGTCTGTGAGGGGTACCCTTGTCCTGATTGTTTTTTTGCATTTGTTTGACACGGTTTAATAAAGAGTTTGCAGTTTCAGGGCTGGGGATGGTTTTCAATTTCTGAGGTTTCAGCTGGCTTTGGGTTCTGTGGTTGAGCAACCAAGTGAAAGGGGAATGCTTTGAAGCAAGTGGGCCACCAATTGAAAGGGGATGCTTTTAAGCAAGTGGGCCACCAATTGAAAGGGGATGCTTTTAAGCAAGTGGGCCACCAATTGAAAGGGGAATGCTTTTGAGTAAAGCAACTGATAGCTTATTTTCTGGGAGGGGGGGCTGGGGGCTTGCAACTATTGTGGTCCCCTGAAACAATGACATTATTGTGGTTCAGTGGGGTCTGTGAGGGGTACCCCCACACGGTTTAATAAAGAGTTTGCAGTTTCAGGGCTGGGGATGGTTTTCAATTTCTGAGGTTTCAGCTTTCTGTGGTTGAGTTTTGAAGCGCCACCAATTGAAAGGGGATGCTTTAAGCAAGTGGGCCACCAAATGAAAGGGGATGCTTTTAAGTGGGCCACCAATTGAAAGGGGATGCTTTTCAAGTAAAGAGTTTGCAGTTTCAAGTTTTTTTTTTTTTTTTGTTTTTAACACGGTTTAATAAAGAGTTTGCAGTTTCAGGGCTGGGGATGGTTTTCAATTTCTGAGGTTTCAGCTGGCTTTGGGTTCTGTGGTTGGGCAACCAAGTGAAAGGGGAACGCTTTGAAGCAAGTGGGCCACCAATTGAAAGGGGATGCTTTTAAGCAAGTGGGCCACCAAATGAAAGGGGATGCTTTTAAGCAAGTGGGCCACCAATTGAAAGGGGATGCTTTTAAGCAAGTGGGCCACCAATTGAAAGGGGAATGCTTTTGAGTAAAGCAACTGGTAGCTTATTTTCTGGGAGGGGGGCTGGGGGGCTTGCAACTCTTGTGGTCCCCTGAAACAATGACATCATTGTGTTTCAGTGGGGGCCTGTGAGGGGCACCCTTGTCCTGATTGTTTTTTGTATTTTTTAACACGGTTTAATCAAGAGTTTGCAGTTTCAGGGCTGGGGATGGTTTTCAAATTTCTGAGGTAGACAATCTTCAGATTGTTGCTGAAGGAGATGCAGAGCTGGCAGAACAGCATTGTTGGGGGGGGGGGGGTATTGTGTTTTTATTAAAATTGTTTTGTGGAGATTTGTTTTGGAATTCTCCCCCCGGGCAAAACAACTTTCAATTATTCTGGTCCCCCTAAACAATGGGTGCGAACCAGAATAAGGAAAAACACTTGCCATTATTGAAGCCCGGTTGATTAATCAAGTGTGAACATTACTTAGCAGAAGTACAGCT
The DNA here is from genome assembly GCA_963377175.1 of Effrenium voratum. NCBI lineage: Eukaryota > Dinophyceae > Suessiales > Symbiodiniaceae > Effrenium > Effrenium voratum. The sequence goes on along the minus strand of CAUJNA010000354.1, from coordinate 100,875 downwards.
CTTGATTTTTCAATTGTGGGATGCACCTTTGTACCTCTTGCAGCGGGAAATTTCATGACAAGATTGGCAGCGCGTGCAGCAGGACTTAAAATAGTTTGACTGCGCGTGTGCTGTTTGAGTATCTGCTGCTGCGTACTCGCCTTGTGTCACTATGTGTCACGTGCATGTCACTGTGCGTCACGTGCGTGTCACTTTCGTGTCATTGCGTGCAACTTGCGTGTCACTGCTGACGCTGCGCGTCACCGCGCGTGTCACCTGCGTGTTACTCGCCAGTGACTGTTTTCGGGTCTCGCTATTCCTGGGCCCTCCCCTCTAAATTCCCCTATTGCACATATTTGTTCTCCTTTTTCCCAGGGACCGCTACAACGCCAATGGGCCACAATCAATCCCGGGTAGAGGAAGGTTAAGGGGCAGTCCCAAGTCCCAACCAATAGCTTTACATGGCTTCGGGTTCACCATTTGTGTACCGCTCGGTTTTGATTGGGAAGCACTCATGTTTTTTTTGTTTGAATGCCCTGGTTTCAAAGGGAATCGGAATCGGTTTCACTCTTGGACATATGTTCTTTCTTTCTTTTCTTCCTGCAGGGGTCGATAACCCGCACATGGCCGAACAAAAACAATTAAAAACTTTAAAAATGTTCCAGAGGACATGTTTCTTCTCAACTTGTTCCCCTCGGGGCCGATCCAAGAAAAAACGCAACTTCGGCGGACCACTCCCCTCGGCGCTTGCGCTTTGGGAGACGCCCACGGCCAGCCAGGGGGCACCAGCGGCTTCGCCTCCAAGGCGCGGCGCTTCGGCCTGAGGCCAGCGGTGGCCGGGACGGGCGCGGGTGGGGGCGGGAGGGCGGGAGGGGGGTGTGTGGGTCCCCGGGGGCGGGGGCGGGGGGTTTAAAGGGAGGGACTCACTTGCTAGAAACCTTGGACTCGAGACTTTTTTGGGGTTTGGAACCAGTTTGGTGGTAAAGAAGAAGGTCGCAAACTTTTGGCGAATCCGCGCGGGAATGTAGGAAAGCGAAAGGAAAGCCGAAATCATTGGGGTCGGGGGTGCTGAACAAAGCAGATGCCATGAGGAGAGAAAGCAAAAGGAAGCTAGGAAATTGAGGGACGACCATTTGGGAAACCAAGCAGTGTATCCCGTACATGTCATGGTGATTGTATATCCCACTCCCGGCATCATGGTTTGGAGGGTAGCCGAAAACACCTTAACTCTGCGGTCTCCAATATTAACATTTTAGGCTTGCGGGTTGAGGACATACCGCTACCGAAACCGAGCGTATGTTTTGGGCGTACCCCAGTTTATGGCGGGGGGAGTTCAACCGTCAAAGGAAGATATACCCTCCAACTTAAGCAGTGGTTGGCGTTTTGCCCTTTTGCCCTGCGTTGTTCGGAGTCAACCTTTTTTCTTCTGCGGCATGATTATGGTTTAACCCGCTGTTCTGGTGCACTACGGGTTGTGGGATCCCGCGGGATCCCCCATTTTGAGCACTAAAAGTCCTGGAAGATTAGGACAAATGGTGGTTCGTTGGTGGGAGGGTACCTTAATTCTGAGGTCAAAGTCCGGACTGATAAGGCACTCACAAATATATTTGTTTCGGCAGGAAGGGGCGATCCAAAATCTGGCGTCTCCTTCGACGGTATTGGGCTGTGTGTGCAGGTTTTTTGTTGTTTTAATGTGTTTCTCCGGTCGGTTTTCTGGGGTTACCCTTTCATCTGCCACTTGGGGGGGGTGTGACTTTGGTTGAACAATGGAGCCAGTAAACGTGAAACCGCCAGAAGGCCGAACAGTTGAACCGACAGTGTCTGTTTGGCCGACTTGCACTAAATTCGGCAACCCGAGGCTTGCTCCCGGCAAAACACAGCAGTTGGTCGGCACCCAAGGTCAGTTGGTTAACGGTTCCGCTACGATGTCCCTTTGCAAAGATAGCGTTTCTCTCCGGAAGAGCCCGGGTCTTCCAAGCAACCTTGTCACCTTCATTCATTCGAGGCTTTTTTTAAAGGTGGCAAGCCAAATCCAGAGATTTCACCAGACCAACCATGGCCAGGGACACATTCAGAGAACGTTGCAGCCATTTCAGTTCTTATTTTTTGGACTAGTCGTGCCTTTTCTTGGGGCCTTCCAACATGTTTTTTTAAGGGTAGGCGAGAAGTATGGATCAAAGTCATATGGGTCTATCTTTTGTTGGGATTTTTGTTTTCTTTGTTTTTTTTGGCGGGTGTGTGTGTGTGTGTGTGAAACGCGACCACAAGGAAAGTGACCAACCTCAACAAAGAACCCCCCCAGATTGTTACCTTGTGTGGACTTGTCTTCAGCTTTGCCCCCAATTCCAATTGGTGGTTTGGCTTTGTTTGGAGGTCTTCAGGTTGGGTTTCTGATTTACACTAAAGCCGGGGCTTCAGATCCCCGAGCCACCGGGCTCCAAACCAATTTATGGTTTTCCTGATCCCCGTCGCCCGTCGCCCTAAAAGCCGCGGCAGCCTCTCATCTGGGCAGCTCCCCCTTCGATCCCCTGCTAGAAGTCTAAGATGTGGTTGGATGGAGAAACCTTTAAAAGAGCCTTTAAAAGCTCAAGGGGATGGGATCCACAGAGTAACTCGTCAAAACAAAGATGATGTAACATCTGTGTCCAAGAAAGAAACAGGACGAAACAGTGCAACTAAAGGTGCTCACCTTACCCCTTGGTGGTTTGGACCCGGTTCAAAGCCAAGCAAAACCTCGGTGCGGCGCCAAACCAAAGGTCGGCCAAGTCTTGACCCGCCCCATTCTTGGTTGTTGTTGGGAAACGTTTTATCATTTTTTGCTTACTGTGGTTTAGTGGTTGACATCCCCACTGAACTGCTAAGCCCTAATTTTTTGCTTTCCTGCCAACGTCAAGCATTTGGCTGGGAGGTCTATGCCCAGCATGCCCCCTCCTGGCCTGGGCTGCCCAGGGCCAGGCGCTTCCGAACTTCCGGCGCTGGCGCTTCGCCCCGGATGCGGATGGGGAGATGGGAAGGTTCTGGATTTGTGGACGGAAGGGGTTCAAGAAATAGCTTGCAAGTGGTTTTTGTTGCCCTCCTTCCAACTATGGAATTGTGTGTTTTCATTTTTGCCCTCTTTCCAACAATCATAGAATTGGACGTTTTGGGGCGGTCGTTGGGTGGTCGAGATACCCCGGCTCTTTCCCCAGTTGCAAATTCCCCTTCTTTCCTGGAGAAGTTGAATCCATCCCCCATTTTTTGGGCAAGGGGATTCAGCTTTCCGGCTTTCCCAAAAGTTTGGACGGAGGAAGTGATTTGGTGGGGCCTGTGATGTTAAAGGAGGACCGATGTGTGCGTGGCCTTCCCGTACCCGCAACCCCACTCTAATTGCTTAGCCCCGAATATTCACCCCTCAATCAAGCAACATGGAATCTGACAGGGGGTCCCGGATGACGACCAATGTACTTTTCAAGGGACCCCTGTCAGGTTGCATGTTAATTGCTTCGCCCTGTATACATGTATGCATACATATACAAGTGTGTATGTATATATATATATATATTTATTTACGCGTATGTCTATATATATATATATATATATACATGTATATATATATACGTCAGCTTCGGAGCCTTGCCACTTGCGTGTGTTTTGTTGACTTCCTTCGGGAGGCGCCTACGATGCCATGAAAGCCTTGCAGAAGGCGAAGGAGCAGAAGAACTTCAGCACGGCGCGGGCCTTCGGCGGCGCTTTGGGCGCTTTGGGCGGCGCGGGCCGAGCGGTTTTAACGAGGGGTCGCCGGCCAAACGGTTGGAACCCAAAAAGACCACGGCCGGCGTTTTTGTGGGGTGTCTCAACACTAGGTCCCCCAGCTAGGTGCCCTTTCTGACCCCTTTTTCTTTTTTGGGAGAGGGTGCCCCTACTAAAATAGACTACATAAAAAAGGGTACCCTTATTCTAACCTCTCTATTGGAGGGCCCAGTAAAGCAAAGCTGTTGAGTTGCTGAATTTGTGGTTCACGGTTCACTCGCCTCTTGAGTTGGCGCAGTTTGGCCTTCATCACGTTAGGCAAGGCGCAAAATGAACTTTCTTCAGCCAGTCAGCTGAACAGATTAGACAATGACATGTTGGGCAAACCAAAAGCGAGGCCGCCGAGGGATGGAAACGAGCTGTTTGCCTTATGATGCTCTTCTTGTTCCCTTAGTTCTGGATTTTTATTTAGTAGGAGTTGCGCTTGGACTTGCTCGACTTTCAGGGAGGATCTGATTGGGCCTTACCAATGCCAGTCATTCCTTGGAATTCAGTTTTCCCTATTAGCGCCAGACAAAATGTCCCACGCTTACGCCACTGATCCTCATGCCTTTGCCAGAAGGCCCGCTCCAGCTGTGCGATGCTTCTCAGAAACGCACACTTTCGGATGAGCCATGTGGCTCTTTGCATTCTGTCTCAGACGTTCAGAGCTGTTTTGATTTGGTTGACAACGAAAATGAAACTTGCAGGGGACCCCATGTTTCCATTTACCAGGGTTCCGTTTTGGGTACTCATTTTTGACCCACAGCCAGTTGATGTTTATCCGTGGTGAGTGATGGGAACTCGAGCCTTGTTGAACCAAGGCATTTCGAGCCACTTTGCGCACCATCTCGCTCACAAGCTGCAGAGATCTTTTGAGCCGTCCCTCCAAATGCAATTGCTGTTTAGCTTTGGGCCTCCCCTTGGCCTATACTGGTTGTTTCCGAGAGATATAACAAACGCGTCCATGCTTAACCTTAATTTTTGTTTTTGTTTCCCTTCCTTGCCCACGGTTTGCTTTCCCATCCCTTCTAGCATGTGGTTGGGCGAGGGGTGTGCAGCAGTTCCATTTCCCTGTGTCAGCACTCGAAAGAATGGATATCTCCCCAAAGGTGGCAATGGGACAAACCACCCGTGGCAACTCAACACTCGCAACCGCCCATCCGACCAGATCTGACCCTTCATCTCTCCCATTCGGGTTTTCTGGGCCCAAGCCAAGGAAGAGAGTCGGGCCATTTACCAACCTGCTAGAAAGGTTCAACCTTCTAAGAAGTCGAAGAGAGAGAGAGAGAGAGAGAGAGAGAGAGAGAGAGAGAGAGAGAGAGAGAGAGTGAGAGAGGGAGAGAGACAACCACCGGCTGCACAATGACTATAACCAAAGCGAAACAGAACAGGGACAGTTGTCCAATTTGCCGAGCCTATTTCCCTTGGGTCTCCAAACATGTACATTTCAGGGTAATGGAACTGTAACAGGGTCATGTCTAACCTCCCAGCCCGGCTTCTCCCGACTTGAAAAATATATGTCTGAGCACACCTGGACCTTCAAACCACCCTGAAGGGAATTTGCTTTATCGCTTTTGGGACACTAACTGTTTTTTGGGGGTGTTTTTTAATGGTATTTTAAGGGTCCAGGGTTTTGAGGGTGTTTGTTTCTTGTGGTTGCCAAAAATGGCTCCCCAACGAAGCGACGCGACGAACGAAGCGACGCGATCCGTGCAGGCAGGAGCATCGGCGGCCTTCAACCCCAAGGCTTTCTCTCCCAAGGCACGAGTGGTTGGGAGTTTGTGGCTCAACGCGTAGGATTTTACAAATGCATACGTTTCCGCTTGTTCTGTTTTTTCTTTTCTTTTTTTTGGGGGGAGGTTTCCGTTTGTGTTCTGTTTCTTTTCTCTCTTTTTTTTGGGGGGGGGAGGAAACCATTCTGGAAACTGGGTTGCAGAATTGAAGGATCAAACTCCGTAGTCATGTTTTCCTTGCAGCTGACGGAGCAATTGCTCGATGTGGTTTCCGCTTAACCGGCGGAAAAGGATTCGTGCCATCACTTTGACCTTAGTGTTTGGGTGGGACGTTATACCCTGGGTGCTAAGCATCTCAGCATGTGCTAACTTCACCGGATGCTGAAACCGAAAGGGGATTGGTCATGCATTGTCCCCAGGCACTCCATCTAACACCTCGTTTTTGCAGCGGGAGACTGCTTCCTTCATTCCCTGATGAACAAAAGGACCCTAGGAGTTTGAACCTTGTGTGGGGAAATGACCCTCTTATGACCCGCATTTGGAAGTCTTGTGCCGCAGCTTCGAGGTGTTTCTTTTTCTAGGTGGGACGTGTTTTGAGGCTGAAACCCCCCAGAAGGACGCAGGATGCGTGTTTATTTGCCCCCCCGTGCTTGACCGCATGGTCTTCTAGGTCCCCCAGTAGTGCCCTTTTACCCTTTTGTGGGGGAGGGTTCCCCTACTAAAATGGACTAATTACAGAAAAAGGGTACCCTTATTCTGGAGGACCTAGTTGACACCCCGGATGGTCTTGTTGGAGAAAGATGCATCCCTTGCGGAACCCTCCGGCGGCGGCGATTCAATTCCCGGTGGAGTTTTTGCAGGTGGAGAAAGCTGGTCAGCTGCCGGGACCCGGGTGCGGGCCTTACACGCACAACCCTTGCGTCGTTGGTGGTTAGACAGGGCTCCCTGTTGGGAAGTGATTTGGCATCCGGCCAGCAAACCAACCAACCAACCAGCCAAGTAACAGGCAAATAAGCATAATTTTCAGGTTGGTTTAGTCGTCTCCCTTACCGAAAAGCGACTTGCGCCTTTGGTTTTGCCCAGGTATCTTCAGTTACAGGGGTTCTTACTCCGAAGATGGGGCAGTGGGAGGGTGCTGCGGGTGGTCAGGGTGCTGTGGTGGTTCCTGGCTAGGGCTTGTGTGGCACAGGCAGAGTGCTCGGGGGCTGTGCTGGGTGCTGGTTCTGGACCCTCGCAGGGTCTCCAGGCCCAGAGGAACCCATCCTGTGAGGGCTGTGGACGTGCTGATGCCTGGAGCACACATGAAGTGGTCCGAGACCCCACAATTCTGGAGTCTCCCTCGTTTTGTTTTCCGGAAGGTACTGAGAACCTTCCGGCCACATCCTCTTGGTGAGCGGGCTGTTGCTTCTTCAAACGCAGCGTTTGGCTGAGGCAGTACGAGCCCCGCACGCTCGCAAGGGAGGAGCGGGGCGTTGAGCCAGCCGAATGGAGCCTCGGTATGTTCCCGCAAGAAGCCTCTTGTGACTTTGCCATGTGGAACCTGCAATGGGGTCACTTGAGCCACAATCACAGCCCGGGTTTTTGAGCAAGGGGCAGTCCCAATACATGGGGCTCTTCAGCCCTTTTGACTCTTTGCATGGTTTCTGTGGATCCTTTTGCTAGGTGCTTGAATGTTGATACATGCGGATATTTGTGGCAGACCCCGCCAGGTTTTGGTGACTCCAAATCGCTTCCACGAAGCCTCTTGCAGGCCGCAGCGGCGCAGGCAGCCTTTAGGTCTTGCAGCGAGCGCCTAAAAGGCTGGGGCCTGGGTTGCTTCGGCCGAAGCCGAAGCCAGGTGTAAACGCGACCCTCCCCCAGGCCGGGCCTTTACAGTGGCCCTCTGGGAGGGACCCATTTTAGGTGTGGAAAAAGTGGATCACCCCGTGGTGCTTGTCGGGGCTTTGATGAGACGAGCACTTCGGAATATATACATATTACATTATATTATGTTATGTTATATAACATAACTTTATATGTGTATTTCTTCCAGGGACCCTTGCAAGGCTCTCAGCCTTAACAGCCCCTGGGTTGGCCCAACCCACTGGGGCTAGCAACCATATGCAGGGCGCAAGGGCACAAACAAAGCAGGATAGATGAAGGGCAGCAAGGGCACGTGCCCGGCCAAAAATTGCTGCGCCCAGAAGGTTTGGCTTCGGGTAGATCCCATCAGTGCCCGTGACTGGACGAACATGCGGAGACCAACCTACTCTTCTTAAACCAGCGCATCCCCAGCCCGTCTTCCTGGTAGCTTGTCTCGTGGAATACGAGATGGAAGCCACGACATGCTACCCAGCGACCCCCGCAAGCTGACGCACGTCCGTCGCTAGCCGCAGGCAGCTCCGAGTCCGAGCAGCCCGGGCCTGGAGACTACGAAAGCGGCGCGAGGCCTGGGGGGCACTGAGGTTTCTTGTAACTCTGGGGTTGGCGACTAGGTCCCCCAGCGTGCCTTTTACTTTTGGGGGAGGGTTCCCCTACTGGGGTTGGTTGTCTGCGAAGAAACTGCTTCTATGTGCATTGGCTTGGGCTCGGTCAGACTTCGACGACGATCAGCGTGTTCTCTTGATTTGCTTGCTGAAGTGCCACAACTAGGTCCCCCAGCTAGGTGCCCTTTTTTGGTTGGGAGGGTTCCCCTACTAAGACAGACTACAGAAAAAGTTGGTACCCTTAGTCTAACCTCTCTACTGGAGGACCTAGGTGATAAGTTGGGTAGCCCTTGTCCTCAGTTTTCGCAAGTTCTTCCAGCTATAAATTGGGTAATACTCCCAGCAAACCTCATTTTGGAGGTTTGCAACCTGATTGAGCAACCAAAGGCGGGCAAGGGAGGGGGTGAGCTGAAGGTGGTTTTGCGATGTAACTAGGGACTGGCAACGCCACCCTCCCAAAGAAAGTTCCTCTCATGAAAGTCTCCGAGTTTTTCGCTTGGCGAAATCTCATAATTTGCCTAGATCGTTGTACCTTTCCATGGGGCAAATATTTGGACCAGACGCCAAAACTAGAGTGTTTGGGGGAAGTGGGTAGAGTTGGCCTGACGGGGTCTCTAACCCTCCCGCCCTTGCCAGAGAGACCACAAGACGACGGTCCCTGAGAAACATGGTCGGACGGATTGTCAACTCCCCCAAGAAGCTCAACAGGATGTGGAAAGTTCAACCATTTGTTCCAGACCCCTATTTAGCACCCAGTTCAGTTCCATGCACATGCAAGGGTACCTTAAACGGAGCGGGTTGGACATATCGTCAAAAGTGGTTGTACCCAAATGGATAAAAGGGCAGCTGCCAGCAGCAAGGACCTACCGTTACAACGGAAAGATCAAGCTCTTGCAGGAGACATTGGTCAGTAACGTGGGCCAAGGATTCACCACCTGCTTGGGGCTTTCAGAAACATTCGAACACCCGGGTGCTTTAAGCATCGCGACGCTGGAAGGCTGGGAGTTCCAAAGTCCACTAGCTGGAAGTTCAGATTCCTTCGATTTGAGAACATTTTGTATTTCCCTGTTGGCCCCCTATCACTATTGGAAATACCATCTGTTCAAGGGACTTTCCGAAAATGGCAGATTCCCAGATTTGCTCCTTTCCGTCCCGAAACACTGCTCAGGGCAAATATGTTCATACAGTAAGTGGTTCTTCTTGCCAAACTTGCACAGGGCCGCTCCAAGTCTGCCAAGGATAGAAGATTGGCGTGGTGTCCTTTCATTTGTTTCCAACCAACAAAATTCTACCGGGAGCCAGGGATTGCGGTGACCAGCTGAGCTGCCGACGTGTTGTTGGCACGCAGGTTCGGATGCTGAAGCATTCTTTGTTTAAACAAGCACCAAGCACCTTGTTGTTTCCCTTTGAAGAGGAGCAAGCCTATAGGTCTTTGCACCAAATTTGCGCCAGGGTACCAAACTCGTTCGACCCGTTAGGCCTGTCACTTTTGGCAGGCCGGTGGGCTACATTCCCGAGTACCACCAGGGTCTGGATATGCGATACCCGACCTTCAAGGACGGCCGCCCCGCGATTCGCGCTGTGGTCGAGTTTGGCAGACTTGCGCCTCCTGTTCCTGCTTCCCTTCTATATGCTGCAGAATATTGTTTATTTTCCCCTGTTGGTTTTAAGGGAATCTATTTGGAAATATGTTAAACAAAAACACAAAAAGAACACAATTATTTTTCCAGGGGGCTTAAGCAAATGGAAGGTCTGGTCTTTGAACGTTTCGCAACATCCTTGTCGGTTGAATACAATGTGTTGCCAATCCGCTCAAGAATCAAGCTGAGCTTTGTGTCTGGTTTGGTCAGCTGTGAGCCATAGCAACCATAACTCTGCTCATTTCAATTGGCCGAAATCGTCAACCATTGAAGCAGTCCATAATTGTCACCATATTCTCACGTCGCTTGGTTGGGAGCCTGAGGCAAACCCGGCGAAACTAGTTCGCCTTCTGGCTTCCCCTTGGCCATTTTGAGTCGTGGCCCTTCAAGTGTGATTTCGAACATGAACATGAATCCACAAGAACTATCTTTTCGTGGGCGCTGTTGGATCTTTGACATTTGTTCCTGACACGACAAGTGTTCCAACACTGGCAAAGCCAGCAGTTTTTGCCCAGCGGGCAATGGCCACATTTGTGCATGATTTGGTGTTTGAGGACCACTTTTTTTTTGGGGGATCCATGTCAATGTGCGAGCTCTGAGGTAAAACGAGCTCGCTGATGATGGACATTCTTCAGTGGCACCCTTTTTCCCTTTCTTTTTTGGTGGATTTCCAACTAAACACCTCGTCCAAACAAAAAGGATCCCCTTTTCTACCAGGATCACTGAAGAATTGGGAAGCTCTTGCTTTGCCTTAGCCGCTCAAGTTTCGACCTAGTCGCCTAGCAAGAATCACCCAGTCTGGCTGGTTTCACGAGATGGGCTCTTTGGAACCCTTTAGGACGACACAGGTTTCAGTTTGAATCCTTCTGGTTTGGTGAGTTTTTGTCGCGAGAAATGGATCGAGTAAACCCCGAAAAGGCTCCGTTGCGCAATTTTCCCAGATTCTTTGAGCAACTGTGTTTCCATCAACGGTACACCGGGTACCCTTATTCTAACCTCTCTACTGGAGGACCTAGACAGTATGACTGTGGTAAGCATCATCCGCCCAAGGCCATGAATATCAATAGGCAACCCCTTCAAAAGCGAGGGTGCCCACTTAAAGATTTACACCTATGCAATATAGGGGGGCAACATAGTTGCTAGTAGCTCACCCCACTCGTGACTAAATTTGCTCTTAAAGTACCCCCCTCCCCGCTCCGAAGCAAAAACCGGAAAACTCAAAAACGAAAGATATGCCTAACAAGTTTCTGCTCCTGAATGAAAAAGACACTACAAAAAGCGGGAAAC
>CAUJNA010000354.1:62500-87500 GCA_963377175.1 Effrenium voratum | reverse complement strand
TGAGAGCACCTTCCTGGTTGTAGCGTTTCCAGTGTGCTTCATCTCTCCTTTGCGTAACAAAACCACAGAACACCCAAAGCATTCCCATGCAGTTCCACTGTAACTCCCTTTTTCATGTCACCTCGAAGTACTCGCTCGCCCCAGCGTTTACAATGCGTTTGCGTGAAAATGCTGTGATTTAAAACGCCCTGCTAGGACTTAACGCGATCAGAGCGTTTCCAAGCGAATGCAAGGACTTAACTCGATATGCAAGGACTTAACCCGACCACTTGTACCACTGCTTGGACCTTTACTCAGACAATCCGCGGCCTCTTCCCCTTCAAAATCCCACAGCCAAAACATATTGCCGATTTTTGTTCCACAGGGCTACTGGGGTCTGGGTCAGGGGTTCCTATTTTTCCCTAGTTGATGGTTTTACTCACGTTTGGCCCATGAGTAAGTTTCGTGGTAGGGGTGATTGAGATTGTTCCTTAGACTGTTTGATGTCAAGATTTGTTAGGAGGAAGTTACGAGTGTGAGATTTAACTTTTGGCCAGATAGCACCAAGCCGCGACGTCCAGTCTCCGCACCGGTTCTTGCTTAGGGGCAGTCTTATTTGCACAACATAGATGACCTTCCCCACTGTAGCGTAGGATTGTTGTTGCTAGACTTGTCCCAGAAACGGTGGCAAAGGAACTACTTGTCCAAAGCCGATTTGTTTCACCTGTGATCTCCACACATATCTTATTTTTAAGGAGTGGCTAAGTACGGAACAGAGTCTGAAAAGTTCATTTTCTGTTTGCTTCATGGACCAAGTGGTTTGCACACCTAAAAATAAGAAGCTGAGTGAGGAAGATTGAGGCGATTAATTTGGCCCAAACACAGGGCAGTGATTGCCCGATGTACCAGAACCAGATGTCCCCGTCAAATCTGATTCCAAGCCGCATGTCAAGGGGCACGGGGGGAAGCCATGCTTGAGGTACATATTTCTGTTTTCGCCTGGTCAACGTGCAAAATAATGCCTGGTTCACATTTTGGGACCTTGACTATAAAACAGGCCAACCATGAAAGACCCAGAAGGCACAACATTGGCTGGACATGGCACGGGGTCGGACAAGCTTTTCCACTCGCTGGCTCAGGCCGTTGCTGGGTAGAGGTTATGTTGACCAAGGCTTCGGCCGATCCAGCGGGGCATGATGTCCCACAGAGGGATTGCTCCACCCCCACCCCACCCGGTGTTTCTTGATCACGGGTTCTCATGAGTTTTCATACTGAAACTGGTCAACCTTCCACTCGTGCGGAAAAGAAGGGGCTTGGGATATAAACCTGAGCAATCTAGGATGGCGGCCTACGGCTTGCCCTGAATGAATGGGTAGAGTATTCGCTGGGTAAAGAAAATGAGAAATGAAGCCGCAGAGAGTAGAGTTTCTTGATACGGGCGGTCCAAAAATTGGGGTGGGGGGGGTGGGGGGACACGCTACAGACGTCAAAAGGTCGGCCCCCCACTGACTCCCGAGGAATCCTTGGAGACTTCGGCGACGAGGCATTGGGCGACGGGTTTTGGCACTCCACAGAGTAGGGAAGGTCCCAGGAAACCCACTCATGGCACAGTAACTGGGAGTTAGACCCCTTTTGTTGATGTTCCTTCTTCCGTAGAGTAAATTGAAAGGATTCCCCAAACTGGAACAGTTTGTGGAATCGCTCGAGGCACAAATCAGTCCTGGGTTTTCATGATAGTAGCAAGCACCATGTAAAGTCTCCAGTTTCGAAGGTTGCTTCTCCCGTTCTTTTCACAGCCCGTCTTAAGCGCCCTGTCCTTTCACCCCATGCGCGTCGCATTCGCATTCGGCGGAACCTGGGGCTTGAGGCTTGGAGGTGCTTTGTTCCGTGGCAGGTGAGCCGGGAGTGCTGCGGCTTCGGCCCCGGGATGATGCCGGGGCCTGGGCACTACAGACAGGACCTGCGGGCAGTTGGCTCGAAGCCGACCGGGGGTCCCCCGCCCATGTGCGTATCTTTTTGGTTGAGAGTACAGCTTTTTCTTGTAGTTTCAAAGGGAAAATCCAAAGGGAGAACCACAGTTTTCCATTTTGGGGTCACTGTGACGAAAGATTGCTTGGCTGCCACTTAGATCCTTAGCCAGTCGCCCTGTGCCCCTTTCTCCTTGGCTTTCCCTGTGAAATTGAGCAACAAAGAGTGCCGTGTCCTTTTTTGATGGATTTCCACTAAAAGTCTGGGTAATGTAAAGCGTCTTGGGGGAAGATGTGTGTGTGTGTGGCCCTATTGATCAACCAGGGGGTTAATCAGGGGTTACCATCAAAAAAATCGCTGGAAGCGCACGGGTTCCCTGATGGCAGCCCTTTTCGGGTTCAGCTATTTGGACATGGCAGGCAAAGCGGGGGATGATTCTAGGGCTCCGTCAAAAAATAGGTGGGTCTGTCAGTTTGGATCGGGGCATGGGCCGTTTTGTTTGAGGGACATAGGATTTGGCATTGGGATGTGTTACTCAATATGGACCAGAATTAAACATATAATTTAGGTTGTGGGCAAAGCTGAGATAGAAAACTGCGCGGGGGGGGGGGGGGAAGGTTCAAGATAACCCCTCCAATCAAAGAAAGGGCATTGGGACGAACTTGTCAGAGGTGTTCCTTGTAAGTTGCTCTCAATCTTGTTGCGCGGGGGTTGGGTAAACAACAAACAATACTGACATCATGTTTGGTTGCGTTGCCGGCCACGATGCGGGAGGCAAGCAGTTCACGCTTTGCGGATTTCGGCCGTTTCTCGTGTCGTCGTGGTTGGTACGGATTTCGGCAGGAGCTCCTAGACAAGTCCACGGCAGCAGCGCCGGCCTGAGCTCTCCGTTCGGTCTTTTGACCACTCGTTGGCCATTGGCAGTGCCCGTTTGGGCTTAAATGGCCATGGGTCATAACCTATGCCTCCATTTTGGGGTGGATGAACACCCATGTGCCACCTATTTTGATGTTCACCAGGAGTACAGAGTTTTGACCACAGCCAAACAATCACTGTTGACCCCGGATTTATCACCCCGTCCTGCTAATAGTGGGGGTAGAATCCCCTCGACAGGTGATGATTCTCCACCAAACCCAGCGGAATCCACTAGGCATGTAATTCCAGGGCGGGAGGAGGACAAAGAGACTCCGGTGCCTAAAAGCGCCTTCTCCCCATCAAGCTGGCTTTTACAACTCGCCTTTGCGAGTTCTTTCCTCTTCCAGTCCAGATTCGCGCCTCTCCATCCGCGGCCGGAGCGCGCGCCTCTGAGCGCGCGGCTCTGAGGTGTGCGCCAGCGCATTCCGAGATGGGCCGAAGCGTACGGACTGGGCTCCGGAGGACGCCACTCCGACGGCTCAAGGGGCTCGGTTTGGCAAGGGGAAGCCTTATCTAGGTCCCCCAGCTAGGTGCCGTTTTACCTTTGTTTTGTATGTTCTTCCGGGCGCCTTCAGCGGCGACAGTACTCGAGATGTTTGAGGTTGTTCGGTTACCCTTTTTTGGGAGGAGGGTTCCCCTACTAAAATAGACTGCAGAAAAAAGGGTACCCTTATTCTAACCTCTCTACTGGAGGACCTAGTTTTGGTCTTCAGGGTTTCCCAGTTGCCCAGTGTGTTGCTTCCTTTTTTCAACCTTTTGTTTTGGGAAGGGTTGCCCTGAAAAGTCCACCAGCCAAAGAAGGATGCCCCGTTTTTCTCCCATGGCCACTGGGCGTCTGAGGTTTAGTTGGTGATCCATCCAACATGTGTGCCTTGAAGGGGTCCGAACGGACCGTGAGACTGAGATCCGCCATGCAGGTTCCATGTCTCATGTGTTTGTGCCAAACCTCAGATGCGGGCTTTTTTCGGGGGGCTGCAATGGGGAGTCGATTGGCAAGTAAACACCAGGGGTCCGGTTGATTTAACCGGGCTCTTCAGCCGCTAGAAGTCCAAGCTTGTTGCTCCAGCACACACTCTCCTTGGTCTATAGCTGTCTTTTGTGAGATTGTGTTATTTGGGTCACGCAAGGGATGTGAGGCGTGGCAATTCCTTTGCCCTTAAGCACTGGAGGGTTCGACGCCTTTGGTATCGCTTCCATGGGATGTTAGGGGGACATATGAATCAGAGTGTTTCTGCAAAGGAACTTCCCTGTGGTGTCCTTTTGGTTTCCCATGCAAAAAGGTTGAACCCCGATGTTGAGAAGACACCCACCTAAGGAGCCCGGAGCCCGGCTCGGGCTCGGGGAGCCAATAAAACCGATGCTGGGGGATTGGCCATTGGATCTTCCAGCTGCCTGGTCCCTGCCCAGTGGGTTGCTTCCTTTTTTCCCTTTTATTTTGGTAAGGGTTCCGATTCATTGGAACTCAACCAACAAAAAATGGGTGTCCTTTTTTCCATGGAAATCCACTGGGCATCCGAGTGGTTGAACATGTTTTGCTTGTCACATAAAGATAAAGCTGAAGAAGCGAGTTCCTGGACTTTCGTAGCGCTTTGGGTCTGGACAATTTGAGCGGTCCGCAAAAAAAGAAGAAACAAAACAAGCGGGAGACGTGTTCTGGCCAGTTCACTTGGGAAGTGAGACACACACCTCCTGAGCCAAGCAACTTCAACTAGTGGTTCCTATGTGTCAAAAAATCTGGGGGCCCAAGAAACCAAGACGTGGGTTGCCTGCGTGTGTTCCTTCAAACCAACTCCTTTAAACCGTTCAGCCAACCCACGGCTAGCCTCAAAAACACCAGGATCATAGAGCCAGCGAGAAAAACCTGCGCAGGAGCTTGCCAAGCTGCCGGGGCCTGGGAAATACGAAGCCTCCAAGGCGCTGGGGTTACGGCCCGGGCTTGGAGGAGTTGCTTGAAAAGGGGTCCTTTACATGGTTGTTGTTGGGAAACATTTTACATTTTTGCTTATTGTGGTTTAGTGGTTGAAATCCAACCACTTAACTGCTAAAAAAAATGCTCCCCAAACCCAACGTCAACCAAGTTTATTGCTGACCCCATATTCTCAACCCCAGTTTATTCATAGGGGTGGTGGTGTTGTTTTTATTCTTTTTTTTTTTCTGCCCCGGTTTAGTGGGGAATCAGCCCATTTTTAGGGGGGAAAAAGCATTCCCCTGTTATAAAAGGGGGTTGATGAATAGGGGGTCAACATTGCCAGTGGCTTGCCACTCTCGATGGAATTGTGTGTTGCCATTTCTCTGGGTCAGGTCCTTCTTGAGATGGGGGTTTCCCATCCGGAAGACCTGCAAACCGGGCTCCAAATGGAGGTGTTGATGCCCCTGGCATTGAATATGACCCATGTTCTGGGCTTTCCTTCGAAATCCACCTGCCAAAGGTTCCTCTTTTTTTTATACATCCCTGGAAGTCTACTACTTGAAGACTCTTGCATTTGCTTGGGGCAGACCACAGGCTACACAACCGCATTAGAACATCCTTCTGTTGACCCCCGGGCTTCCCCAGAATTAGTTCCCCTTTTTAATTTTGTTGCTTTGTTGGTTTGTTCCCTTTGTTTTCCACTCACCAGGCCAAAAACACTAACAACCATATATATATATATATATCTATATATTTGCTGGGGTCAACTACTTCCAGCCAAGCAGAGAGCCCCTACCCACCCCCGCTGGCTCGCCAGCGCGAGGCAGTGAACGGCTGGCTCACCTCCGCCAAGTCGGCCTTTGAGTCCAGCTCCGAGCGCGGCAAGCTGCAGGCGCGAGGATCAGCCCCATATGACTGCTATTGGGCAACGGATCTTTAGACTTTAAGTTTTTGGTTGAAATCAAGTTGGCGTTTCCACTAAACCCACAAAGAGTGAAACACTTTTTGCAGGGTCAACAGCAACCAAAATATGGGATCAGCCCCACTGTGGGTGTGGGTCAACACCGTTTTGGGATCCCATTTCGGTTGGTACGTGAATTCACCACCCATTTTAGAACGCATAGCCATATGTCCCAACCATCTTGGGGTTCCCTTAATTTTGAGATCAATCTGTTGCGGACTTGGGTCAAAAGGCCGCTTTCATGGATCTTTCCGGCAATTCATGAGCTTCAGGGCCACTTTGTATGGTAATCCCATGAAGTGATGAAGTAGTCAAAATACAGCCCACGCTGTTGTCACAGAAAGGGCCGTGTTCCAGTTGTGGGGGGGATGAAGGCTTGCCACTTGAGGTCTCTTTGCTTGGCCCCGGACTCTCCAGCAGTTCCAAACGGCCACCAACCTCCAAATCCCCTATTTTCTGGACATACCAAATCACTCCCTGGAAGAAGCTGGTGCTTTTTGGAGGGGCATACAACCACTTTTCGTCCCATGTCCCAAGCTCAAAGCGCCCCAGCCGTCAGTTCCCGTCTGCGCCGGGGCCGGCCTACTACAGCCCTCAGCTGCCCAAGATGCAGAAGCCAGCAGCCTCAGTGAACTCATGGCTCTCGAAATTGGTTGGTGCGGTTCGGTGGGTATTCTACGGATTCTAGGGGTTGATTTTCCAAAACGTTGAAGTCTAAAAAATCCAACCCAATAGCAGTCAAGAATAGCCCCATTCTTTTCAACCATGGTTCTTTTCAAAAGCCGACCGCTGTTTCCCCACAGTTTTGGGTGGTTTTGTAGAAAGAAGGATGCCTGGAAAGAATGGGGAAGGTACCCCTACAGCCATGGCTTGTCAAAATCGGGATTTGGACCCCCCCCCCCCCCCGCCAGGTTCCTGTTTGTGTCATGGCAAATCACCAATCATGGTACCCTCAACAAGAGCAAAGACACACACACACACACACCAGATGACCTCCAAGACTATGTCATATTTGGAGTAGCTAGCAGGGAGCTTTCAAAACCAGGTACGCGATAGTCCTTGACAATGTACAGATCCTGAATCTCCGATTCGTGCCTTGTGCAATTTGAGAAGATTGCTCAGCATGTTGGACACGTTTTTTACGCCGCTCGGCTCGTCGCTCGCAAAACCTTCCCAGCTGCTTTCTGCGTTCTTGGTTTCCGAGGTCCTTCCGCCTGAAGTCCGGGGGCTTCGTCCTTTGACAGCTGATCTCAAAAGTCTGCGAGCCGGCTTCATTGTCAAGGCTGTTTGGCAAATGGAGGGTTGAACCCCATGTTTTCTCCCAAGAGTAAAAGATATGGGTATGCCTTTTTTAGGGGACCCCCCTCCCAGCAAAAAAAAGCACGAATTGCTGTTGCATCAAAAAAAACAGCGCGCGCGAAAAACACAAAAAAAAGGGTACCCTTTGAAAGCAGACCCATATTCCTCCGCAACTGTTCCACATTTTCGCCAGGAGATGTGTTTGTCCTGTCCTCAGCCTAAAGCACATCAGCAAACTTGGCCTGGGATGTGGGAAACCTACTGAATTTGGAGTCCACTTTCATCATTTGTCATTCACTTCCAACCAGACTGACTCGAATACTTGGGATCCTATGCCTCAAACTTGCCAGATGGAGCCCCCGTTATCGGAATTCATGCCCGAATTTGGGCTCTGGATC
The DNA here is from genome assembly GCA_963377175.1 of Effrenium voratum. Classification (NCBI taxonomy): domain Eukaryota; class Dinophyceae; order Suessiales; family Symbiodiniaceae; genus Effrenium; species Effrenium voratum. Next base: position 80,071 of record CAUJNA010000354.1, on the reverse strand, counting down.
GCACGGTTTCAGTCTCACGCCAAAGCAAGCTTCACCAAAACGGCGGTAGCGCTCACCGCGAAACGGTGCCGGGAACCGGCCGCCCAAGGAGGTGCCTCGAGGCTCGCTCTCCGAGCACAGCGCTGAGGAAAGGTCGCGTCAGCGCTTCGAAACCAACTGCCTGGAGCCTCCTTCCGGAAAAAGAACGTACTGAACATGGGCCCGCCTCTCTGATAGCGTGCCCAAACAAAGACTATGACGCCTTTCTTGTTGAATGACCCCATGTTCAAAAGGTTATGGCTTCAGGTATGGGAAGCCCGGTTTTGCCATTTGGCACGGTTCCGCGTGCCGACTCACCCAGGTACCAGTGGAAAGTGATCTTCGTTGCTAGTGAAACCTTTTCCAGGGAACAACTTTCCATTGAGGGTTGATTGGGTTGAAGCAGTTTAAACTTTTCCGTTTTGGCAAGGGTTGCGCACCACCATTTTGGTCGAGGAAACTCTTAAAGAGTTGTTTCTCTAGGCGAGACTACTCTTTCCCTTTAGTTTCCCTTTTCGCCAAGGTAAGAAGGTCTCCCTCATAGAGAACACGCGCACACACACACACACACCCACACCCCGACACCCAGCCACCCACCCACCCAGCCACCCACCCACCCACCCACGCACGCAGCATGCACCCGCCCACCCACGCACGCACGCACGCACGCACCCACCCACCCACCCACCCGCCCGCCCGCCCGCCCACCCACCCACACACCCACACACCCACACCCACCTCCACACACACACACACCCACACACACACACCCACACACGCACACACACACACACAGACACACACACCCACACACCCACACCCACCCACACCCACCCCACACCCACACCCACACCCACACCCCGCCCGCCCCCCACCCCGCCCGCCCGCCCCCCACGCCGCCCACCCCACCCCACCCCACCCCACCCCACCCCACCCCACCCCACCCCACCCCACCCCACCCCACCCCACCCCACCCCACCCAACCCAACCCAACCCAACCCAACCCAACCCAACCCAACCCAACCCAACCCAACCCAACCCACCCCACCCACACACGCACGCACGGACACATGCACGGACGCACGCACGCACGCAAGGTTGGCATGTATCTTCCAGATTCGTTCCGTATGTAGGACCTTCCATGAAAAAAAGTTGAAGTCAGCTGTCCCGCTCTGTGGCTCAAGGACCGGAATGGACCATGCCAGCGGCCGGATGTGTCGACTCTTTAATCCAACTTGTCAGGACATCTCCCCAAATGACTTTTCATGCCAAACTCGTGCTTCATGAAAAGCGCATTCCGCTCAATCAGACGAACAACGCACTTCACTACGCACATTTTGCGCGCTTCGAACGAGCTCGAACACGTTTTCCCATGCGTGCCTAAGCCCACGGGAAGATGGCAGGTGTCCTCAGTTTCAGCGTGCTGAGCTCACTGCATCTAAAGGAATCCACCTTGGACACCCGCGAAAGGCATTTGCGCCTCAGGTGATTTGTCAAACATGGGTCTTACATTGCTCTTAAGCTAAGTAACCATTGGCAGGGATGTTGCTGTTTATTTTTTTGGAAGCTCATCTCCCGAGTTCCTGGACTCTAAACTTGTTTGAAGATCATTATTGTGGCAAATGAAGAGTTTGGTTACTTTTTTGGCCAGTCCAATCGTTCGGAAGTGAGGACAGAAGCGCTGAGGGAGTTCATGTTTCCTTCAAGGGCACCAGCAAAAGGCAACAGGCAGCTGTTGACCTTGCTTGCGGTTTGGTCCACTCTTCCTTTTTTAAATGCAACCTTACTAGAATCCATATATTCATGTAACAGGCAACTGAAAGCGCCAAAGCATGAGATGGTCCATCGGCTATTCCAGGAAGATCCAAAAGGACACCCCCACTCTGTTTACACATCCCTTAACCCTAACAGGCGTAGCATAAAGAAGGATGGATGTATAAAGAAGGCGTATAAGTTTGTAGAAAAGGTGGGATCCACGCCTAGAGGTGAGAAACTTCCTTAGCAGTGGCAACTGGAGGCGCAAGGCCTGAAATGGACAACCGGAGCCCCTGGCCAAGCAGTGGTTCCCTCACTTTGTGGTTTCCACCGTCCGGTTCCTTAGCTTTTTTGACTTTTAGTTAGCTTGGTGGTTGGGTTTCCATTTAACCCACTAAAGATTAAACTTTTAGCGGGGGATCTGAGGACAGCCCAGCTCAAAGCAAACCAATTTGAGGGGTTCTCTTTTTTGTGGTTTGGGGGCAGGGTGCAGTTTAGAGGGTCACTTTGTAACTTTGGACCCAGTGCAGAAGTAGACATCCAGCCTTTTGGCCGGGCACCCCGCCGTCAGCGTTTTTGAGGCTGGATCTGCAACACCGCAAGACGCCATCCCTGCGCGGAAGTCAGGCGGGGCTAAACCCGCCCCCAAGCGCCGACGGGTTCCACTGGCCCCAGTACCTTATCATCAAAGTCACCTAGCTTGCCGGCTCCCAGGGAATGAGAAAGTGGAATGACCCCAAGACAAACCATGCCCTAGAGTTTCCTTTCCGGGAAGCCCCTTCCGATTCATTCCCAAAGCAAGCTAAGTGGCCAGGCTCTGACTTTGAACCCCCAGCTCGAGTTTTCCCGATGTTTTTTTCAAGCATCACCCGCTGGGCAAACTCAAGCGTTGCCCAAATTGCCAAAACGAATCGACCAGACCTGACCTCTTGGATTTCCCTTCGTCCATTGTGACAGGGTTCTAAAGGTCAACCTAGTTTGTCCTTTTTGGGCAACTGAGTAAAGTGAGGTTCCTTTTGAGGTGATGTTAGGGGACATCGAGATCGGCGACATGGATCATGGCTGGTCTGTTCTAAGCAGTGAGGGCAGACGAGCGGCCATGTGGTCGTCCACCTGAACACGCTGGTTTGCCGCCCCCTTCAGAACCCTGGCGCCGATTCAAAACAAGAATTCTCACGGACTTTGTATTGAAATCCCCTGGCCCCGGCAGGATCTAAGGCCCAGACTGGACCCTAAGATCTGCCAGATTCAGGAGGATAGGTCGAATTTGTTCGAATGTGCGTTAAGGCCGTGACGTGTCCTACAAGTCTTCTTAGGCAAGATCAGGGGCTGAGATGAGATCAGGGGCTGGGAAGAACCCTTGAGACTTTGCTTGCAAAAGGGACCTCAAAAACCACCAAGAAATTCGTAACTTCAGGGGTGATGTTAAGTGCCGATGGACCCAGACATCAAAGGCAAACTGATCGAAATCGTTTAACGGCCGATGGTTGGAGCCCTCAGGCATGTTCGACAAAGACTTTGTCCGATCCGCTGGGAGGTTTGAAGTTTCCCCCTGAACACTTTGGGATCTTTGCCCAGGCTCCGGGGATCGGATAAGCAAATTGGCGGTTTCGGGTTCCAGCAGGGTTCCGGGCCCTGGGATTATACACACACATATATATATATAGATACATGTATATATATATATACATATATATATATATGTGTGTATACAGAGTTTGTTGTTTGTGTGTTCTCCTTTTTTGATTTTAAGGCGGGTGTACCTAAAATCACTTCAGTTTTTTCCCTTCAGGGGACTTTAAAACGGCACCTGCAGCACGTCGCAGACTCGCAGGCCGAGTCGAGCTCCAGGCGCCGTCCCATGCATGGCGGGGACGCCCAGCGAGAGCGAGGCGAGAGCGCGAGGCGAGCGGAGGTGGTTGTAGGTCGGCTAGTTGGGGTTGGGGTTGGTTGGGGTTGGTTGGGGTTGGTTGGGGTTGGTTGGGGTTGGTTGGGGTTGGTGGCCGAGAGCCGGCCGAGACCAGTGGCCCATATCTGACATGGGATGTAGATGGCGAGCCATGGACACAACCAACCAGGGGACCAGTGGGCCTTGCTGAATGCTTTAACCTTGGGTTCACCAGTTTGGGTGATCCTGAGGCTTTGTTGGCAACAAATCCGCCGGTTTGAACATGTTCAGCTAAGCTCTAAGCTCTAACTGGTGGTTGGGGTTGGTGATTTGGCTTGGAAACTGGACTTGAAGATTTGACGCCCTGGTTCTTGTGGGTGCATGGGATGCGCAGTGCAGCAGAATGTAGACTTCCATTTGCGGAAGTGAACATTTGTGTTGCTCCCCCTGTTGGTGCTCAAGGGAATCACTACTGGAGAGATGTCATTTTATCCAAGGGGGCTTAAGCAAAAGGAAAATCCCGGATCTATACAAGTTGAACCCGTCCTATTAATAGGGGGTGGGGGGTGGGGGCCCCTCCAAAAGTGGTTTGCATCCGAATTGGAAGTGTTGTTTTTTAGTTGGTACTCGCTTTGTATGATTTTGAGTGGACGCCATATATAAATGAATAAACTAATGATAAACAAACAAAACCATGTTTGGATGATTTTGAATGGAACAAAAGGAATCCGGCCATTTTCAGGGTTGCTCGATTTTGAGAAAAACCCGGTTCTAGCAGATGGTTCTACCTCTTGGCTCACAGGGGATTAGAGTAAACCCTTTCGCACACCTTCAAAACCACATTGGTAGAGCGCAAAAGTCAACGGGTTTCGGGCGCTGCTCATGTAAGATCCATTCAAACCCCAGTTCCGTGGAATCGGTTCCACCCTCTAAGCCCCTTGCGTTCGGTAGGGTCTCCCTACAATGGCCCGGTTCAATATATATCTTAGCAGAGTCACTGAGCAGCTGCGAAAAGCAAGCTGGGTCCCTCAAAGGATCCGGGGTCAATGAAAAGTTGCCCGCGTACGTACGTAGCTGGCTGGTCTTGGGCAGATTCAAATCCCAGAACTGAATTCGCGATTGGGTGCCATCGAATTGCTTGCCGTCGGGTGATGGCCCGTTCAGACGGGTTTTGGCTTGACAATGATCAAGTCCTACAACCAGTCCCTCCAATCGCGTTTTGCTTGCTCTTCCAAAGATCCTCCAACATACCTTTGAAGCATAGCTTGAACGGTATCCTCATCATTGACTGGATGAACGGACATTCCAGGTACACCCCCAACACACAAAACACAAACACGAGTCTGGGGTGGAGTTGAATACATTCTGCAAAGAGTGGGTGGCAACAATCAACACAGTCACGATGTCCACAGAGGGATCCCTAATTGAACGTCAACTCATCTAACGCACCCTTGTTTCCTAGAATCATGACGGAGGAGTTGACGGCTGCCCTGAAAGCAACCTGGCAAACCTGTCTTCGAACATGTTTCAGGTAATCTTTTTTTTCCAGTAGTCGGGGGGGGGGGTATAAGGGCTTGTCTCAAGATATGGCAACCCCAAACTTGGTGGCATCGCGTTTATTTCAACAATAGGCCCCCATGTCGTCTGTCCGCCTCCATGAAGCCGCGAGGATCTCTTGGATCATTCTACTGGCTTACCTCTTCGTTTTCGCCGAAGGGGCTGGAACCCCAGCGCAGTTCTCCGATGTCTCCCCAACCTTCAGCGATTAAAACCACCCCCCCCCCACTGTTCGCGACCTATTTGACAAAACGTCCTTCGCTCATAGGGGGAGGGGTCTTTGTATCAAGCAAAGTCCCAGACCTTCTGCTGGGTTCCAGAGCCGTGCCTGGAAAACCTCTGCCTTGTAAGACTTCGCCAAAGAGACCTTCATTGAAGAGCATAACCCTGGAGCCTTTGATGCCTGTCTGATTTCCTCCAAAAGAAAAGTCCCCGATGAACAAACCTGGCGAATGAATAGGCGGTACATCTCCCTCCAGAAGTGATGTTGGTCCCATTTTAACTGGGTTGCGCTCCCCGATCAAAATCAACCAGGGCGGTTTTTGTTGGGTTCCCATTAAGTCCTTAACCAGGCCTTGTCGATCAAGCTCTGTTGGGGAAACAAAGGATGGCCGGCACTTTCTTCAAACAAGGAGTGTTAGCTTATTCAGCGCAAGCCAACAGGGGCTCCACTTGATTTCCCCCTTGTAAAGTCTACTAGGCTACGACCTGTTGGATGCAATTTTTTGCAGGGAGCAACTCCAGGTGCGAGTGATGTGTGCCCCCCCCCCCTGGAATCCTTGGGGGGCATTCAGTGGGTCTAATCCCCCGAGACCAGGCAAGTAATTGCAGGTGACCTGGTCTAAGTCTTCGCCGTCCGGTTCCTTGGGTAAATCTTTTTAGTTGGTTCAGGTTGTTATTGCCTCCTACTACTACTACTACTACTACTGCTGCTACTACTACTACTACTACTACAAATGCTACTACTACTGCTACTACTACTACTACTACTACTGCTACTACTACTACTACTACTACTACTACTACTACTACTACTACAAATGCTACTACAAGTTTTCAACTTTAGGGGATCAGTTTGGACAGCCCAGGTTTGTTTTGCTGGTTTGAGCTCGTTTTTGAACCGGGTCTTGAGTGAAACACCGCCCCTTCAGACCGCTGAGGTGGCCATTTTTGCCGGCTACTACGGTCCTGAAATCCTGCCCCGCGCGGTTCCCACGGGGACACTTGGGTGCTTAACACGCCTGGTGAATCCTGGTGACGTGACACACCCACATGGGTGGCTCGTCTTTTTGTGGGGGCCCTCAAAATGGCGGTTCTTCTTTTAGTTTCCCTTCAAAAGCCACAACATTTCGGGGGTGCCTTCGAAAGAAGACACACCCACATAGCGACTTGCGAGCAAATGGGATATACTCTTGGAAGCTAGCATTGTGGGGATCCTGAGCACGGCGGAATGAATCCCCGTGCGAGTAAACCAGCCCCCCCAAAACGGATTCTTGGTACCTAACCAAGCGCTTCAACCCCTTTTACCCCAGAGCGTACCGTGAACAACCTTCCAGGCAATAGCTGACATTCGGCAGAACCAAGTCTGTCGAATGTAGCTCCTTGCAATGTGCCGGACTCTGGAAGCACATGGGAAGCCAAGCTCCCAACCAATCCAAGCCAGGGAAGCTGGTGAATCACCCCGGATCAAACCCATCCTACTCGGGGGGTGTTATTTACAAAAGCGATATCCGGATTCTCGATCAGATTCTGTCTGGTGGCTTCCACGCCTTTCCAAATCAAGCAGCCAAGCAGGTTTCATCAGGTTTCCCCCTGCAACTCCGAGGGTGTGTCTTTGTGGTCGGGCTGGGATCTCTTTGCTACTTTTTGATTGTTGAAGCTTCGCTAATGAACCTCCAACTCGGGGGGGATATTGATATCCCAAGGAGAAAATGCCATTTCGCCGGGCTCAAAAAGGCCCCCCCCCACAACGCCCCTTGGAGGAGCTTCCAAACATATTTTTCTTTGGAGGGCAAAACGCCCAGTCTTGCCCCGTGGGAAACTCTGCGAGCCAGATTTCATTCCAGGCAGTGCTTGTTCGCGGCACCTACGTCGCCAGCCAATGGCTGTTTGTCCCATTGGCCACTTCAGTAGGGGGTCTACCTAGTTTCCAAGGCATGAATCCCACAAAACAAATTAGAACATGAATCAGGTCAATTTGGTTTTTAGGCAATGCTCCAACGGAAATGGGTACATTGAGAATCGAGGCGTGAGCGCCGCGCAGTTTCACCTTTGCAGCATCTACGTTGTGGAGGCCCGGGGGGGGGAGATGGCAGACCCGGAGCATGGTGGAAAATGAAGGCTGTACAGACACTGACTAGTTCAGCCTCAGTTGTTTGAGTGATGGCTAAAACCAAAACCAAAGCTTCCTTGCCTCCCCGGCAGAGTTTTGACCAGTATTCTGAGTAATTAGCATTGGGTGTCGCAGATGCATGGAGCGACCTCCCCATCATATCCCGCAATTCTTGTGAAGGAAGGGTGGGTCTCCGTTGAAGCTCAGATTGTAGCTGAGCTGTTCCTTGGCTAAATCCCGCCTTTGGGATTGGAGCGTCAATTGGTTGTCACTCGCGCGTGTCCCATTTGAGGTGTTTGGAGCGGGGAAGCAGGCAGTTGGCCCCTCCCGGACACCCCTGTCCCCTTCTCGGTATGATGGGCGCCACGTGTATTTTTTGGGGAGGGGGCAGCTATGTCCCCCAGTGCCCTTTCACGAACTTTGTTGGGGGAGGGCTCCCCTACTAAAATAGACAAAACCGAGAAAGAAAAAAAAAAAAGGCGGGTACCCACTTTTTCTAACCTCTCTACTGGAGGACCTGGGCAACTGCTCTGGTTCAGGTGGCCATTGCCCTGGGCCCTGGCTGGTGTGCGATGTCACCTGGCCCGCGCCCCCAGATCTGCTGTCGGGTGTCAGATCGTGTCTGGCAGCTCGGTGAGGTGCGCTGCTTCCCGGCATGCAGGGGCCTGTCCATGAGGACTTGCGGCGAATGTGTGGCGTGGGGAGGCAGTAAATCCCCTGCTTCAAAATTGAACTTGGGAAGAGGGTAGCCATAGTATTCCATTCTGGAATTGTGGACACTCCCACGGAAGGTGAAAAAGCACTTAAAACATAAAAAGCAAGTTTAAAGCAAACACAAACCACATGTATAAACCAACACTCATGCAAAACAAATGTGAAACATGTAAAAATAGAAAGCTCGAGATCAATTGCAAAACCGCTGCCCCAAGGACTCGCCAATGCGCGACTGCCTCTCGGGGGGGGGGGGCCTGGCTGGCCAAGATGTAGAACAAAACAATAAACATGTAATACTTTCACAGCAACGACTGCCTTTCCTCAGACATCCATAAAAAATATGACGCCACCCCAGAAGTTTGGGGCGCAATATCGTATTCTTTCCTACCGCGGGTCACTGAACCATTGGGCGTGAGGCTGGACGTGCGGCGAGCTTATTGCGCACCACGCGCCGTACACCTTCGCAGCGTTTTCCTCAGAGAGATTTCAGAGGCGCCATGTGGCAGTGTTCCCGAGACAGCCATAGTTTCTGGCTTCCTGGGCCCTTTCAAATGAACGTCTGGAGGGTTTTCTCAAAGTTTCATTTTGGGGGGGGGGAAGCTCCCGTTGGAGGATTATGGTAAGAAATGGGGATGCCCCACTTTGACCGACGGCCAGTTGCTTTCCGAATGTACCAGGGGACGGGGGGAGGGCCCAAGCGACGATAATTTGGAAAAGGCAATTCCCGGATCCCAGTGCCTGAAGAGCCTTAGTGCTACGAATAGGCTACTGTACATATATTTCTTCGAGCACGAGGTTGCTCACCGACGTGGGAAGGGAACGGATGCAAGCTTGACCCATGCGCGACTGTGCCGCCATACCTACTGGTGACCACATACCATGGCTAGCTGGGTGTGCCTCCAAATACGTACCAGTTGGCGGGTTTGAACAGTGAGCACCTGCTAGGGCAATCGTAAGTGGAGCTGCACTTGGAGCAGCTCACCTTTAGACGAGCTCATTCATCAAGGTCCCGTAGAAATCCCGCTGGTCACAGGAAGAGGGAGGCTCCATTGAGTTCCGCTTACTTTGAACTTTTCGGTCTTCCATTGTAAACAAAAAGTTTGGTTGCTTGTTTTGGACAGTCCGCTCAGAGGGGAGAACCACCAAAGGCAGTGCCTTGCAGGTGAGAAAGCTTCGCATGCGCTGACTTACGGAAAGCTGGTGAGTTGTTCGACTTTTTGCCGCAGCGAGCCAGGTCACTGGTGGCTTGGTTTAGGAACTGAAAGCGCTGTGAGCGCCGAGTTTTTCCACACATCCTTGAAACAGGTCACACGTATGATGTTGCATAGCTTTGTGTTGGGACATGCAAAGGTTCAGTCAGTACACAAGCAAACAATGACAAGCAAAACAATGACAACCCCAAGCAGGGTAGGCACAAGCTCCAACCCAGATCAAGGTTAGGGAGCAGTTCCCTTTTGATAGAAATTCCTACAAAGTCTGTAAATGCCTAGTTCCAAAAGATAGCCCTCAGTAAATGCAAAATACCCGAAACACGTCAAGAATTCCAAAAGATCCCAACATATCACCATTTCCGGGATGGCACATTCAAAAAGAAAACCTCAATAAATTCAACATTCCCAAAAGACCCGCAGTTGTTTTTACATTTGTTTCGCATCAATTCCCTGCTAGAGAGTGAACGGGTCAGAAGCTATGATTCACATGGCACTGTTTGGCTCACAGAGCTGACCACTTTTTAGGCATGGCAGCGGGCCGGGGGCAACACCTTGGCTCGGCACGGGTCAGAGATCCCTGGCCCCCTAGAAACCCTTCACTCAGTTGCCCAAAGCGAACCGACCGGATGCCACCTTTTGGTTTCCCCGGTCGAAAATTCAGTCATGGCCCTAAAAGCTGAACCTTTCCTTTCAAAATCCCGGAGCAAGTGAGTCTAGGTGCAGGGGCCCGTAACCTGAAAGGAGGGATACCCGTTAAAACGTCACACCACCTGATTCAGAGCGTCCACTTGCACAGGTCACGGCGGTTTGTTTATTGGTATCCTTCAAGGAATCCTGAGGCCATTTATTTCGTTTCAGTTTTCGTTTGCGGCAAACCCTTCCCGGAAGAATCGACTTGACCTTTTGGTTTCGCCGAAACGTTTCAACCTGCGCTCAGGTCATGCTGTGCTTTGCGCTGAATCAACAACATGTTTGGATTCTGCCACTCTGCGTCGCTTGGCGGTTTCATTGGAGCCTCTTCCAAGATCTGCGCAGTGCATGAGCTGAGTTCACGTGAGGATCATGATGAAGGGCCTGTTTTGGAATCCTGATCTTGTTGCTATCGGATTGTCATAATTTGTGCAGAGATCATGGTTGTTGATTGCAATGTATTTGTTCTCGTGGCAACGTCAGATATCAGGAATCCTAGGGAGGCTCAATAGAACTGCTTGCTGACAAGGGAAAGCACAGAGCACGAAGCAAGTAGCCTCTCAAGAAATCCTTTTGTGCGCTTCCATGTTTCTTTGTGTTTTGGGTGTTCGGTTTCAGTCAATGTGGCTCAGTCAAGTTGAAGAGCTCCAAACGATAGCCCAAATGGATATTTGCCGGCAAGGAAGCTCCGAAGGTGCCTGGCCGGATTGAGCCTTCAGAAGGGACTTGGGCGTTCAGAGGCCCGGATTCGTTGCTTGTAAATGGGGGTGTGAACCTAACCCAATATCAAACCAAACCGAGGCAGCCAAGTATTCAGACCCCAATGAAGGTGCGGGGCTTTTTGGAGGTTGTAGCATCCCTTTGCAGTTGAATACAGCATGTGGTTTGTCCAATTTTGTGGGGAACCTCTTTTCGTTGGTGGAGAAATACCCAAAAGGAATCCAAATTGTTGTGGGCATCCCTTTGAGACAAACCCATATGTTATTGATAAACAACTCCGCGACTTGGGAAGCGGCAACACCCACATAGTCTACATTAATTAGCAAAAACCTGGGTTGTCTCACAAAACCCTTGTCTGAAGTTTTGAATTGGAATGGTGGCCTCTTGAAAAAGGGTCCTTTTGCGAGAAAAGGGGAGGGCCGAGGAGTTGTGTTGTGACTTTTGTTTAGTGAACATCGAAAGGTCCCGTTCTGCATTGTTTGTTTTGAACATTTAACAAGATAGTGTCCCGAATGAGGACACCCGGGAAGAACACAAAACGCACAGTCATCAACCTTACCCATCGGTTATTTGGATTGGTGTTGCTTTCTCTGCATTCGGCTGGGCAGATGAGAGCGAGCTCACCTCGGTAAAACGAGCTCGCTTACGATGAAGACCCCTTGCCTGGAGATTATTTCCTCCAACTTGTAAACATATTGTAATTTGCCAAGACGTTCCCACAGAATCCACAAAGGTCCACCAAAGGAAGAGTGCCTTGGGATGCCAGTTGCTTGTTGTTGTGTTTTTTGTTCTTCCCGTTTTTGTTTGGCTAAAGGTCCTGTGACAATGGCATTGTTTGGGGTGCTCCTTGTAAGTCGGCTTGAGGAGAAGCCACTCGAAGCCCTATTTGACACATACCCATCTAGAGGAAGGTGTGGCGCATTCTGCGGACGCTTTCGTGCTTTCCGAGGTTGTCCTCCTCACGCCCCTGAATGAGGGTCTCTTCATCATCAACAGCCTCGGAGCTCCAGGCGTGTGGATGCCGCCATCTTTGAGAGGTTCAGCGGCCTCCAAATAGGTGTGGCTCAAAGAGCTCGGGTTGCGCAGGTTTTAGTCTTTGGTGCCATTCACCCGGGTGCAATTTGGGTACATTTTATTGAGCCACTGCCAAATCGTTTTATTGTTTTATTATTTTCTTTCTTTTTTTGGGTTCCATTAGGTTGGTCCCATCCAAGTTCCCTTATGGGAACCATGGCTGCAAACACTGCCAGCTTGTTTCAATTGGCACCTTGCTTTGGCCAACTGTCTTCCCGAGCTCCTGGACTTCATATGTGGAACGCTCCAAAAGTTGTCTTTTGGCCATTCAGGATGTGAGACCGCGACCAGTCAACTCTTGGTGGCAGCAACTTGCCCAAGCTCCCCATGTTCGCTTGGGGCTGAAGGCGGTTTTGAGTTCTAGGGTGGGCTACATGGAAAACATATTCTGACCATATGATTTTCTGTGTACCCCTGATGAAGGCCAAGATTCGGATGAAACTTTTCATCCTCCGACCTTAACGGACACCTTATGACTACGGCTGGGGTTAGGCATCAAGATCCAAAGCCATCCCAACAAACACTTGGCCTTTGGGAGCTCTCACTGGCTTGGTCCTTGCAACGCGCACTTGAGCCTGTTTTCTCACTTCCCAAGCTTTTCCAAGTGCTGTTATAATTCATTTCACGCATTGGCACAAGCTGGACCCCACTATGCTATCAATTTTTCAGGGCCAAAAAAGGGTGTGCAAACACGTGCCAGGGACGAATTGTCCATTGGAAGGATATTCCGCCAAGAAACTAAGTGAGAGCCTCACCAGCCCGCGGAACCCTTAAACCCTGGAAGCACTCCAGAGCCTGCTGCACGCACGTGACACGCACGTGACACGCCGCACACTTGATGAATGGCTGAAAGCTTGAGGTCTTGGAATCGGAGTTGCTTTTGGGGATTCCACCTTCTCAGTTGTCCAAAATGACCTTTGCTTTCCCCTTGTCTACCTTCGTGGCCCCAAAGGTTCACCTTCCATTTCTGGGTCCTTGGGCAACTGAGCTTTTGTTTTGGACCAACAAGTTTTCCCTTCAGACACCAAACTGACACATACACACACACACACACACCAGAGTGCTTGGTCAGCTTTCCGGAAGGGACCCCAAATCAACGGTGTTGGCTCAGAAGGTTTGAAAGGTAAAGTTCCAGGTGCGAATCTTGCCTGAACAGGAGAGCGAACCTGAAAGTTGACGGCTATTTGGCTTGTCCCATGTGGACAGTCAGCGGGAGCAGACCCCTGCCCAGTCAGTAGTGGACCCTTCCCTGTGCATGCTCAAAAAGGTGCAAGCATATATATATATATAAACACATTGCTCTTGGGATGGAACTTGGTTTTGCGCATGTCAGGTCCTACTCTTCCCACTGTCCCTGCCTTTGGCCTTTTCAGCTTGTTTCTCAAACCACATTTCGATCGCCAACAAACAAATCGGGCTTTGTTTGGGCCACCCCACTCAGAAAGACTATCACGTCCGTACCAGAGCTCCTTGGTAGCTCCTTAGCTCCCTCTTGTTTTGAAAATTCGGATATTACTAGTTTCCCGGCCTTCCCTAAACCCTAAACCCTAAACCCTAAACCCTAACCAGCACCACCAAAAGTGAGCCTTGTTTCAACGGACATCGCCAGGTTGGGTCTCGAAAGCGGGCTTCCCAGACGCTTCTCAGGTCGCCCTTAGTTTCGGGGTGGTCTTCGGCCCCACTTCGAAGCCAAATGGATGCTGACGCGAAACTCAGTTGTCCAAAGCCGACCTTTTGACCTTTTGGTTTTCTCATTTTGGTCCATTTTTAGTAGAGGTGCCAAAAGGGTAACCTTTTAGTTCTGGGTCCTTTGGGCCACTGAGGAAACTGAATGGAACCCCTAGCTCCGCTTTTCGGGTTTGCCCATTTGCCGGTAGCCCCTGATGGGTTTGGAGTGGTTTGGCTCAGTTTGGCTTGGGGCTTGGAGCTGAAGCCAGCAAAGAGAGGCAATGGGAAACCCCGGACCACCTCTAATCCAATTTCTGGGGGTACGTTAATGCCAACCCAACCCAATGGAGAACAATGCGGGGGGGGGGGGCGTTGGCTTCCGGGTCAGGGCCTGAATAAAGGACAACTGGGCGTATGTGATCTCAAAGTTTGGTTGAGATGACAGGATCATCTTTGTGATTCTTTGGCCCGCATGTTCCTTCAGTGGCCTGGAAGTACTGTTTCCTTTTCCGTGAATGAAATCTGGTTTTGGCGGGAACCCCGTTGGGATGGTTAAGCGAAAACCCCGAAACCTCAAAGGGCAGGACTCTCCGCTCTGAGCTTGCGCCTGACTGGGCCCTCCAATGGGAAGAATCTTGAGGGCTTATGGGGGGTCCTATGTTTCCCCTTGTGGTTTGCAACATCACCTGGGGCCGTTTCTTTGGGGGGAGTTGTCCAAGTTGTCCTTTGATTTTTTCTCCCGGGTTGTTGGTGGGGACGTGCGGCAAGCCAGCCCATCCCTCTCTGCGGATTTATATTGAGCTTACCCAAAAACGTGCACCCCTGATTCATCACCCACCTGAAAAGCAACATGGTGAATCGAGTGGCAACACTTATCCACACCGGTCCTTTGTGAGGCGTTCACTTTTGTGAAGTCTGGGCATCATAGTAGTTTCTCTAGAAGGGGAGGCAACATTTGTTTAAAGACAACCCTTGTTCCCTGTATGTTGACCAAACACATGCTGTGCATTTGTCTGGCCAATGCTGTTCGAAGACTTGGCCCTAACCTGTGCCCAGTGCCCAGCCGGAAATAGGATTCCGATTTCCTTGAGGCCTTATGTGGCCGGAAACTAAGAGAATCTGGCTGGAACTGCTCAATCATCATGAGTCATCATGAGGATAATTCGTGGGCTTCCAGTCCCATCGATTTGCTCCCTGGTCCCAAACATGCTTGACGACTTGTTTTGTTGTTGGGGGCACCTTGAGCCATTTGAAGTTGAATCATGGACCTCCCCTTAAAAGCAGTGGGCCATCACCTTCGAAGCCCCTTGGCTTACCCAGGCTTCTTGTCCCCTCACAGCCCCCGTGCGGCCCGGGCGAGATTATTAGGCGGCTTGGGATCACCAACTCAGAGAAGGTCAGGAAAATGCAAGGGTTTACAAGGTTGATTCGCTTTGGGAAAGCATGGCAAACTCATCCCAAGAACGTTGAAATATGGTAGCCTAATCCCCCCACCCACTTAGGGGCACCCACACAGGACAGTCCTTTGTAAGGCCTTCGTGGTAGCTCCCCAAAGAAATCATGCAGAGGCCTTGCCAAATCAATCCATTGGGGCGTTCCCTTTTTTCAGGGCGATCGAGTTTGCGAGGGCAGGCACCGAAAAGTCATTCAAAGGATACAACTCAAACCGAAAGCCATGCAGGAGTCGTGGCCAAGAAACTGCTGTTAAGGAACATACGGGGTCACGTGTTTTCCAAGAATGGATTCAAAACTCTTTGGTTCTATTGTTGGTTTCCGAACGTTAACATTTGTTCACATCAAAATCGTGCACTGGAATTCCCAAATGGGACCTCACGGACCCCTGGTTCAATTTCGTTTCCGCGCCTCGCTGAGGTTCGACGCGCCTATGGGTTCCTGGTCATTGTACCTCGGACTCGGGTTCAGCCGCTTTGACGTTTTCATCCCTTCATGGACCCAAAAAGGTGGTTTCATTTTGGGACAAGCATGTAGGGGCCAAGATCAGCCACCTTTCGTTGCCGGAGTCACTGCAGGCCGTTTTGCCTTTGTTGAGTAGTTGCGTTCAACCACCGGCAATCAACACAGATAGCCTCCTGAATCATGGACACCAGCCCCAGAATGCCAGAATCAGAAACCCAGCAAAACAGGGATTCGGCTGCTCTCCGTGTTCACATGCTTTCGCTTGTCCGGCACGGACCACTCAAGCTTTTAGTTTGCCCTTTTCATAGGGGGAACGCCCCCTCAACAGTGGTCTGACCTCTCGATCAAAAGGAGCCAGTTCTGCTTAATCCGGAGTTCCCATATTGTTGCTTCAGTCCGGGAGAAGCTCCAGAATCCTCAAAGTTTGTGTCCGAAGTGGTAGGGTGACGTGGGTGACTGCGCAGAAAAGTCGAATCTCCGAGATCGCGGCAGGATACATTGGGAAGCCACCCCATACCTGACCTCCACCAGGTCACACATCTGAAGCATACGTCAGTGGCTAGCGGCTAGCAGCCAATTGGTAAGTGGCGCGTTGCACAAAAGGAACCCGCTGACCTCTAGCCAGCTTGCCAACCACCAAGTACCCTACAGAACCCTTCGCGCACGGTGCCTACAAATCAATACAGAGGCTCATTTCCATACATGTAATCCGCTTGTTAGTGTTGAAGGCTGTAGTTTTGGCCGGGCCGGTCAGCTCTGCAAGTAGCACAACATATCAGGTGACCGATTGGAGTTGGACCAGCCGCCGCTGGGTACTTGCGTCCTTTGGGGCAAGAATGCAAGCCTTGCATCAAGGTGCTGCTGATCATGTCCGAGATCAAGACCTGGATGGAAGCCCGAACCTCGCGAGACGGGAATGCCCAAAAAGGAACCCTGGGAACCTGGTAAACTGAAAGGGCTGAAACCTGCATTCCTTAGGGTTCGTTTGGACCCATGCGCATGTAGATCTTTGTTTGCCATGTATCGTAGGGACCCTTCCTCAAACTCAGCTCAAACGGGCTGTTCCCGGATATGGGTGTGTCTGTTTTGAAGGTACCCTTTGTCTGGCAGTTTGTAAAGGGACACCAAGGGAAAACCACCATTTTCGGGAGCCCCCCAAACAAGGAAGCACCCAAATGACCCTATCTAAAGTCTGTGGGAGGAAAACAGGGTAAAGTTTCAGGGAAAAAGATGCATATGAAACCTGATGGAAAAGTCGGCTGAATTTGGCACAAAGGGCCAAGATCAGACATGTGTCGTCTTCGGAGTCTTTGCCGACCGTTTTCCCTTTCATAATTAGTTTTTTTTAGCCACTGGCGAGCAAAGCCGATACCCTCCGGACTGTTAAAAAGCCCCAGGAAAATCTATAGGAAAACAGCTAGACAACCATGATCCCATCCTGTCAGAGGCTTCATTCTTCAATGGCCCGAAGACTGCTTACGGTGCTTGGTTTTGGGCTTGGGAATGGATGGGGTGCGGGCATCGGTAATTGCATGCGCCACCTTCGCTTGGAATGCTATCCGATGCCCTCTGGGACTTGCTCCTTGCGCTGCCTTGGGTTGTGTTGAAGTTTCCGGACAAATGTTTGATGACGACTTGGTTTCATGTTTGCACTTCACTCAAATGGGTATGGGTCAAATTGAGACCAGCAGAACACCGCACGTTTTAGTCTTTGGTTCGATTTACCAGGGTCCCATGTTGGGCACTTTTTTTTGACCCACAGCCAACTGATGGACAAAGCGAAGAACCTGCAAATTCACATTGACCAAACCGAGGGGGTGCTCCAAATGGAGATTCCTTTAGACTTCACTCCAGGGTTGAACAGTGACTAGATGGCCGGGTGAGCAAAGAGATGCTGAAGCGAAACTGAATGGAACCTCTTTTCCTTTTGGGCTCGAGGCAACATCTGACTGGGGGTTTTGGACTGGCGGTTTGGATTTGGATTACGCCTGGCTCCGGAGGGTGAATAGGAAACCACCCCCAGAAGG
>CAUJNA010000354.1:0-57500 GCA_963377175.1 Effrenium voratum | reverse complement strand
GTTTCCTTCAGCTCCCCTCCGACACATTTGCAAGTCCTTTGGAGATCCCAGTCGTCGGGTCTCGACGAGCAAACGCGCCCAAACAATGCCTTAAGATGGGCTAAGCCAAGAGAATTGTGCGCTTTAGGGAAAATACTCTTTGCGTTGTACCCCGAATAACCCCCCCCCCCCTTTTTCACCCAAGCCGTTCTTTTGCAGAGTATCTTTCATTTCATGATTTCATGTTTGGATCTTCCAAAAGTAGCAGTTTGAATGGAAAACGCCAGTCGATCAACTTTTGAGTGGAAATTGCAGTGAGGTCTTCCCTGCCATCTACTACCACTTCAATTTGCCCGGCGCTCGGATTTTAGACAATGCGCAAGGCCAAGCGGTTTTGCGCCTTGTTGATCGTAACCTAAGAAGGGGCATTAAGTGATTTGGGGCTTGGATGACTTTGATCCGTCGCGTATTGGCTAGAGAACTGGCCGGTTCGCTTGCACATGAAAACGAATGCACCGCGCGGTGCCTGGGCTTTTCTTTTGACTGTTGTTTGGGGCGCCCTGGTTACCCTTTGTGGCTCTTGGTCCCCATACTCCATATTGGCAGCGAGAGCCTGAGGGCCTGGCATGGTGCGCCAGCGGCGTGATGGCAAGCCTTCGGAGCCGCTCCCGCGGGCGGAGAGGAAGATGGGCCTGCAGAAGATGCACATGCCCAAGGTGGCGATCAGGGAGGCCAGAGTTGGGAGCTGGTGTTGGTGGTTCCGGAGGTATGTCAGGATCTTCCTCAAACTCGTCTTCTTCTTCACCGCCCTCCGGGTCTCCATCAGGTTCAGGATCTGGATCTTGCCCCGGGAGACCACCACCTCGTCCACCTTGTCGCTCCTCTCTGTCCGCTCCCGCATCTCCCGGGACGAAGGTCCAGGTTCCCGCGGCGCCTTTACCACACACACTGATGCCATAAGGCTGTTTATTCCAGCCACTTAAGGCGGGACTTTGGACCTTCACAAGAGGAGCGTCATGAGGTTGTCGAGCAAGAGCACGAAAGAGTCCAGGGTTCCTTGAAGTCGTAGTGAAATGTAAAAAGGTTGGAGTTTCGTCAGCTTACCTTCCCGATCTGTTCGCTCGCCGCGGCTACTCGTCAGTGCCCATGACTACCGCGACGAGGTACTAAGCCGGTTTGCTGGCATGGGCAGACTCCATGAAGTAGAAAACAGAAATAGTTTACTGCCGAAACAGACCCTTTCCGGACGTCAGGGTTTACACACACACGCCCCCTCTCGGGGGCCAAAAAGCCACAATTCTCGGGGGCCGCAAGAACAGTCCGCAGCAGGCTCGTTTTTGTACCAACAGCTGAAAGACACTAGGAAAATCTACAAGAAGGTTCATTGTGGTCGTTGAGGACAAGGTGAAGCGAGACCGTGAACGAGGCCTGGATTGCGCTGAAGGGGAGGATGTTGTCCCTAGCTCGAAGGTCCCCGGCTGGAAAACGTGCAAAACCGGCTCGTTCTTGGTGTTGCTGTGCCTGAAAAACCGGCTCGTTTTTGGTGTCGCTGCGCCTGAAAAACTGGCTCGTTCTTGGTGTCGCTGTGCCTGAAAAACCGGCTCGTTCTTGGTGTCGCTGTGCCTGAAAAACCGGCTCGTTCTTGGTGTCGCTGTACCTGAAAAAACCGGCTCGTTCTTGGTGTCGCTGTGCCTGCAAAAAACGGCTCGTTCTTGGTGTCGCTGTGCCTGAAAAACCGGCTCGTTCTTGGTGTCGCTGTGCCTGAAAAACACAAAGCCGGTGCGCAGGCCGCGTACTTGTCATACTGTGCAGAACAGAGATGGGAAAGTCACTGTCGAGGAGAAGGTGTTCGTGACGCCGGAGTGTCTGGTGTGTGAAGGGCCAAGCCATGGCGTCGATGAAGAGGGCAGGTAGCGAGACCCGGTTGAACAAAATTAATGAAGTCAGTGCGTTTAGTAGTTTCAGCCAACAGCAAAACAAGGACGAACCAAAAGCAACAAAAACAAAAGGCAAAAGGGGGCACTTGTTTTGCGTACATGAAATCGGTGCTCGAGTTTCTGGGTCTCACTTAGGAGAAGTTCACGCGGAAGGCCTGCTCGCAAGTGCTGTGCCTGGAGCTGCTAGATGGTGTCCTGGATGGCGCTGCGGGGTCTTGTGAAGCGAAATGCTAAAAGGGCACGTGCCCGGAATCCTGACAAAACCGTTGTTGAAGAGCAGGCCGAGCCAGTAGAGCGAAAACTGTCCGTCTCGGTGGGAGCCTTCATGAAAATGGAATGATTGGAGCGGTTGATGCGGAAACCCATCACGTCCTGCGATGTGGTGCACGAAGCGGTTGTCAACGTAGCGCAAGTCCGTGACAACTGAAACTTGAGGTTGTCGGATGCAGCAGTGTTCGTAGAAAGAGACCTCCCATAGTGCCGCCACTGCTCCACACAAAGCCGGTGCGCAGGGGTCGCCCAGATGCACCGCGCGCTTGTCGTACTGTGGTCACGCCCACCTGGGCGAGAGATGCGCGGAGGACCAGGCGCACCAACTCTGGCACGTGGGAGAGGTGGAAGACGCGTGAAGATGTTTGACGCCGCCAGAAGTTTCGGCTGCACCTGGACCGGCTCGTTCTTGGTGTTGCTGTGCCTGAAAAACCGGCTCGTTCTTGGTGTCGCTGTGCCTGAAAAACCGGCTCGTTCTTGGTGTCGCTGTGCCTGAAAAACCGGCTCGTTCTTGGTGTCGCTGTGCCTGAAAAACCGGCTCGTTCTGGTGTAGCTTTGCCTGAAAAACCGGCTCGTTCTTGCTGAAAAAGCCGGCTCGTTCTTGGTGTCCCGGAAAAACCGGCTCGTTCTTGGTGTCGCTGTGCCTGAAAAACCGGCTCGTTCTTGGTGTCGCTGTGCCTGAAAACCGGCTCGTTCTTGGTGTCGCTGTGCCTGAAAAACCGGCTCGTTCTTGGTGTCGCTGTGCCTGAAAAACCGGCTCGTTCTTGGTGTCGCTGTTCCTGAAAAACCGGCTCGTTCTTGGTGTCGCTGTGCCTGCAAAAAACCGGCTCGTTCTTGGTGTCGCTGTGCCTGAAAAAACCGGCTCGTTCTTGGTGTCGCTGTGCCTGAAAAACCGGCTCGTTCTTGGTGTCGCTGTGCCTGAAAAACCGGCTCGTTCTTGGTGTCGCTGTGCCTGAAAAACCCGGCTCGTTCTTGGTGTCGGTGTGCCTGAAAAAACCGGCTCGTTCTTGGTGTCGCTGTGCCTGAAAAACCGGCTCGTTCTTGGTGTCGCTGTGCCTGAAAAAAAAAGCTCGTTCTTGGTGTCGCTGTGCCTGAAAAACCGGCTCGTTCTTGGTGTCGCTGTGCCTGAAAACGTTCTCGCTGCCTGAAAAACCGGCTCGTTCTTGGTGTCGCTGTGCCTGAAAAAACCGGCTCGTTCTTGGTGTCGCTGTGCCTGAAAAACCGGCTCGTTCTTGGTGTCGCTGTGCCTGAAAAACCGGCTCGTTCTTGGTGTCGTTCTTGGTGCTGTGCCTGAAAAACCGGCTCGTTCTTGGTGTCGCTGTGCCTGAAAAACCGGCTCGTTCTTGGTGTCGCTGTGCCTGAAAAACCGGCTCGTTCTTGGTGTCGCTGTGCCTGAAAAAACCGGCTCGTTCTTGGTGTCGCTGTGCCTGCCGGCTCGTTCTTGGTGTCGCTGTGCCTGAAAAACCGGCTCGTTCTTGGTGTCGCTGTGCCTGAAAAACCGGCTCGTTCTTGGTGTCGCTGTGCCTGAAAAACCGAGTGAAAAACCAAAGCTCGTTCTTGTGCAGTGCCTGAAAAACCGGCTCGCTCTTGGTCCACACACACGCACACACACGCACACACACGCACACACACGCACACACACGCAAACACACGCAAACACACGCAAACACACGCAAACACACACGCAACACACACACGCAAACACACACACACACAAACACACACAAACACATGAACACACACACACACACACACACACACACACATCCACACACAAACACACACGCAACAAACACACACACACAACACTACACAAACACAAACACACACAAACACAGAACAACAAACTACAAACACAAACCAATACTCTAACACAAACACAAACACAAACACAAACACAACACACAACACACAAACACAAACACCATACACACACACAAACACGACACACCACAAACACACACACACACACAAACCACACACAACAAACACAAACACATAAACACCACACACACAAACACAAACACACACAAACAACCAAACACGACACAATTCACAAACAAACACACACACACACACACACAACACGACAACACACACACACACACACACACACACACACACACACACACACACACTACACACACTCACACACACACAACACACACACACAACACTAAAAATAGATACAACACAACACTACACACTCTCACACACACACACACACACACACACACACACACACACACACACACACACAACACACACACACACACACACTTGTCCTCCGGTATTGGCCTGTGCGGCAGCCTGCTGCTGCTCCGGCCCACTGATCCATCTGGGGTGACTTCTCCTCCTCCTGGGAAGCCCCAGGCCAAGTCTTGTAGGTGTAATCCCTCAACCGCACGCCTCGCTCAGTCCTCACCTCGGGCCCTTTGGTCCAAACATCGCCGTGGGTTGCGGCGCCTCCTGATGGAAAGGGTAGCCGGGCTGAAGCTGGAAGAAGAGAGAAGCCGGCCGGCGACTTCATCACTGAAGAGCATGCTGAGGACTCGGATGAAAGGTCGGGAGCGGCCGAAGAGTTCTCGGCTGTGCCAGTTCAGAGGGAACTGGCAGTGGAAGAAGTTCTTATGGCCCAGCAAGGCTTGGAATCCTCCGAGCTGGCAATGCTGATCTACCTGTGAGCCGAGAAACATCCTGAACCAGCTGGACTTGGAGATCATGACCACGGAGGGCGGACTCGTGGCACGGAGGGCCGGTTTGCCAGGGTCCCACCTGTGAGGCACGGAGCAGACCGCGGGCGCCCCAGACGTCCACAGCGGAGCTACGTCCCTACGGCTTCAATCATCAGCTGCGCGTCGATCTCAAATATGCCAAGGACACCGACGACAAGACGTTCGTCGCCTTGAGCATGATCGATGCAGGAACAGGCAAGCATGACGCCTGTCTCCTGAAGAACCGAAGAAGCGATCTACGTCGCCGTCATCTCTTTTCAAGCATTGGTGATGAAGTTACGGGGCGTGCCAAGACACCGGGTACGGCGCCCCCAAGACGGGCGAGATTTACGCCCTGTGTGGGTTTGATGCACGTTGAACGACGGCATGCTCAGCGCAACCCAAAGGGAACCCGAGTTCATCAAGCTCAAGAAGAATTGACAGCCGATTTCAACATCAAGGAGTGGCTTGATTCGGCGAAGGATACTGTGACCTTGCTGGGAGTGGAGGTGAAGCTCGAGAAGGGCAGGGTGGTGGACTCCATGGAGAAGTACATCGACAAGATGAAGGCCATGGTGGTGAAGAATGGCGAGGAGGGGTCCCTTGGCCAAAGGAGCTCACCGAGTCCGCAGTTTGGTACTGCAGCTGAGGTGGCCGGCAACGCACACCGTGCCGCAGCACCTCTATACATGGTCAGCAAGCTCTCGCAGAGCTTCTCCAAGGCAACTTGGGAGCATGCCCGGTCGGCAAACAAACTGCTGGCCAAGATGAAGGAGGACCAAAGGGTTTGCGAAGATGGTCCACGCCCCCGTGGACGGCAAGGATCGAGGACATCGCCAATGCAAAAAGGTGGTGGAGCGCTTGGGACCGGCCTATCAGTCAAATCGTTCCCACACAGTGGTCCGGTCATCCATGGCGGCGGAGTCGGGGGAAGTCCGTGGTGCCCTGGCCTACTGTCCCGCCACTCTACCACCGGCGCTCATGGAGGCCTGCATCGGTGGGCGAAAAGAGGCCCGATGGAGGGTGGGATTTGGCGAAGAAGAAGCTGAAGGTGCGAGGGGTCGTGGTCACAGATTGCCGCGCACTGTATGTGACCACATGACCACGACCGGACAGGTGTCTACGGAACGGCAGACACTCCTGGACTTGCTGTCAGAGGAGTGGTGGAGTCCGGGATCGTGGCGATCCGTTGGCCCGATGCAAGCGCCACGGCCGACTGGTCTGACGAAGGAGATTGCGGAGGATTGCACTGCAGAGTTCCGCAAGGATCAACCTTACTGTTTTAAAGGAGACACGAGGGCGGAGATCAATGTGAAGGAACCCCGCCTCGGCTTCGACAAACCAACAGCGCGCGAGCAAAGACTCGGATGAAGCCAGCCAGCCAACATTCCCTTTTTGCAATGTGACTCACTGGGCAATTGGTGATTGGGGCACTTCGCCCTGCTTTCAGAGGACAGGTGCCTGTGGAGAACCGCGGCCGGCTGGATTGCACATAAAAACAATGCACTGCCGCGCGGTAGCCCGGGCTTTTCTTTGACTGTTTTGGGGCGCCCTGGGTTACCCATTGTGTTTCTTGGTGGTCCCCAAACTCCATACAAGGAAAACGCGCTTACTCATCATGCTTTGGATTGCCTCTTTCAGGTTAAAACCGAGCTAATTGTGCCAAACCATTTAAATAGCGGCTTTTGAGGGGAAGTGAGTTGTAGCTGGCCCCCATTGCCAAGACCAATACTTCTACCCTGCCGATTGGGCCTTTAAGTTGCTTACTTTCCAAAAAAAGGGTCGCGCTGAAGAGGAGTTCCCCACAGGGCGTTTCCAGCCCCATGGGACCCAGACCCCCGCCAAAGCCCGCTCCGAGCCGATAATGCCTCCTCAGTAGTTGGCAGGGTTGTTTAAAAGGGAAGTCCAACGGGTAACTACCCTTTTGGGAAGCACTCCCAATGTTACGCATACCCATTTTGCCACCTACAGTCGCGTCGTTTGCGCGTGGCCAGTGAGGAAAGCATCTCCGCAGGCAGCTGCCCAACTGTATGCGCTTCGTGTGTCCCATCATGTCCCATACGAAGCAGCGTGGCCGTATGGCTAAGCACCAGCAAGACAATCTAGTGCGTGCCATCAATGTTTGCTGAAGAAGCTATTTTTGCGCAAAGCGCGGTGCTCACCGTGGAAGCGCGTTGGCCGAGGTGATTTGCATTCCCGCAGCTGGCGTTGGAACTCAAAATTTGGCAACCAGAAAACCGGCGTGCGGGGACCACACAGAAAGTCATCAATTGTTCGCTGGGTGTTGGCTGGAACCCTGGTCAAGCGCGTGGCCCGTGCGATTGCCATGAAAAGTTTGCACGTGCGCGAGTCGCCGTGCATTGACGTGACTTCATACGCGTTATTACCGCTTAACGCGGCCGCGAGTGGGGGTTTTGTGATTGCCTGATCCTGAGCTGTTCGATCCGACCCTTGTGTTTAACAGTTTTGGGGACTTGTTTATCACAAGCCTACCCGAAACGCGCAAAAGTTGTCCTTGTTGGCAACAGGTGCTTCTAAGCTGGTGATCGCCTTTTGGGTCCCTCAGCTACAAGTGAAGGGCTGAAAGCAGGCTGGTAGCCACAAAAGTCGCCGATTTTCCCAGTCACCGCATTGGTTCCTTTGCAGACGTGCAGGGCCGCGTCACGATGTTTCAGGCCAGTCAGGCGGTGCCGTTAGACTTGCCATTGCCGGGCTCACCTTAACCAACCAGTGAGTTCCCAAGACGAGACCGCTTGGCGTGCGGGTACCCTTGGACATCCCAACGGATGATGCAGGATGGATGGATGGATGATGGATGGATGGATGTGATGATGGATGGATGGCTGGATGGAGGATGGATGGAATGGAATGGATGGATGATGGATGATTGGATGGAAGCGGATCGCCGCTTCACACATTCTCCATTCCAGCCCCAAGGAACAAGGTTCCACGACAGCATCGGCTGTGAGGCGCAACACGGCGTGGCAAAGCCTTGCCAGCAGGCGGTGAAAACAGCCGACCATTACAAAAGGAACCTGACGGGGTCCGGTTTGAACCGAGGTTCCATGAGTGCGATCTCTTCGGGCAGGATGCACGTTTTGAAAATGGGGGCCTAAAGCCAGGGACCGAGCTTTACCCATGAAGGTCCTTGTTTAAGCTTGTTTTTGTTTTTCATATTTGTCCCTTGATACTGTAAGTCCCTGTTGTTTGGTGGGTCTGCACTGAAAATTGTCAACCCCACACGGGTGCAATTGCTTGCCCGGGGGAGGGCATGGCGCTCATTTAAGTATTTTTAGCAAGTCCAGATCAATGGTTTCCCCATGTCCGTCAGGGCAAGCCGGCCCACGCTCTTTGTTCTGCGTCATTTGGGCGGAAACGTGCGGCTGGGTTTATTATTTCCTGCTTCTAGGTTATCAAAGTCTGATTGCGTTGGTTTCCCTTTAACCTCCCACGCTGACTTTGGTAAAATTCATTGGGCCAGTCTGAAAGGCTGGGGCACGATTCCAGGCGCCATGGCTTTTGGCCCAAAAGAACCCGAGGAGCGACCAATGGTCGCAGTTTCCAATTCGGCGCTCAGGCTTCACATGTACATCAAGCGCTGAAGAAGACACGAAGCCTTTGAGGCCCGACTCGGCTTCTCAAGTTGGGTCATGCAGGGCGAGAAAGTCCATACCGCCCGAATCACCTGCACCCCCAATTTGCTATAGCTGGACTCCTTTCTTCGCTTCTTGCGGCTGAAAAAAGTGGCTTGCGCGACTCAGATTGGAACTCCACGCATGGATCTTTCGTTGTGAAGGGAGATTCAAGCCCAAAAGGGGTGGTGTCAAATGTCAACTTAAACCCGGAGGACCATAATTACCAAGGCGTGGATCCCATTTAGTAACGAAATAACATTTCATTGTTCTTGGCATGCTGTTTAGTTTTGTGTTTGTTGATTCTATTCATCCTGCACTGCTGGCGTTCCTCTGGGAGCAGGCCCCATGAAGTACCACCTGATGGCACCTTCCACCGCTCTGAAAAGGACAGTTCAGTGGCCTATACACAACACAGTTTTTGCTACCATACTGTTTTTAGGGGATTCAAAATGCGTGGACAAAAGGGAGCACGCAAGGACGACATGAAGCAGGGGGCAACCCAAAAGGCGACCCATAAGAAAGGAATGGAGTTGGGTCAACCTTGGAACCACCTTACATCTCTGCCCCTGGCTAAACTGATGATAGACACTTGAAGCCTAGGTTTAAGGGTTGAACCTTGACCATTGTCGGAGGTTTGCTCAGTTCCATCTGAATATTTGGGCAGTATATCAATCTACCTCGGGTCTGAGTAGTTTTCGTCGTTAACTCGACAGTTGCTCAGCGGATTACAGCCTTACCCACAAAACGTCTGGAGTCCACCCCGCTTCGTCGGGCTTGAAGTTGTTTCTTCCACCTGAGCCACAATCCACTTCAAAACTTGGGTAGATGAAGGTTAGGGACCATAAACCAGAAATAGCTCGGCCGCCTTCTTAATTCCTCACATTGTTCTGGGTAGACAATTTTAACACCGGGTTTTGCTTACGACTCACCTTTCGATTTCCTTGTGGTTGGGACAACTTGCAGTGAACCGCCATCCGACGCCTCCGACTCCGAAAAGCGTTGGCAGCGTTGAAACGCTGCCTCAGGCCCTCAACCGGTGGTTTGGATTGGTCTGGTAAGGCGAGTGATGGCCTTCTGTTACTCGAGGCGCTTTTTTGAATCTGTCAATATATTATATACATATCGAGGCTGGTGGGGATGAATTGTGGCCAGAATCGATGCAAACGCACAATTTGTGTTTTTAATTCTTGGTCATCGCTTATTTAGCACCAAGTGTAAGGCCTGGTGGGCGAGATCATCCTCAATGCCTGACTTGTTCGAAGGGAGTAGTGGTCAGTGGGTGTCTGATCGAAGCTTCCCTTCGAGATGAGCCGGCCAAAGGTTTCGCTCATTGTCCACGAAAACCCACCGGTTCGGGTAGTCCGGGGTCGACATGATGTCATGGAAAGGGCATTTGTCGCCAAGCGGCTCAAGGGATACGTGCCGAACACGCCGGGCTGCACCTAGGTCGGGCTTGAAAAAAGCACCTGCGCTGATTCACCGGCGTCTCGTTGGAAAGCCGGGGTTGTCATCTGCGGCAGTTGGAAGCCAGAGTTTGCAGCTGGGCTGATGTCCTTAAAGAGCTCCAATCTCAGATGTTCAGTGGCACCAATTATTTTTCCATTTTTTTTGGTGGCTGCCCCACTAAACATGGTCTTCCCCAAAAGGGTTCCCTTTTTTCTCCAGGGTCACTGAACAACTGAGCAATTACAAGCAAATCACAAAGTCAAGAGCATTCTGCTCACTGCCCGATTTAGGGGTGGCCCATTGGATGCCGGCATCCATTGCTGCCTTGGTGGTTGCAGGCTCCAAGTCGGGTGAGAATGAGGTCCTTAATATGTGGGATCCATTCGGAGAAGTTGCAATACAAGCAGATCACCGGGGGGGGGAATTGAGATTCCCATGATGGGAGTCCGTACTTACCTCTTAAAAACACAACTTTTCAACTTTTTGGGTAACATGGGCTATATGTCTGTAAAAGATTAACTTCCCCAGGGCTTGGAGTTGTTTAATGGGTAAGCGTATTTCAGACTTTGTGAAGAGGAGTTTGCTGAAAGGGATGCCGTTGCCTTTGGTTTTGGACACTCAGTCTAGTTTCCGGTTTATGAATGGTAATCTGTCGCGGCCCCAGACCTGTGCGGCTTTCCGAATGTTGGGGTGATTGGTTGCCCTAATCAAAATCAATCCGACTTCCCGTTTTCTGGTTGATGTCCAACATCAAAAGTTACAAATTAATGTTGGGCCTGCTTTAATGTGACCCCCGCCCCCCCCCCCCCCCGGAACAATGGAACCAGTCATTTCGACCCTGTATCAACGGACAGCGCCAAATCAACAGTCTATTGTGTGTGGTGAGCCTTGGCCTTGGCCTTGCCAATTCTTGAGTATTGCCAAGCCCCATTGTTTCAGCAACCCCCGGGCCCCCAAGCAAGGTTGAAAGAGAACCCCAAAACAGTCGCATTAAAGAGGATCGGGGCCTGTGGGCAACCCCCCTTGTGCGAATGTTTGTCCTCACTTGCTTGTGAAGAAGTTATCTTAAATTTGATTGTTTGGGCCCTTGTAGTGTAAAAGGCTAAGGCTTTAATTTGAGACTTTCAGCAATCAACATATAGATGGTTGGACACTAAAGAGGACCCCAAAAAAGTCACAATACAGCGGATCAGGGCTTCTTGTGGGCAACACCCTTTGTGTGACTGTTTGCTCTTAATTTTGTGTAAAGAAGTTATCTTAAATTTGAAAAAAGGAATTCCTAATGTTTGACCTTTTGGCCAGTTGTTTGTTTTCCGGCAGTCTCTTTCCAGCCCAAAAACGTGCCACAACAGCGGGCCCCCAAAATAGTCACACAGGATGCTGAATTAGGGAAACACTTGGCACAATGGAGGCCGAACATTAAAGCGGGTTCGACATTATATAGTGGTTCCCAGCCATCCGGTTCCTCAGGTTTTTAGTTGGTTTTGTGGTAGTTTCCACGCCGCTACAAGTGTTAAACTTGTAAAAGGGCCAGCCCCGTTAATATATTACTCATGTTTTGTTGAAGCAAACAACTCCCTATGGCGACCCAAAGCCATACTGCAGGGGGGGAGGGCTCACATCAAGGGTTCCTTCTATTCATGTATGGCAAGCTCACCCAAGGACAGGTCTTTTTCTTGGATCCGCGTCACTTTTTTCGTTGTCAAAGATTCGGATCCACCTTTCAAGTTTCCTTTTGGACAATCCGGTCACTTTGTAGCACTTTCGGGCCACATGTCACAAAGTAAGAAACACTGATAAACAAGGCTTTCTTGGCTGCTATGTGGTTGGATCTTGAACGCTTGGCCTTTTTTTGGGAAGTTGTGATTCTCCCACTCACCCACAAAAAAAAGCTAAGCTTCTTTGTCAGGAAACTAGGATAGCGCTTTCGGGGGTATCATGCGTTATGTGGCTGGCAAGGACAAGGAAACCAGGAAACCACCCATTTTGGGTCCTTTGGGCACATAATGTCCCTTGCAAATTAATCAAACGTTCGGATGAACACCGTTGGGGGGAAGGGAAACAAATGGTGGTGTTCATTTTGTAGTGGTCCTCCACACTGGTTGGTTTCCTTTTGGTTTCCATGCAAAGTCATCCCAACAAAAGGTCAACTATTTCGAGACACCCGAATTTCGAGGGTGCCATCAAAAATACCCATCTGGTGCCCTGAAGAGAGACTCATAAGCCAACCGACCTTTTGACCTTCAGGTTTCCCCATTTTGGCTCCCATTTGTAGTGGCCCGAAAAGGTGATACCTTGTATTTCTGGGTTTCAACTGGGCCACAAGGGTGCCCTTTAAAAGTACAAACAAGCAACAACACATAGACACCCAGAGACACACACATGGTTAGAATCAGTTGCCTCTGATTTAGATTGGTTTCATTCCATGAGGGAAACCATGTGTTTACCGAACCTATGCACACACACGCACACGTGTCGTGAAATCGGCGGAGTTTTCGGGGCCAGGCCTGTCCATCGGTGGCTTGGCCTTCGCCAGTGTTCGGGCCCAGCCGAAGCCTCGACGAGCCAAGGGTCAAGTGAGACCGGAACGCTCCAAGTGAGCCGAAAAATCGAAAAACCTGTCCAGTGACAGAAATTTAAACCCACCCTAAACCCTGAACCGCCTTTAAAAAGAAAGAAAGAGGGAAACAAAAACAGCAGGGAGACATGAACAAGATTAGTAAGCTACACGTGTTACTCTAATTTCACAGGCTCGATTAAGAATTGGATCAAGTAAAAGACCTTTGGTGAGCTCGTTTTACCTCCAGGGGAGCTCGCTATAAAATATGCAGATACATGGAGGCGGGGGCCCCTCCCAAGGTCCCATTACACATGGGTGTCTTGTTTCGAGGGTCGGTACCTTTTTTGCAGTTGTCATGCTCCCACAAAAGGAAGCCAACATGGGATGGGTATGTTTGTCCCTGTCTTGGGTTCTATTTGGTCTCTTGAGGCCTGGGACGTGGAAAACCCAGAAACAAATGATGATCTCAACACCCCCTGAAGGAAGTCAGGTGAGGATCCTCTCACCCGAGCTTAGCTTTTGGTTTTGGCTTAGTTGTGTTTGGTTGGGATGTTGTTAAGTTGTGTTTGTGTGTGTGTGTGCGCCTGCGTCTTGTTGTTTGAAGTTGCTGGCGCTGTCGTGTTCGTGTTCGCATCTGTGTGTTGCGCTGCAGTTGGGATTGAGTGGCAGTGACCCAAGAGTTGGTAAGAAGTGGACCAGGGAGACTTCGGTTCAACATCTATTGCTCTGTTTGTATTTCCGGCGTTCAGCCAACAAATAGAACATGTTATTTGTTCGTTCCCGCTGAGAAATGTTGTTAGCATGTTTTTGCGCACTCGCCGGTTGGATTGGCCAAGTTTAGGCTGATTGCCTGATCTTCTGAGATCGCCCTTTTGAGGGTGGTTTAAATGGAAACCGCAACACACCTGCCCTGCTTGATTGAACTCGCCGGTTAAATTTTGCGTGATGACAGGGAGTGGCCCATTGTAGATCGGGTACCCGGATCGCTTTTGGGGGGACAATGAAACCAATGAGTTCCGAATTATTTGGTCATCGAGGGAATGGTCAGGATGTTGCAGGCTTGGGTCAGCTTACGCTAAAGGGTCAATATTGCCATTTATAGTTTTAGTATACAAGCCTCCCTCCCTAAAACCTCCACTGGCACGGGGCACCATCATATTCATCATGAAAAACATACTGGCTGGAACTTCCAACTATCCATCTTGGGCTGACAAGAGTGTTGGCGATTTGCATTGCAGAGTCAGAACACGCTATTTTCAGTGAACCCCACACGTGGGCCAAGGAACATGGTTGCTGCGAGCTGAAAGGTGATCAACGGGTAGCAAATTGGTGACCGGTGTCCTTGGGAATCTGTTTGGGCAGTTTTCCTCCCGAATTCGAGGGGCTTAGCGAATCCATTTGGGGCACCTCTTCTTGGCGAGGTTGGGAAAACTAACATGACATCGTCCGGAGAAAACAGGCTGTTTTGAGTTCTTCGAACGACAAGGGGACCTTGTTCGCCATCGCAGTTGGCGTACTCGAAGGTCAGTAACCAAGGTTGTAACCCATTTTTTTAAGGGCTTCATGCCACTTTGTGGCAAAGGGGGGGTCATCATCCACAAGTGGCCAAGAACAGAGTACCAACCACATTGTGTGATTGGGGCGCCGCATGGCAACCGGAGATATGTAAATCAGTCGCATCGGCACCAGAGCACTACCGCATTGCGCGGTCGGGACGCCGGCCGCAAGGTGAAACCACGAGCGCTTGGCGCTCTCCTGAGGCGTCCAAGAACAGAGCACCAACCGCTTCGCGCGAGTGCGACGCCGCAAGATGAAGCAGGATAAATGAGCAACGCGAGAGCGCCGCAGGCAGTGTGTTCCAGCCCATAAGTTTCGCCGTAAACGCACCGGATGCCATGAATGCCGGTAACCGATTGAGCCCACTGGCTGAACCAAAAAAACTGACGTCCCGTCGCCCCTATCCAAGTTCAATGCACTTCCAGAAGGACAAGAAGCTGAGGTAACCAACGCTGCAGTCACAAAACCATCACGGGGAGAAAGCAGCTCCTTGCTGAAAAACAAATGCACCTGCACTTCATATCACCGGCAAGTTCCAGGAACACACAGAGCTCATACTGTTCAAAGTGAGCAGCTAAAAGTTCTCCACACCAAATCCTCTTGCTTGGCAACGCCTCCCTGGTCACCCTTCGCCCCGGCATGTGAGGGAAGGGCGCAAAGGAACTGGCGCGCTCGCGGCTGAGACAAGCATAGTCAAGTGTAGCCTCCTCCTGACGTAGGCAAAGAAGAGCGCACAGAGACTGCGAAGAGTCCACGGCAATGAAAACAAGACCGATCAGCTGCAGCACCCATGAACCGCTGCCCGCATTCGTACAGCGCTCCAAGAATAAGAAATGTATTGTAGGATGTACGTGGGCTCAAGGCACCTTGCGTGCCCACTGCTCGAGCATCATAACCATGTAGGGAAACTCAAAGCGGCGAAACAGGCAAACACACAAACCCGGCAAAGCACGGACGAGTGTTTGCCAACGCTGCCAAGTTGTCCCACCACTGCACGATGTGAGATATCCGCCACAATGTAAAAACTGACGTTGTGATTCCCTGCTGAATGAAGCGCCAACGGGTGAAGCGAGCTGCATCTGCCAGCGCATGAAAGACCAGGACCATGAACAACCACACGACGATCCAACAGACATGTGGGCCTGCATCTCCATCTCGAATTGAAGTAAGACCTACGCCACAGCGCACCCACCCTGTAGATCATCGCAAACCTGTGTCCATGGCGCCCCGAGCGATCGGCTTGCACGCCCCACCGTCACACTGAACAACTGGGATTCTCAAAGGTGGGATCTGCAACCCTTTGCTTTTTGGGAAAGACAGGTCTCCCACCGCCCACCAACCTGCAAGAAGGTTACTGATGTGTTTGGGCAGGGGGCTTCTTGCCATGTGGCGAAAGCAGGAAGCTTGTTTGTGACTTACCGCCAAAGCGGTCGCGACAAAAGCCAATTCCGGGGCGCCTTGAGTCAAGGAAAGCCAGCACTCGCCTCATCCCCAATTTGTGGCTGGGTTTGGTTTGAACGTTGGGGTACCTCCCCATTTGGCTTGGCCTCAAAAGGGTTTGGGGTTCAAACCCCCGGACAAGTCCAAACCACCAGTTCAGGGCGCTGCAAAACCAACACGCTCGGCGCGCTTCAAGGATCTCGAACCGCCAAGGAGCATCTTCGCCGCGGCCGCCCGGGCAGAGCTCGAGCGCTCCGCCCGCGAGCGCGCGGCCCGCGAGCTCGCCGCCCGGCGCGCCGAAGTGCGGGCGCTGCGGGGAAACGCGGCGGCGATGACGCCCACGACTCCGGCCACCACGACGCGGGAGCCTCGGAGCGAGCGATCGACCGCGGCCTGGAGGTTGCCACCATATGTCTTATATTGCTGAACCCATACTATTCAGCTTAGTAATAAGGGGGGGGGTCCTTGGGTTTAGTGGGGATTCATCACTTTTGGAGGGGAACACCCCCCCAAATGAATAAGCAGGGGCTTTATGAATCCGGGGTCAACATTAAACCAGAGAGGCGGCCATCCTGGCTTTGTTGGCGGGGGGGAGGGCTGTTCCGGAGCTCGGAGGGTGTTCAAGTTTGCCTTTGAACAGCATGCCTGCCAGGAGCAGGAGCTCGCTGTTTGAGTTGGGATATTTTCGGAAAAGTTCCAACCTTTTCCACAGAAGAACTGTGGTTGTTGGCACAGGGGTCTGGACCACGTAGTGGCAAACAGTTTGGACGACCAATTGGAGTGTCTTTTCTTGAGGGGCAACCAAAACCAAAACCACCACTTTAGGAGTCCCCCAAGCAAGACACACCCAGCACCTGCCGCTCGGTCAGTGGTGCTTGGTTGACCCAAACACTTCATGTCCAACCTCCACCAAGAGGAATGCCACCAAGCTGGATTCTCGACACCCTCGCGATGCCTTACCTTGCCGGCGGAAACCGCACGTGAGGCCTTTCGAGTCGAGCCCATCCTCATTTGCCGAGAGCCGTGTGGGTGCGCTCCTCGTTAGGGTTGAAGCTTTTCATCCCCCCTTTCTCTGGGTGCTCGGGGTTGAATTTTGAGGGGTTCGCAAATTTGCCATCAAGCCACCATTCAGAGGGTACTTTGAGGATGTCCATCACTTTTGACGGACCCAGCTTCTTGTCCCCCCCCCTTTTCGGGGAAAGTCCACCCTCCCCTCCTGGCTTGTTGGTTGAGCCCCATTCACGTGATAGAAGTCCTTTTTGAGGATCCGTTCAGTTGTCCAAAAAGCCGAAAAGCAGGCACGCTCTTTGCGTTTGCTGGTGCGCGATTTGGTCTGAGCCAGTGAACGGGTGCACATGCACCCAGACACCCAGCGGTGCCTGTTTTGTCCTTCTTTTTTATTGAAGGCGTTCGCATGCGGACTCTTGTGTGGCTTCTGAATTGGACGAAGGCAAGGGGCCACCGCGCATGTTGCTTTCTCCGGGTGACCCTCCGGGACAAAAATACACAAGTGAAAAGAAGACTAACTCCCCCCCCCCGTTGCAGCGTAACACGGAACCCAACAACCCGCATTGTTTTGAGGAATCTCCTTTTCGGACCCGTTTTTGGGGTTGGCGTCGCAGTACCACGACCATTCCCTTCTTCCCTCCATAGAGCAGGGAAAAATGGGTCGCGCACGATCTGGGCAATGCCGGGGTCTGGTTGGGCCAAGTTTCCACCTTTTCGTTTCCAAGGGTTCTGACCTAAGTTGGGCCAAGAATGTTTCCGGGTAGGTCACAAAATTTGAACATTGAATTTGGGTGCCTCCTTTTTGGAGGGTATTTGTTTGGGTTGGTTCGAAGGGAAACCAAAACCAAGCAACCATTTTGGGAGCTCCGTTTGGAGAAAACCATCCATTTTGTGTGTGGACCTTCGAGAACTCGTGAGAGGCCGCCTGCGCTTTCGCGTGCTGCTGCTGGACCACGCCTGGGCCCTGAAAATTCCGATGGATCGATGCCGGCGGGTAATGATCCCCGCCCCCTTATGGAACTAGGGAAGGGGGGTGACCCTTCCATTTCTAGTTCCATTTGTTTGTTTCATGGGGAAGACGAGATAGATGGAATCGGGGGAATGCTGACCCCATATTAATGTGTGTGTGTGTTCCCCTCCCAAAGTGGTGTGATTCCCCGCTAAACCCAGGACACCCCTTCATGAATAAACTGGGAGTGATGAAAAATGACCAACGAGGGTCGCAAAAAATGGCCTCCGAGTGTGCAGCATAGAGTGGGGTAAAACGAGCGACAGCCCATGTAGGCCCCAGGAAATCAAGTCATGTTTCAGGCTTCGGAGCTCGCACTGTGGGAAAACAATCTACAGGTCCGCATGTTTGGACGGAATCCAAGCAAACATGCAAATGCCGGTCCAAACATGCAAGCAGCTTTTAGAGCAATCGCATTTAACTGGACACCATGCTCGTCCAGGTTACTGTGAGGAGCGAATGTGGCCCAAGCTTCCCCATCTAGCTGATCGCTCGAGCCGGGGGCTTCCCGAAGCCTTTCGGGTACTTTGGGTTGATCCCCACTGGTCTCGGATTTCTCAGGGGAGTGTTCCCCCCAAAAGTGGAGGGTTCTCTCCAAACTGCGACGCAGCCAATCAACCAGGTGACAATGGGGGTTTATTAATCCCGAGTCAACATCAGCGCCTTGAACGCTGCCTGCTTGACCAGTCTGCATGCCAGGGTGACGTTTTTTTGAAACGTCGGTTAGGTTCCTCGTCACGAAGCTCGTGTAAGGTGCGCTTGGGTGCTGTGGTTTTCTTGTTCGATCCCAGGCCTTTGGGGCAAACAAAGGGACTCACTTCCTGAGTTGATGGACTTTAAACTTTTTGGAAAGACAATTTTAGTGGTAAATAAAAAGTTCAGACTTTTTTTGGCCAGTCAACTTGGGAAGTGAGGGGGGGGTTCGTGGGATCTGGAAAGACGAAGAACTCGCTTTTGCCCAAAGCCAAAGCCGAGCTTTTAACCTTTGGGTTTTCCGACTTTGGGCCATTTTTAGTCATGGCCCCAAGAGGTTAACCTTTTATTTCCGGGTCCTTTGGGAGTTCAACAATGTTTGTCGATCCCTTCGAAGATTATCAATGGAGTTTTGATGGATTTCCAGGATGACACGACAGTGCGCGGCACAGAGGACGGCTTGCGGCTGGCGCTCTCGTTTGTTCGGTTGAAGCTTGGCTAAAGTTGGACAGGAATCAACACATGACGTTGTTGGTCAGCAACAAAGGCCCAGGTAGACTTAGCGTCATCCTTCAACAAGGGGTCACTGGATGTCCCCTCAAGCAGTTGCAATTTCCTGGTGGGTTCCATTGAAGCGATCGCCGCTTCAGGAGGCCCTAAAAGGAGAAATTGAGGGAAAACTGTTCAAAACCCACGGGTTTCCCTAAAGACATAGCCTCCAGGCGTCGCATTCTGGAGCCCGTTGAGCGTGGTCAAAAAATCAATTCGCCATTTGGGGATGGAATGGTATGTAAAAAAAAGCAGTTACTAGTCAACAGACATCCAATGCTGGACGCCCATTTGGCTTGACATCCTGAGCATTGGCAACGTGAGACCGCTTGGACTAGTTGGGCCCATTGGGTCGTTTTGACTTTGGTTGTTCCGTTTTCTGTTTTTCGTATGGCCCTTTGCTTAGGTAATATTTCCCACCTTTACCAAGCCAGCTCTCCTGTACTTCAGACATCCAACAGCAGCTTCCAGACCGTTGTCCCCAGCACTGGCCTTCTTCAGGGACCCTCTCCGGGCTCACGAGGTTGAAGTCCTTTTTGGTTTGCTTAAGAAATAGAGGGCGATTGGTTTAGATGAGGTTCATAACCCATAAAAAAGGGCCATCGATTGTTCCAAGAGGCCATCTATGAGTCAAAGACTAGGAGAAGTCAAAGAAGGCTGTGATGGTAGGTTCTGGAGGGTTGCTATGATGGCGTTCGCTGACTTTCCCAAGCGTCTCGACCGCGCGACTAACCTCCCTCGTGTCCTCTTGGTCCATGTGGAGTTGCAACCCAAAAGCCTCACCAAATGCTTTTTAAGTCCTGCTTTTCTTAGCCTGAACAACATCTGGGACGATTCGCGTGATTCCCTCACTGGTCAACATGCACAATGTGTTTGTTTTGCACGGGCTAACCAAGCTTTGGGCAACTGGTGGTTTGGATTGGTGGTTTGGTGGTTTGGTGGTTCAGGAGTGGTTTTCCGTTGGCCCTCTACAAAAGCCAGGCACCAACTAAGGGTTACTTGAACTGCATGAAAATTTTACGGGGCTCATGTCCAACAAAATGGTGCCGGGCAACAGACCTCCAATGCCCGAACCATAGCGAGCTTCTCATCGGATGCTTCCATAGCCATTCCGCTGGAGGGTCTGCAAGGGTCTTTCTAAGTTCTGGCGGTTTATGTTTTTCCCCTCCAAGAGGGTCCTTGGGTCGGGGGTAGATGTCAACAGGGTCCCATTAAGCAGGGTCCCCTAACAGGATACATGCAGAAGTCACCTGGTACATGAAGTATCCCTTAAGGAACTCTCTCAAAGTATCTCCAAGAAGTTCATGTCGATGGAAGTGCACCCTAAACATGGCTTTGGGCAACCCGTTTCAAGGCTGACAACCCTTTCGGCGGTGTCGGGTGTCCGGTGCAAGTTGTGATTTTCACGGTTCTTGTTTGTCAGAGTCGCTCCCGTCCCCGCCGTTCTTAAACATATGGCGGGTCTTCCCCTTAGACCTTCTGGACACAAATGGGTTTCCATAGGATTGACCTTGTGCAACCCAGAGCAAAGATCAAAACCTGAGGGTAGAAACAAGGGTAGCTGCTTATTTTTATTAGTTTCCCATGATATACTAGAGGCATACCCTTGTGCCGAGCGAGTCGTTGAAGTTCTGAAGTGGTCCTGTGTGTTGTTTGTTTTGCTGGAGGTTGGTTCTATTCTGGATCAGTTGGGCTGCAAAGAGCCGACATGGTGGGCTTTGTGTGTTTTTCTGCAGCTGAAAGCTTGGGGTCGATAGCCCCTCGGCCCTGGAGTTTGCTGAGGGTTTTCAGGGCTTGGGGATACGATGGCTTGTCTAGCAGGTCGACCCCAATTGGTGGTTTAGACTTAGGTCGGAAGGGCTGCACCGCTGGTAGAGCAGGGCTCCTGAAAAGATACATTTTGCAACCATTTGAAGCATGGTTCATTCTTTTTCCACCAATATAAAGGGGAACCGACCGCCATTTACAAGGCAATGTTCAGGTGTACAATGTAAGGATCCCTGTAGAAGGTAAATCTAAAGCTCCAAGCCACCGGGCTCCAAACCAAGTGGAAAGCTGATCCAAGGGCCTTGGACGTGGGACGGGTTCAGATCCTTGCGAGGCGCGAGTGTGTCTTTCCTGCCAGGAGGTGCACTACCCAGCGCACGTGGAGAGCGTAAAGATTTTGCGGCCCGAGTTGGACCCCGTGTCCCTGGAGGTGGGGGCATGTTTTGTTTAATTCGTTTTTTTGTACCTTTGTGCACTGTGTTGTCCTGTACTTGTGGTTATAATGAGGAAACATGGGCCCTGGCCCGTGTTGTTTGATTTCAGCTCACTCTCATGGCACCTCTTCAAGAGTGCATCCTTATTTCAGGTGGCCTCCAGATGCTATGCTAGAAGGAAGTGCCATCCTGCAGATGAGTACTTGGTTTTTTGCACAAGCATAGCCAGTCCCAATGCCAAGAGCCCAAGCTACTCCGCTTGGAAATCCCCGAGTTTCGTTGTGGCGTTTGGGCCAAAGGACAGGGTTCGCATGTGCCCCTTTGGCGGCAACCACTACGAAGTTTGGCCAGGTGTGTTTTCGTTAAGCGAGTGGCCTTTTGCGCGGAATGGGTTTAGGTTGGATAGAAAACGCACACACACACATATATATATATATATACATATGTATATAAATATATTTTTTGAACCAGTGAGTGTAGGTTGGATAGCAATAAACATATGTAATTTGAACCAGTGGGGCGCCAGTGGGGCGTGTTGGCTTCTCCGCAGGGCTGGTTCGCAAAGAACCACGACCCCGGCGCGCGGACCCTGGCTGGTTGATGTGTTGACGTCGCTGGAGGAGTTGCCCGGGTGTCAGCTTGACATTGTGCTTTTGAGGATGAGGAAACCGATTATGGGTCTCCTGGCAAACTAGTTTCTGTTTTAGGGTTGACGAAATATTCATGAAACATAATCCGAAATGTTCATTTTCTGCATCCTGTGGGCCAAGTTGCATTGCCAGATGTAGCTTACTTTTTCGGTCGTTTGCCTTGTTGGGTGTCCAACATAGTCCCCATCCATCTTGCTGGGGTGGTGGGGAGGAGGGGGCGGTTTCTCAGAACACTGCCTGAGACCCAGCGAAGATGGGTTTATGAAAGCTCCGGGCGGGTGAAGAGAACTGCCAATCAGCCTACCTTGGAAACTCAGCGGTTATTGCATGGTTCTTTGTTTGCGGGATTGTTTGTCCGTTCCTTTGTTTGTTTATTTGTTTGCCTGCCTGCCTGCCTGCCTGCTTGCCTGCTTGCTTGCTTGCTTGCTTGCTTGCTTGCTGGCTGGCTTTTGGTGCTTGCTTGCTGGCTTGGTTGGGGGAGTTGTTGATTTGTTTGTTTGCTTGCTTGTTTGCTTGTTTGTTGACCTCCAAACGCGGCAGTGCCAGTATGCACGCATCCATCCCACCCAATCGCATCCCATCCCACCCCACCCCACCACATCCCATCCCATCCCATCCCATCCCATCCCATCCCATCCCATCCCATCCCATCCCATCCCATCCCATCCCATCCCATCCCATCCCATCCCATCCCATCCATTTGTTCGTCCGTGCATTCAATTTCATTTTATATTGGTTCGACTCATTTTATTTGCATTTATCTCATTTCGTGTCTTTTAATTCCTGCATTCATTTGTTCATGGGAGGACCCCCCCTTCGCGGGATTGAACCCCTGACCTCCAGCGGGGTTGTTTCATGTTTGCATGTG
Organism: Effrenium voratum; assembly: GCA_963377175.1. NCBI lineage: Eukaryota > Dinophyceae > Suessiales > Symbiodiniaceae > Effrenium > Effrenium voratum. The sequence goes on along the minus strand of CAUJNA010000354.1, from coordinate 34,984 downwards.
TTGTTTGTGTGGGCTCCCCTTCAACATCAACCAACCAGCAAACACCCGTAAGTGGGTAGTCAAGCTTCCATCAGGTCTCTTGCTACCTGAAGTCCCTCTTCACCACCGAGCAGATGCTGCTGATCCAAATCAGATCTCCGCAGACCCAAAAAGCCGACCCAAAGGTGAGAAAGCTTCTTTGGAGGAAGCCCTCTCTGGGCACCCGAGGGGGGGTCCAGAAGAAAGGAGTCCCAGATCAGTTCATCGGGGGTCAGCTTGAGCTCGGCCAAGGAATTAACTTTCAAAGTGGCAATGTCATGGTAGGGCTTGATCACTTGAGAATGACGCCAAGCTTTTCCGGCAACCCCGTCTCCTGGCCTCTAGCCGCCAGCCCAAGCGGAAACCACGAAACGTCTATTTGGCACCAAGTGTGGAGCCTTTGACCAGTTTTAGGCGGGGCAATCCCAACCAGACCCGTTTTCTGTCTAACCCCACCTGGTTTTGGGGGCCAAGAGAAAGTGGAAATGGTCGGAACACTGGCTTGTGGTTGGAACAGCCGGAAAGTTGCGGGGGAAAAAAACCAGAGGACGGACTTCGTGACTCATGTCTTGCTTTCCGCGGTTTCTTGGAGCTCCTTGTTTGCTAGTTGGTTGGATCTTTGACTGCTTAACTTTGTGATTGAAATTGTGTGTTTCCCCTACAAAGCAGCAAACAAAACAAGGTACCCCCTCTATTTGTGATTTGAACGGGTGGTTTGGGGATTTGAAGCCCTGCTTCGTGCAAGGGGTATGTGGGGAGCCCCTAAAGCACCAGTCCAAATCACCATTAGGAAGCAGGGAAGCTGAACAAGGGAAGTTCCCCGGAGGGGCATTTGATGTTCGGCCTCGGGGAATGTTGCGAGAGACTCACAAGCTGATTTCCCAAAACTGGGGCGGGGTTGGGAACACGTAATGTCTCGCCTCTGAGAAAAACATGGAACCCTAACCTGGCACCTGTTGGGGGGGGGGTACCTGGAAGATCAGTTCCGCTTGGAGGTTTTTTTTTCCCCTGCCATGGCAAGGTGGGAGGGTATTTACTGGGCAGGGGGTGTTCAATCTGCGGAGCCAAGGATGGAGGAGGAGCACAGGATTTGGCAGAGGGCTATGGAGGGGACGGTGCCCAGATTCTACAGCGGCCCCTTGGATTCGTCGGATTCATTGGGCCCAGAAGTGATGCTTTACAAACCTCAGGCCTCTTTTTCTTTGGTGCCAAATGGCTGTGGGTCAAAAAAATAGGGTAACCCCAAAATGGCTTGCCCTGGTAAATGGAAACAAGGACTAAAACCTGCGCTCCCATTCCTGGTGGTTTAATTTTGACCCATACCCATGGTGAAGAACCCAAACGATTTCCAGCCCAGCGCCCAGATTTTCCTTTTTGTTGGGGACACGTTCCCCTGTAAACTCAAGCAGCCAAAAAGGGATGCCGTTTTTTTCTTCCTCGTGGCCACTGGGCATCTGAGAAATGGCTCACCTTTTGTTCCAGAGCTAAAATCTTTGGAGTCTTTGCCCTGACTCCCGAGTGGGAGCAGAAGATCATGGCGTTTTGCGGGTTCCGGAAGGGGCGGCTCCATCCGCCAGCTGCCAGCCGGTTTTTCAGCCAAGGAATGGTGGAGCATCCTGGCCGCAGATGCCTTGTCTCTACGTGGCTCAGTACTGATCCCCCTACTCATTTTTCCCTGCTGTCCTTGAGACTCAAATTGAAACGGCTAGTACTGTTTGGGACGTTCAGCAGGTGCCCCCACAGTGGGTAACCTGGTTTGGTTTTGCCTCTGAAGGTTTAGGATAGCCACTAGGGTGGAAACCAGGGCTAACGATCTGTCTCGAGCAAATCCTGCTATTGGAAAGAGTCCATGTATGCCCCCCGCCCCAATCTTGTTGGCGACAGGCTAAACTTAGCCCGGATTTGGCGAAGATGTTCAGCGTGAACCGACTGCCTCTATATCCACAATTTGTTATTGAGAGGTGTGAGCCCCTGTCCATTTATGGCTGCCTACTCATGGTTCCTTGCTATTTGAGCTTTCCCACATGCAACTAATCCAAGTGGGGGATGGGTGGTGTCTTTCCTTATGGATGATGATAACAATGCAGAAATTGATTCCTCATATGGTTTTGGTGTGGTGTAATCCTTTGGGATTGATGTACCGAGGAGCCAGGAGAAAACCACCCTTTGAAGTCCCCGGGTTGGTATGTCGCACAACTTCGAAGCCCGCTCAGCGAAAAAAAACGAGCCCGGCACCAGGGGGTCCCTCTTGTCCAGTTGGTGAATGATGTTGCCAGTTCTCAAACATCAAACCGGTTTTCGTGAATGAACCTGAAGACAGGGAAAACCGCCAGGGTCCGTTGTCATGTTCCCATTCCCTGCCAGCAAGTAAGCTGTGCCTAGAGTCTCCATGACCCTTAAAAAATGGGTCCATGACCCCTTAATTTGGAGTAATGACCCCATTTTTTAAGGGTCATGGAGACTCTAGGTGCCTCAATTGTGCCGGTCCCGGTGAAGCTTGAGCCTGGCTAGAGACGAGAGACGGGGCTCGACGGAATCGGATGACCCTCGATTCGACTGCGCGGCAAGAGCAGCGCGCCAAGAGTCGAACGATTGCTTCGTTCCCACCAAGTCGGTCGATTCGAAGATGGAATTGGAGGGTACATGGAAAGGAGTTTCAGAGATCGGGCACACACATTTTTGAGATGTGTTCTTGCTTTATTTGTTTGTTGTTTATGTTTAAAACAGTTTATATTTACATGTTCGTATCCATTCATCCATCCGTTCATCCGTTCATTAATTAATTGTAAACGCTTCGCGTTGCCCGCCTCGGCCCAGCCTAGTTTGAGGGAAGGGTCAGGAACACCGAAATCCAGTGTTGGGAAGGTCCGAATCCTACTGAAAGCTTGTGACCGCACCAGTTCGCCCGTGCTAGTTCGATGTTCGGAAGCCGTCCTGCTCGGAAGGTTTGAAATCCAAAACCAAGACTATCTCAGCTGCTCAGTGCCCTTGGAAAAAAAAGGACCTCTTTCTGGGGATGAGCATTTTTAGTGGGGCTTGGCCTCCATAAAAAGGGGAACAATAATTGGTGTCACTGAACAACCAAGACCAACTTTGGGTGTTTGGGCACCTCCATTTCACGTGGCTGGCGGCTTGCCATGACATACATTTCTTGCTCGGTTGCTCAGCCCAAGACAGGTACATGGTGGGAATGGTAACCTCCATTTGCTTAAGTACCCCGGAAAAATATCCTCAATAGTGATAGTTTCCCTGTACTGGTGTCTTGCTGGCTTGCCTGAAGCTGGCTCCAGACAAGTCAGACAAGCCGGCCTCGCCTGGTTGGGCTGGGCCACAGGCTAGTCTCAGACACATCAGATAAGCCTGCGCTGGGCCTGAAACTAGTCTCGGGCAGCTTGGCTGGACCTTGCTTGCGTGGGTTGTTGGTTGAGCTGGGCCTGAAGCTAGTTTACGGCGGGCTGGGCAGCCGCGCTGAGGGGGCTGGGCTATGGCTGGGCTGGGCCTGAGGCCAGTTTCAGACACGTCAGACAGGCCTGGCCAGCAGGCGGACTGGGCTAGGCTAGACGCCCAGGCTGGTATAGGCTGAGGCCTGCAAGTCTCAAACAGGGTGGGCTTGGGGGGTTTGCTTAGGCGGGTTGCTGGTTGGGCTGGGCCTGAAGCTAGTCTCAGCCACGAGGCTGCGAGGCCATGGGTGGGTTGCTGGCTGCTGGGCAGCCGGACTACTGAGGCTAGTCTCAGGCTGGCATACTTTGAGACCAGTCTCAGACTGCGCCGAAGGCGCTGGGCCTGCTAAAAGGAAGAAGTGAACAGGAGGTCAAGGCCTGGCCAGCCTGGGCTGAGCTGCTTGGGCAGCCGGACTGAGGGGCTGGGGCACGTCAGACAGGCTTAGTAGCTGGCATAGAGACCAGTCCCAGACACGTACGTGAGACTGGTCGTTGGCCTGAGGCCAGTCTCAGACACGTTAGACAAACCTGACCTTGCTGGTGGGCTGGGAGCTGGGGGCCGGCCTAGTGGCTGGCATGCCCTGAGATGCGCCGGGGCCTGGGCTGGGCTTGCTGGATGACTTGGGGCCGTGCTTGGGCGGGTTGCGTTGCTGGGTTGGGCTAGGCCTGTTTCAGACAAGCCTGAGGCTGGGTGGGCACAGGCCTGGCCAGCAGGCGGGTTGCTGGTTGGGCTGGGCCTGAGCCTAGTCTCAGACACGTCAGACAGGCCTGGCCAGCAGGAGGTCATGCTTTTCAGGACAAAAAAACAATTTTTCAGCTTGTCAGCACATTTTCGACAAAAATGGACCCATGGAGCTGGACGCCGACGAACCCCGAAAATTTCAAGGCCCGCCGGACAGGATTTTGATTCTCTTTGGAGAAGAGATCTGAGCGCCCTTGGCCTTTTTGGGACCGAGGCGAATTTTTTAATTAGTTCATTCATTCATTCATTCGTTCATTCGTTCGTTCATTCATTCATTCATTCATTCATTCATTCATTCATTCATTCATTCATTCATTCATTCATTCATTCATTCATCCACTTGTCGATCTATCTGCCTATCTATCGATCTATCTGTGCACCTATCTTTGTATCTACCTTTTCTTTCCAGCCCTTTTCAGGTTGCTGCGAGAGTTCCGGGCCCGCGGCGGGCGCGCCGCGGAAGCAACAAGTGGTTGCCTGTCAGGGGGGGTGTTCCCTTTGCCCCCCCCCCTTTTCTGCTTAAACCGAATCCAACTTTACAACTTTTGGTTGGGTTTGGAAGGTCCTTTTCGTAGGGAGTCTATGGGGAGGGGGTCCGTAACCTTTGGAACCCCTCAAGCGTATCCTGAGTTTTGAAGGTCCCTTGAGGGGCAGAAAGCACAGGGACACCAATGAAGGTTCCCATAAATCGACTTTGCTGAATTTTAGTTCCAGGGGTGTCGATCCAAAGGATGTACTGTTGGCCCCAGAACAAACCTCTACATGCAATCTCTGAGTTTGTCCTGAGACAAATGACAGAGATTGCAGCCTGAGAACATGTTGCACCACATCCCTTGTCACCTGCTTGCTCAGCAGGTTCCCAGGCTGTGCTGCAGCAATGTGAGTGGGGGAGTAGGACACAGAACTTTCAGCTACATATTCAGCTATGGATTCAGCAACTTGAGATTGTCAATAGGGGCTCGTTTGGGGTTTGGTGCGGGTGCATCGCTTTTGGAGGGGCCTCCACCCTCGAGGGGCCAAGGGCCCCCTGCCAGGGCTTCCCTACGTGACTGACCCCAAAGCCCAGCTAACCCCACTTATGCAGCCGACATGTTCGTGGGGATACGGAAAAAAAACAGGGGGATTTGGACCATGAAGTTTGAGTATCCGCGACAGTTGACGCCTGAAGCGACAACAATTATAAGGAGCCTGCAGTGGATTCAGTCTCTGTGCAGCGCCAAAGTTTCAAACTTTCAATATTATATGCGTGTTGTCTATGTTGAGCGGTGTCACGTCCAGAATTGACAACCAGCAAATTTGTGTCTTTCAGAGACAACATGAGAGGCAAAGACAAGTGGCATGCTGGAGTGAAATTGTTTGAAGAACTTGTGCCTCACTTTATGAGTTCCCGGACTTTATACCAGATTTCCTTTTTTTTTGGAAGGGAGCAATTGCGCTGGGGGTATCCAACTTCCTTTTTTCTGAAAAGGAGGCTAAGGAGCAAAGCGTTGTTGCCAGTTGCCACTCCAGCAAGAGGTAGCCACTTGGATTTGTTCAACTTGACTTTACTCGCGTACTTCTGCCCTGCAAGGTGGTTCGGTAGCTTGCCCCCAATAAACCTCTAGCTTCATCCTGGCCTCAAAGTCCACAAGGTTGCTCATTAGAGGGGTTGATTGATTTCCCAGGTGTGCGTTGCTTGGACCGGCGTCAATGGGAGAATCGTCCTCCCGTCCGGAATGCCCAATCCTTCTTCCCCAGTGACGGCTATGGTCAAGCTTTTGATGCGGCCCTGGGTTCGGTGGGTGCTGGGCTTCGGGGGTTGTCAGTGAAACTCCCCCAGACGACAAGGCTCCTTTTTGGTTGGTACCGAAAGGGAAAAACCAAACCAAGAAGACAAGCCAGCCACGCTCGGGGGCCGATTTTTCCATTTTTTGTTTTTTTTCACCCCAGGCATCGCGGTGGTGTCGCACAGCCCTGCAGACGTGATCCGGCGCCACTACGAGTCCCACCCCTGGGCCGACTTCATCCGACCCGATTTGGTGCTGGGCTGGGACCAGGACAGACAGATCGCCGACGGCATTTGTCTCGATCCGCGTGAGGTGTTGGATTTCGATGGGGGCGGCCCCAGTCCAAGTGACTCACGATCAAAGAACGGGGTAGGGACAATCCCATTGCGGGGATCTGCCTGTTCTATTCTTTACCATGGTTTCTGGGCTCCATTTTACTACGAGGCTTTGAGTATCTCTCACGTGCCAAGTCGGGGGCCTTGACGTTCCCAAAGAATCCAAGCTTGATCGCTATGTCGATGTGGTTGGATCTTGAACCTTTAACTTTTGATTGAACATTCGTGCTTCTCGCCAATCAGCAACATGTGCAGATTCGTATGGGTGGCGTAGTCACGTGGCAAGGTTCCTCTACAGGTGGGCTGTTGCAGCCAATGAGTCTTTCTTGGACCAAGTTGTCTTGGACCAAGTTCGCTTTAAACGGGTGTTTCAGACACCAGGGGTGACAACTCCCATCAAAAACTAGTTGGCGCAATTGAATTGGATCCTGATTGAAGCCAACCTTGAAGAACTTGTGAGCTTATGGCAAGAGGTTAACTGTTTATTTCCAGGTTCTTTGGGCAAACGCCACAGCCCCCTTTTGGCCTAGAGTGCTGGGTTGCGACGCGGCCAAGCTTCCGTTGTGCCCAGCATGCACCCAAGAAAGCACAAGCTAGCTACCCTCGTCAGAGTGAGTTGACCTGTGCTACATGTTGCTACCTGAAGGGGCAGCGTGCTTAGTCAGTTGTTCAAAACCATGATTGCAAGTCTCTCGCCAGTTGTAAGTGCTGTAAGTGGGCTACAACCAGGGTTCTTAGTGCTTAGCCCCTTGCTAAGTTACTAGGCGCCCCGCCCGTGCACGTAGAGACCAACAAGCCCTATATATCTTAGAAGGCGTACCCTCGCATATATCCCGGGTTCCCATTCACTCAACTGTCCACCGGGTTGCTCGCCCAAGACGTTAGCCAAGGAAACTTGGGATAATGGACGTGTGCCCCCCCCACAGCTTGTTGAGTTGGCAAGCTTGTTACTTCAGGTTGGCAGGACTCATTGTCATGATTCATCCTTTTGTGAGGTACCGGTTGGAAAGTCAAAAGGAACCCAAACACTTTTGGGATCCAGATCGTGTATTTCTGGCCCGCCAACTCCGGTGCGCCATGAACCCCAGTGGCCCAGGATCCAAGCCGCCGGAAACCAGCCCCGTGGCCCGCGCTGCACGCGCGACGCGGCCAAAACAGACCACGGGGCACGGCAGATTTGGGTCCCTAATTCCATACCTATTCTTGACCTACAATCAATTGGTGAGTTTCCTTTGGTGTGAGTTCTCTGGAATTTTGGGATGTGAACCCTGAAAACCTCCTGGCATCTTCTTGGACCCACAGTGAAACTCCCTTGTTGTAGATAAACCACTATCGGTTGGTTTCACATTGAATCAGCCCTCCTACTGCAGACCAAGCTGTGCACACGCTTTGTGGGGTGCTTTGGTGGCAGCCTGCAAGCTCCCCCTTGCATCCCCTTGTCCAATTGACTCCAACTAATAACTAGATGGAGGTGTTTTTTCTTGGGTGCAGCACTCACTTTTGGTTGGTTGTAGGCAACCACCCTTTTCGTGTTGACACGAATCCCAGTGAAAGAACATCGAAAGAGACGACTGGTGGCCTTGCTGCTTGAACTGGGGCGAGCCAACCAGGAGACCAACACCATGTTTGACTTCGAGTTAACTCAGGCGGCAAGTCCGCCTGGTATGGTGCAGGAAGGTGTCGCACAAGCTCACCTGAAATGCAAAAAGGAGAAAGTTATCAGCTTGTTCATAGGGGCCAGGAGTCGCAATCCGGTGCAGCAATTCTTTCAAGCTCCATACATACGGCCATGGGTCAAAAGTAGGGTAACCGCAAAATGGAACCTGGCAAATGGAACCAAGGAGTAAAGCCTGCGGCCCCCTGGTGGTTTAGTTTTGACCCATACCCAAATATGCCAAAATTTGAGCACGACATAATTTGGTCGGTGCCCCGGCAAAAAATATCGCAGGAGCCCAAGGCAGGAGCCACAAAGGTGTTCAACAACAAAGCCACACAGTTTAGAGACGTCGGAACCCACATTCCCACACCAAAATCATGTATGGAAGACGGGTAGATGGCAACACATTTACCGTTTTGCCGTACTCATTCACCTAGAAGGGTTCAATTGGATGCACAACCACTAGCCACTATAACTTAGAGTTTCAAGCCCGATTTGGGCAATGTTGACCCCAGATTTGTCTAAACCTGTCCTACTGTTTTATGGGTGTTGCCCTCAAAAGTGGGTGAATTGCACCACTAAGAGGGTACAGCCCTATGAATCAACCGGGAGTTTATATTCCAGTTGCTTAAGGCTGTTGTATGTTTCCCATATTTATTTTTCAAGGGACTCTATCACTACTGAAAATATATGTTTTCTCGTTTTTTGTTTGTTTGTTTCGGGGACTTAGGCAAATGGAGGATATTAATCAGGGGTTCCCATTTCCCATTCTCCGCCTTGAGGCTGGAGCAGTTCGGGGCGACACCTGCAGAAGCTTTGGTCGTGGACGACTTGTCGCCCGGTGTGGGGGCCTTGGAAGGATCATGCTGAGCGAGCTGTTTCATACCCCATGCCATCAGTCTACGTCTCATTTAGGGACTGAGCTCACCAATGATGGGGGTCAATTGACCCAGAAGTCATTGGACACGTCTTGGGCGAGAACAACAGGTGCGTCAGACCTGGACGCTTTGCCACTTTCTGGGTCAATTCGCTGGGTTTGGGGCGGTGGCGTTGGCAGTTTCCGGCGTCCTAGGTTCCGGCAACGGAGTATGCTGCGAAACTGATTTTTGGACTTTGTCTTAGATGGTTGGGGACACGGCCCCTAGGAGTAGTTGCTTGGTTGGATCATTTTTTTGGGAACGCCCCACAAAGCAGCAAGATCGCCATTTGCTTTATCAATAAGATTGGCAACGGATTAAACCTGTTTGGTGAAAGAGGGTAGTCCCCTTCAGTGAATCCCCACAAGTTGACACCTCTATCAATCAACAGGCGTTTAGTCAATGAATCCGGGGTTGCCACTACTAAGTGGTGTTGTTTCTTCTGAGGGCAGAGACCTTGGATTTCCACAACAAAGGTCCAAGATCCAAGGAGCATCCAGCATGCTGCAGATGTAAGAAAGACATACTTACATACTTCAGGGGCATGAGGAGGCATGATTGAGGCATTGCAGGCTTGCGTGCCGCGTGACTGCAGCATGCACTTGCATAGCGTCCCTTCTTCCCAAGTCTTCGAATCAGTGGAAGCCAACCTGAGTTTTAAAACATCTGGGTCCTTTTTGTGGAAATCTCCGCTTGCCCCATCCACCCCCAACACCCAACCCCCCCCCCCCGCCTGGTCCGTCCATGCCGCCGTAGGTGAAGATGGCCAAGGCGGCGGGCCTCGAGGTGGCGGCGGCGGGCTGGGGCCACTCCGTGCAACCTGTGCAGGCCCGCTGCGAGAAACCAAAACAAAACAAAAGAACCAGGGATGTGAAGTGGTGAACCTCAAAAACGGGGTCGCTGGGCGATTTTTTGTTTTGTTTTTGCCTCTCTTTTTTTGAAAAGGGACGTTTAGTACGTTTCTTCAGCAAAATAGTGACATATCATATTTCTGTATGTGCTGATAACGAACCTTGAGATTGGAAAGAACTCATGGAATCTTACGGGCGTTTTACTGTCAACCAATGTCATATGTCCTTTTCTTGCGTAACCTTAGCATGCAAATAAAGCTAAAATCGAATTTGCGATACACCTTGATAGATTGAGAGATTGTGGGGATGGTTTTAAGGTATGTGACTTAGAGTTACATACTTGTGCAATGAAGGGTGGGTGATGTCAGATGTCGACTGCAGCAGAAACCTGTGAGAAAATAAGCTGTGAGCAGTCCCTATCTAATCACGAAAGCTAGCTTTAGCTAGCTGAAGTTTCTCCTTGCGTAAGCAAGGTAAGGGGCTCAATTGCCGAAAGATTGTTTTTTTCAATTATTTGGCCGAAAAGATTGAACAAAAATCAATTATTTAGACCCCCCCCCCCTTCCCCCCCCCTCCTCCCCCCCCCCCCCGGTGTCTCAGGCTCGATTCCTCCTTGGTCCACCCCTCCCCCCGGGCAGTGGCTCAGTGTTTCAGCAGTCTCGGTTTGCCCGTTTTGGACTTGGTGTTATGCACTTTTACATGTTCCGCCGATTCAGCTTGTTCATTTGAGACCTCAGTCTTCTCAGTAAACCACCTCGCAAGAATCTTTGCACACGCAGCATGCAGAACCCAGAGGTGCTTTAAGACAGCTTCTAACACCTCTCGTTGTTTTCATTTTTCAAGGTTTGCCACGCTACCATGTGCGTTTGCGTGTCGCATCCTACGAATCTTGCCGGGCCTCTCGTTGTACACAAGCTACCTCTGAATCCACTCTGTCACCGACCCATCTCATGCAACAACTGCTAGCTTTCGTTCACCCGCTCCTCAAGTGATAACTACTCGCCTTGTTGTGTGTTTCTACCACATATATTTTGTTGTTTAAAAAAAGTAGGGGGCAATAGTAATGACTGGCTTTGGCTCATCAGTTGTGGAACCTAAGGGAGTTTAAACGTTGAGGTGAAAGTCATAGCCAGGTCATAGGGCCCTGGCTCATGGTTGTCCGAAGCAAGCTGTTGGCATCACCTTGGTATCCAAACAGAAATGCTGAATGGTGCGCGCCTTTTTTTTTGTGGTTTGGGACCCCAGAATGATGTTTTTGAATGTTGGGGGACCCCAGAAGGATAGGTAGGCGTTTCTTTTGGTTCTGCTCTGAAACCGGGTACCCGCCAAAAAAGACACGCCCTATCTTAGGCCACCTTTGTTTTGGGTGGTTCTAACAGGTCAAACCAAGAGTTGAAAACCACCAGCTGTGGGTTCCCCCTTGAACTAGGCACACTCAAACGACCGCAAGATGACGGGTTTCCCTCAAGGTTTTCCTTTGAACCAACCTAAAGGGTACCAAGCTTCAGGCACAAACGTTTTAAACGTGGCCGGAATGAGTCTGCAAATTTGCCCCATCCCGGGGATCGGATTTGTCCCCTACACAAACATTGGGTTTTTGTGGACTTTGGGGGGGGGGTGTCGGGGTCGCTAAAAGTCAAACTAGTTTGTGCCTGAGGGCGACTGGGTTGCATGGAGGCCACCGAATTGATCACTCTATGATGGCTTCACTGCTCTTGGAATGACTTTTAGTTTGTGTTGTTTCGTTCTTTTCATGTTTCGTGGGACTGACTGGAATCCGGTGACTTGCTTCTCGTGGAAGATGGTTGAATGAGTTTCACCACGCACCCAATAGTCCCATTTTGTTGAGCGACTTCCCCGCGAAACCTGTTCTGCTCCAAAACATGTTCCATTTTTTACCTAGGCCACTGGACAACTGGGCTAGAGGCTCGTCCGCCTCTTCAGCGAAGCCTAGGATTTACCCGCAAAGCACTCACAAACTACTGAGACCAGCCAAACTGCTCACCCATGGAATGCAAGTCGATTCCGATGTCCAAAAGCAAGCCGAAAAGGCGACGCCTTTGACGTAAAAAGGGAGCGTGTCTACTTAAAACCTACATTTCCAGAAACATGTAAGAGCCCATGCTTCTGGAACCAAAAGGGCCGAGCAGTCTTGCCTGACAGCCAACGGATGGGGTGAACCTTCGGTCATCAATCTCCAATCGCTTAATACTTAGTCGGCCGCCTTTGGTTGCTCATAAATGGGGTCATAAGCCTCCTAAATTGGTTTTATTGGGCTTATATGGCCCATAGCCCAGTTTTTTTCACCAAACCGAGGCAGCCAAGTAGCCCCACCTCAACGGCTCTATGAGCCGTACCTCTTAGAACCCGCGTGAGGACTACATGCGAAAGGAGTGCCGCCACTACTTCGAAACGGTCGAGGAGATGGGCTCAGATCGAACAGTTTTTTGCGCGTGCAGGGGAGGGATGTAACTCAAATATGTCATCAGGGTGAAAGGGTATGCCAGTTCCTGTCATTTGCAGCGATACTGAGTCAAGGTGTTCAAATGCCAAGGATTTGCTCGAGTGGTCGCGCACGAGTTCTTTGGGCAATGGCTGTTGCATTGTACCGAGTGGATCGATTCTTTCTTGCTTTCTCCTCCCTTACGGTGGGGCGCGTTTGGGGTTGCGAGTTGCACACATGAAAGCTTCCTCCAAGGACCTTGCAGATTTCCTCCTCGTCGATGACGCTGAGTAACAAAAATATTGCGGCGTGATGCGGCGTGTGAGCCCTTCACTCGGTGTCCGTGTGCGTTTGTGTTTGTGTGTGCGCGTGCGTGTGGGTGTGTGCGTGCGTGCGTCTGTCTGTCTGGCTGGCTGGCTGGCTGGCTGGCTGGCTGGCTGGCTGGCTGGCTGTCTGTGTCTGTCTGTGCCTGTCTGTCTCTCTGTGTGTCTCTCTGCGTGTCTCTGTGTGTGTGTGTGTGCGTGTCTCTGTGTGTGTGTATGTGTCTGTCTGCTGTGTGTGTGTGTGCTGTGTGTTGTGTGTTGTGTGTTGTGTGTTGTGTGTTGTGTGTTGTGTGTTGCGTGTTGTGTGTTGTGTGTTGTGTGTTGTGTGTTGTGTGTTGTGTGTGGTGTGTCGTGTGTTGTGTGTTGCGTGTTGTGTGTTGTGTGTTGTGTGTTGTGTGTTGTGTGTTGTGTGTTGTGTGTTGTGTGCGTGTGCGTGTGTGTAGTGTGTATATATATGTGTGTGTGTAGTGTAGTGTAGTGTAGTGTAGTGTAGTGTAGTGTAGTGTAGCGTAGCGTAGTGTAGTGTAGTGTAGTGTAGTGTAGTGTAGTGTAGTGTAGTGTAGTGTAGTGTAGTGTGTGTAGTGTAGTGTAGTGTAGTGTAGTGTAGTGTAGTGTAGTGTAGTGTAGTGTAGTGTAGTGTAGTGTAGTGTAGTGTAGTGTAGTGTAGCGTAGCGTAGCGTAGCGTAGCGTAGCGTAGTGTAGTGTAGTGTAGTGTAGTGTAGTGCGTGCGTGCGTGCGTGTGTGTGTGTGTGTGTGTGTGTGTGTGTGTGTGTTTGTGTTTGTGTTTGTGTTTGTGTTTGTGTTTGTGTTTGTGTTTGTGTTTGTGTTTGTGTTGTGTTGTGTTGTGTTGTGTTGTGTTGTGTTGTGTTGTGTGTTTGTGTTTGTGTTTGTGTTTGTGTTTGTGTTTGTGTTTGTGTTTGTGTTTGTGTTTGTGTTTGTGTTTGTGTTTGTGTTTGTGTTTGTGTTTGTGTTTGTGTTTGTGTTTGTGTTTGTTTGTGTGTGTGTGTGTGTCTGTGGGTGTCTGTCTCTGCGTGCGTCTATGTGCGTGTCCTCCCTGTGTCACTGTGTCCCTGTGTGAAGGGAGCGGTTCCGGAGCCAGGGGGGTATCCAACTTTGAGGGAGCCTTTCGGAGCTATAAGTCATGGGTCGGATTTTTGGAGCGCGTTGAACCAACCCGTAGGGTGCTTCAGGTAATCCTTTCGATTGCCAGGTGGCTTTTTTGGGGAAGCCTCCAATTCGCCAAACTCTTCAGGCCATTCGAGAAGCCCCAAGTTGGTCCAGAACCCAAAGGGGAAAGGGAGCGGAAGCGAGAGATCCACCCGGCTGAATGTCAACTGAAGCTTCCGGAGCCCCACAACTGCTTGAAACCTATGTCCAAGGACCCCTGTCCACAAAGCCATGTCCAAGAAGCAGGTGCTTGGGGGCTGCTGGTTGGCTTGGGGGCTGCTAGTTGGAGATCTGCAAAAACATGGAGTTTGAAGTGGATTGAACTCATGTCGGGCGGGTACCCGGGGCCCGGGGCAGGTGCACCCGCTTCGCCGTTGTGGCTCCAGAGATGTGCACAGAGCGTAGGTCCGCATCGCAAGCCAGAGATCAGACTGGGTTCGGCAGCGATTTCCAGAAGATCCAGGAGATCATGACACCATCAGGGCTCCTGTGCGAGGTTATTTGCCTTTTCCATAGCTTGCTGAGCCTTAGCCCCAAGGTTTTCTTGAGTCCCTCTCGCAAGGATGGCCCAGGGTCCATGTGAAGGACAGCATCTCAAAGGACAGAGCAAAAGGAAGCCAACTAGTAGTGTTTGGTTGGGGGAGTCCCCCCTTTAAGCAATAAAAACACAAGCGCACCCATTCGTATAATGACTGGGGGTGGGGCAAATTCAAGACCAGTCTCCTTCATGTTTTCAGCAGTATATTATTGGTGTTTCACCCCCCCCCCCGCCCCCGCCCCAATTTTGTCCCATGCTACTTGACCCCATTGGCCTGTTCCAAATAAATCCACTCGCTGACTTTCGACATGCTCGGGTAGCACACATGGCGGCTCCGGCAGGCATGCAGATGTTTTGCTCGGGGTGGTAGGTTGACGTTCAGGGTTGGGTGCAAATTTGCTTAAACAATGAGATAGGTGGCCCCTTGAAAGGCAAACCAAGAGCAGGTGGAAAGAACTGTAGTGGTCTAAACGTGCTTCAGCGCGTGGTTGGCCAACACTTGTTTGTATCATTCAGAAGCATCCATCACCAGGAGGGGGCGAGGGTGGTAGGGGGGACTTGTGCGGGCGGGCCCCAGGAAGGTGACTTTCTGGTGGCAACGCGGGAGTTGCATCCCCAAGTCCCAAGGACACATCCGCCAGTTCACCGAGCTTACTTTCCAGTCTCACCATGCATTGGCTCAAGCAAACCGCGTGAATTTTTCAAAGGGCTCAGGATGGCGAGGTGGCCGCTCTGAAGCCTTCCGGAGAACGATCGTTCTGTCCGGATGCAAGAGCGGAAATCTGCCAAAAACGAACAGTGCGACAAAATGGGGCAGAGACTTTGGTTTGGAACAGAACGTCAACGTCAGTATTCAGGTTTGGGCTCAGTCCGGATGACTCTGCGTCCTGGTTCTGGGAAGGTTTCCTTGTCCGAGCTCGATTCTGTGGCTGCCAAAGTTGTTCGGGTGGAGTACGATGCTCGGGCTGCGTATAGTAGGACGCTGTGCCTGAATCCGATGCTTGGCGAAGACGCCCATCAAACTGGCAGTAACTGAGCCCGAACTTCTCGTGCCAAGCGCGGATATGAAGAAGCGCCCCTTTTTCTGCCAGGGCTGACGGTTGCAACTCGCATTTGTTGCCAGGTGCGCTCGAACCGGCCGTCCCCGAGGTGTGCGGGGGAGCCTGTAAGCTTTGACCCAACTGGATTCCACTCACCCCCAATGTCAAATTCAATTTTTGGTTGGCCGAGGTCAGAAAGTCTTGTTTCCACCCTTGTCCAATCCCCTTTGCGTGGGGCTGCCCTGCGCCTCGTGAGCAAAAGGTACATGGGGTCAAACTTCTACCCGAGCCTGGTGGCTACCCTTCCGGGACATGAGCGGCCAAATTTAAATGCAGCCTGTGGGGGGGAGGGGTTGAAAAGGGAAACATGGGGGTTTTGTGGGGGTTAAAAAGGAAAGAAAAAAGAAGATGCCAAGGAATTTGCACCATCTTTGCACCCTCCTTACCGCCGGGTCCATCCCATCTTGGCCGATTCCTTGGCCAGTATCGTGACGAACCGCGTTCTCTTCGGTATCCAGCGTGCATGCCGAAGAATGAGGACCCCGCGATGCCTGCAAGTTGGAAACTGTTGTAATTGTAAATTTGTATGGTTCTTGTTGTATGTCGTGTGTCTAGTCTATTGACTCTGCCTTTCATTGATTTCTGTCACATCTTCAAAAACCACCTGCCTTGCGAAGTGCATGCGCATGGTCACATTTTCTGCATGGGCTTGATTTCATCTGACCTTGGCTGAAGGGCTGACGCCAACCAACTGGGACCTCCTGCATGTCCCTGTGTCGCGGTTCCCCCTGTTGTGTGTTTCTCCAAATTAGGGATCGTTTCATGTGCTGTTCTTTCCCAGTTTCTCTCCATCCCACTGCCTTGATTTTCGCAAACACCTGACAGAAGGACAATTATTTGGGGTTGCGCAGCATGTTGCAAAGCAAGCAGCGGCAATGCACATGGGATTCTTGGTTAACCACTTGGGGTACCCGTGCAACTGCCCAACGTTTGGACATAGGCCCAAAAGCTCCCGTTGTGGAGCCATGCAAAGCAAATCGTCGTTTGGTCAAATTGGGTCTTCCATAGCTTCCCTTTACCAGCAAACAGTTACTCCACAACTTCAGATGAAATCCAGAAAACAACTTAACATGAAATCCAACTAAGAACTTAACATGAAATCCAGAAAACAACTTAACATGAAATCCAACTAAGAACTTCACATTAAATCCAGAAAACAACTTAACATGAAATCCAACTAAGAACTTAACATGAAATCCAGAAAACAACTTAACATGAAATCCAACTAATAACTTCACATGAAATCCAGAAAACCACTTAACATGAATTCCAACTAAGAACTTAACATGAAATCCAGAAAACAACTTAACATGAAATCCAACTAAGAACTTAACATGAAATCCAGAAAATAGCTTAACATGAAATCCAACTAAGAACTTAACATGAAATCCAGAAAAACAACTTAACATGAAATCCAACCAAGAACTTAACATGAAATCCGGAAAATAACTTAACATGAATTCCAACTAAGAACTTAGCATGAAATCCAGAAAGCAACTTAGCATGGAGTCCAACTAAGAACTTAACATGACATCCAGAAAAGAACTTAACATGAAATCCAACTAAGAACTTAACATCAAAACCAGAAAACCACTTAACATGAAATCCAACTAATAACTTCATGAAATCCAGAAAACACTTGGGTTCCAGGTGTTGTGTTTGCCACAGTAACCTTTAGGCCAAGTCCCCAGTCAAACTTCCAGGCGACGGAGTGGCGATGTCTGGAGGCTGGGGGCCCCAAGACCTGTGGGGCTTTGGGTTTTCTTCGCTTAGATCGGGCGACCCTCGATTTGTGGTGTGAAATGCACCCGCCCACCAAGTAACATTCTGACGACCCGGTCCCTTCAGGAAAAAAGGGTCCAAACCAGGATTGAATCGGGCCGGAACACCTCCAAACCGCAAATCCAAACCGCCACTTAGAGGGAAGCTGAACACGGGGTTGTTGTTTTTTTTTGGTTTGACCCCTAGAATTGTGGTTTTCTTTTGGCTTGCTCTGGTCAAAGTCAATCCTTCGCCCTGAACAACAAGATTGTAATTTTTCCTTGTGGATAGTGCCTCGCGTCCAGTTCTAGTATGATGCCTTTGGAAGGCTGATTTGGCGAGGCTCATGATCCATCCCCGGATATGCTCAGGGCAAGCAAGGGGTCTCTTGGCAGTTTGAACCGCCCACGGGGCCTGAAGGACAATCTCCGGAACTCTGCAAGCAGGACAGCCCATGGACCCCAAAGGATTCTAGAACAAAATGACATGTATTTCATACGGACGTCCACTCGAGTAAGAAATGCCCATCCTAACATGGAAGTCACCAAATACCCGACACCCGTCCTAGCTTCCATGCTGGTATGGTCCAGAATTTCGGGCCCTGCGTCGCCAGTGCCACAAAGCAAGCCAGGATGTACAGCCACCATTCTTGGGTTGTCACCCCAAATGGTAGGCAGGGGTCAGGGTCACAAGATTTGACATTTTACATAAAGGAATCAAGGCCAAAGAATCAGTGCCCGGATTATGTCTAGCTCTGTCTCGACACGCGCGCCAAGCATGCCTCCAACCTGGAGACTGCGTGGCCGCATCCGAACAATAGCGGCTGAGCAAAGCGCTGCAGGATCCAACCACCGAGGGTGCGCACGTTGATCATGGAAGGCATGCTAAACCACACGGCGAGACATAGTCACAGCCAAGCAACATCTGTTTGCTTGTGACGAAAGCAGCCGTAGCATTGGTTTTTTTTTGTTTGCCCTCCAGGCACACGAGGCGCCAAAAAGAGGTTCGAAGACTTGGCCCCTTCCCCGGCGCAGCTGGCAAGATGGCGGGTTGTCAAGTTAGCTCCGCGCCATTTGTCATTCTCGCACTTTGAGCATGTGGCTTTGCAAAATGATCGGCGTATTGCAGGCTGTCGCCGCAATGGCCAGGTTTGGGCAAGCGGCGGTGGTAGGCCGGCAGCAGTGCCCGCGTTGGCTGCGCGAAGGGCCTCACCATAGGCGCGGATCGGTCTCGCCTGGCAAGGAAGAAACAAGGCAAAAAGCCACCGCACTGTGTCGCCTAGATACACATGCAAACTGCTGTCTGTGGGGTGGGAAAAGGCGTATGGATCTGGAGGAAGACCGCGCATTGAACACAACAGGCGGGCGCGTGTGTAAACGTGTGTCAGAAGTGGGGGTTGAGCGAGAGGGGGCGGGCGAGAGCAAAGCCACCTATACTTGCGCGGGCGCTCAGCCGCACGAGAAACTGGATCTTCTGCACCAAGTTTGACTTGAATCACTAACCTGTCTGTGCTCCCATACCCATCACAAGTAGAGGAATGCCCTTGTGCAAGTGAACCCGTAACTCAGCAGTGACCGCTGTCTTGTCTTCGACTTCGCTGGCCAAGCTTGCGCAGCCAAAGTCGTGGACTTTCCGTTTGCAAGCAGTGGCCTGCCACTTGTGTCCAGCTTGAGGCTGCTCACAAGGGAGGGTCCGGTCAAGTTGGTGGTGCCGTAGTGCGCAGATCTCTGACAGGCAGACGGAAAGCCTGGGTTAACCACGTGTGGGGGGGGAGGTTATCACAGCAACCTGCGATTTTTTTGGTCAAACGGGGGTCCCTTCTGGGGGACCCCCAAAAAACCAGTGTAGGGCCTACACTGGTTTTTTGGGGGTCCCCTGAAAGGGACCCCCACATGATTTCAGGTTGCAAAAGACGCGCAGATCAGCTGTAGGTCCCTTGGCAGGGGACCCCCAAAAAACCAGTGTAGGCCCTACACTGGTTTTTTGGGGGTCCCTTGCAAGAGACCCTCGATTGTCCGAAAAAAATCAAAGGAGCCGCCAGGTGGCCGCGCCTGCGCTGTGGCTGTTTCTCTTTGCGCCGGTTGTTTCTGAGAACCAGAGGTGCGTTGCCAATCGCAACAAAACGGAGTGTGGCGCGAGCGTCTCGCATTTTCTGCTGCAACTCCGCGACTCAAGCCACGGGGAGCGAAGGCGCTACACGCCTCCGATGTGGCCGCGCACCGGCGGACCAGGCAAAACTTTTCGTAATCGTGCAACACAGTTTGAATTGACTGGGGTTCACGCCCAAGCTGGTCTGCAAGTGAATGTATCTCCGGCTGCGCTGCCCTTTGCCTCACTTGTGACACAAAATCCTACAAGCAAACAAACCACACTCGCTGCGCTTGTACGACGTTAAAGCAAGCAGAGGGTCATGTCTGCAGAATGAGCCGGAAGCTCTAAAGCACTGACACTTGAGAAATGGCCTGCGCCGTTTCCGAAAACAACGAAGGAGAACCACAGGAAAACAGCGTCCAAACCACAACTTCCCTGAAAGCAAAGCGAGCTGCGTCGCAATTGCCACGGGACACCTACGGTCCCCCTATTCTGCCAGGTCCTGCTTGACATCACTTCACGGGAAACACTTGTTGCGAAGTGACATTTCGTTTGGCAAGGCTTCTTTCAGCTTGTTGGATGCTAAGGTGGAGGCAGGCGCCCGGCGCCCCGGGCGCCCGGCGCCCCGGGCACCCGGCGCCCCGGGCACCCGGCGCCCCAGGCGCCCGCCGCCCCGGGGCGCCCCCCGCCCATGGCGCCCGGCGCCCCAGAGCCGGCAGAACTCAAAAGATTTCTGCTCTGTTCAAATGGCTTTCAAACCCACGCTTGTGTTTGGGGCGCCAGGCAAAGGTCCACGTGAGTGCAAATGCAGGCACGACCCCCCGCTTTTGGGAGATTCTCGGGTGTCTCCAAGCGTAGTTCTGCATCTACGTGGAAGCCAAGACACAGCTTTGCGCTGTCAGCCAGAACAAGCCTCAACTCCCGCCGCCTCCTGACTTCGTCCTGGTGACAAACTCCAGAGCGACACAAACAACTCAATGTCTTTGCCTCTCGGCATTCCGGGACTGCCTCGTCGCACAAGCAGCAATTAATGCTGGCCCTTCCTGCAACTGATTGACGCTGAGCGGGTGGAGTTACTGACTTGTTTGAAGACGCAGGTGAGAGCAAATTCGTTTAAATCAGTGCAAGCAAGGCGCGTCATGGAAATACGTTCTGCCAGATGAATCTGGGATGCGCGCGGCAAAAAAAGGGATCTGGCCCGCCCTTGATGGTTGGCCTTGTTTAATGTCAAACCTTGTGACCCTGGGGGTCGTCTCCCCCTTTCTGGCTTTCACAGGCCCAAGACTCAAAGAATATTCGCCAAGGCCCCAGGCCAGGCATGAAGCAGAAGGCTCGAAAACCCACTCGCCCAACGATGGGCCGCTCGATTTGCCTTGGCCATCCAAAAGGTGTGTGGGAGGAACGCCAATCTTGGCCCAAGGGGCCAGAAGCAAGCCTTGGATGCACCCCCAGTGGAACGAAGACCAGAACCTCGCTGGCCATTGCTAGGGGGTTGCAATGAACCACTGGAGCTTCGAACACACATCTACCCTCCCAATTAACATGAAACCCACCGGACGGCCCCTTCAAAAGCAAAATGGTCTTGACCCCCGGTCAGGTTCCATGTTAATTGGTGGGAGGGTATTTCTTGGCAAGAGCAGTTTCGTGCAAACATCCAGCATTTTGACAAATTCCACAGTGAGACAAGTGGATTCCCCAATGTATACCCTACCCCTTATATGACTTCTATGCATTTATGTGTCCCATTGCAACAAACAAGTTGGTACCACCCCCAGTTTAAATGGACTTCCTGGTGGCAGGCCCCCCCACTGGTGCCCTTGTTGCACTCATGTGGGGATGAGTCAAAGGGTATCAACATGGTTGTGTTTTTGGTCTCGCTTGGTGCCTTCCAAAACTATTCAACATTGTAGAGTGGACCAAGGATGGCACAGAGTCAGGCAGGACCTGTTCCGTCCACCCCCTTTTCGCGGTTGCTGTTTTGTTCTTGTGCAAATGTGGTCCAGAAGAGTTGGTACGGAGCCTCAAACCAAAGGCTACGCACGGATGGCGCCATGAGCGCCCTGCTCCCGCGGGCCGTGAAGCGGCCGGAGCTGCAATGGCGGGGTCGCCTCGGAAGCTGGCGCGAGTCGTCCGGGGCCCCGGCCCGGGACTCCAAAGCGAATCGAGCGGATCGGACCTTTCGGGGTTCACATGTCGGTCTTCACTTTTTGGTATGGCCCCAAAAGATTACATTGCATGTTATTTCCAGGTCCCTAAAAGACTGTGGGTGCTTGGCCAAGGCAGTAAGTTGTTGGTAACATGGGTTCTAAACCACCTAAAAGTCCCTCAAAGAGGGTTTTACCTTGCTATTAATTATGCAGCTTATACCACAATTGGCTGACGAATTACTAACTTGGCCGAACATCCAAGGAAGGATATCAGCTGATTCTTTATTTGGGCTCGAATGGGGTGCAACCATTTCGAGGATGCTCACCTAACTTGGGTCACCCTAGCCGAAAGCGAGTTTTCCCTTGGTGATGTTTGGGGGGAAACATAGGGAACCCCGCAATTCATACTACTGTTACTCTACCACCCCCCCCACACTCCTCCAGTGTTGGTCTAGTCTTTCAAAAAACAACGTCTTTCCCAAGGGGGTGTGCTGGCGGGTTGTGATAAACGGGTTGAACAATTTCTATGATGCGATTTTCCCCTGCCTCATGTCCACCCTGGATGAATCAATCAATCAACCGCTTCTGAATTGGCCACCCAGACCCCCAAAAAACACACCAAAACCCACAAAAAAACACATGGTGAAAGTGTAGGTGAAAGAACACGCTTTTGTGTTTCAAGTTGTGTGGGACCATCAACATGGGCGGTTGACCTTTTCCTTTGCAGTTCGTTGTTCACGGCACGTAGTGTTTGCTAGTTTGGTCCTTTTCCCTTCATTGCACACCTCATTGGCAGGCTCGCTGGTTGAGTTGGCAAAGTGCCCAGCCCAACAACTCTAGAATTGTTTGACCACACAACTCAGCAGGTTTGCAGTTACCTTTGGTGTTCTTGGCGGCGGCGTTGCTTGGTATTTCACATTAGCGTCACGGCAGCTGGAGTAAAGGAGACCACTCACCCATATTGTTTGGGTCTGACGGCAAAGTGCCTCGGGGCCCATGCTCGATACCAAACGGACTTCCCTTACACTCGTGTAAGGGCGTTGGACCATTGGAGGTTGTTGGAGGTGTAGAGCTTATGCACTACTTCCGTATCTCAAAATAGAGGGACCCACCCATTTTGGGGTGGGTTTCCTTTGGTTGTGCATGAAAGCAACCCCAGAATGGGCACTAAAAGAGCCAACCCCTCATGTGCCAGGGTCACAAGACCTTCTCGCTTGGGATTGCGAGGGATGGTCATCAATCGTTTGGGGGATTGAGACGGTCTTCGTTCGTAAGAGACCTCTCATTTGCAGGATGCGTTTTGACCATCCCCCTATGATCCAAAGGTATCCAAAGGTCTCATTTCTGGAAGGATCAAACATGACTCATGTAGACTTTGATTGGTGCATCCAGTTGGGCCAACTCCCTGATCAAACCTGGGGCCAAACTCCAATGGTTTAAAACATCTCATTTTGGTGCCTCTTTTAAGGAGGTTTCTGGTCTTGTTGCAGTCAACTTTTAGCCCATTCATTCTTGGGGCTGTCCGACCAAGGGCTGTGGTCACATGTATGATGATTTTACCTGGCAGCTTCGGACACTCAAACCGGGCGCTTCAAAACAAGACCCGCGAAGGCGAAGCGGCTCAAACGACAAGTTGATTTACGCCTTGAAAAGTTCAACCGGTCCGACGCAGGGGCCAGCCAGGAGCCAAACGGGACCTGGCCAGCTACGACCTGTCACCACCGATTTGCACCATTGATCCTTCCCTTGAAAAGGGCCACCCTGAAACGATAAAACAAGGTGCCGGAGGGGACTTGACTCTCGATTTTTGGGGTGGGGGGGAATGGCATTTTTTTTTTCTTCTCGTGGGCTGGTTGGCACCCGTGGCTCAGCAACCAGACAAGGCAGGAGGTAGGTGTCCCTTGAAGCATTCATTTTTAGTCCAAACAAGTCGCCTAGCTGATTTAGAGGATCCTCAAGCAGGTGGTGTTTGGAAAAATCCTTTCAGGCACTCTGCTAAAAACTGGCTGCACTGGCTGAACCGCCCAGCGTGAGCACCAAGGTCCGTGCAGGTGGTGGCGGCGCCGGGACTAAACGACCGAACGAGCGAACGACCGAAACGCGCGGACCAGATTGAGGTTTGGGGAAGCATCTTGGGTTTTTAGACTGTCGTCTTCTCCGGGGCTATTTTAACATAGAGTAGGGACGATCAAAGGCCCTTCTGGGGGCAAATGACAACCTAAGGGTGTTGAATCCAGATTTGTGTGTAAGGAGGGCCTCCATGGATCTTGGTGAAGGATTGGGCCGGGGAGACTTAGACAAATGGTCAAGTTATTCCCTTTGTGTGTTTGATGCGTGTTTATGTTCTCCAGTTGGCCAATGAAAATTTCATAGTCATGATTGGGACATGTATAGGTTTAAGCGGCGCCTTATTCGTTTTCGGGTTCTTCGATTGGCAATCATGGTGGCAGGGTTGAATCCTGGTGGCCAGCAAGGCTTGTGTTTTTACGCGCCTTTCGTGGGCAAAGCAGTGGAGTGTCCGGCATGCATGCTTTAAACCATGGTTCGCACAGGACACGTCCACTGAGTCGGGAGTAGTTGACCATCGGAGGTTCAGTCCCAACACAAAAACTGACAAACCTCCCAGGGCTCCTTTTCTCTAGGCACTGAGACACTTGAGCCAGCGCTTGGCAAGTGTTGCGTCGCCATGCAAAGCTTCTAAGACTCTGTGCTTGAACGACTTGACTATGCATTTGAACCTCCCCTGAAATATTGAAACACCACACAACATCACATCTGGCGCTCACACCAGGGGCTTATCCTGCAAGGCAAGTGCGCCTTAAGATGCAATCAATTACATCTGCCTGCATATATGTTTAGGCAATAGTAAGGTCCATGCAGAGATATTTCCTCACACACACATATAAACCAGCAATCCATCACTTTATCTGTGTGCAATATTATATCTCCTTATATACACATGTATGAAGCCACTGGTACATGTCAGAATTACCAGCTTCGCATCCGATCCGCGAATGCGAGGTGCTTTGGGCCCGGTTCCGCGTGCACTTACGTGGCCTGGCGCTGCGCAAGGCCGTGGGCTCCCTGCGGGGCCAGTTGGCAGAGGCCTTGGCCGCGGAGGCCTATGCGCTGGCGGAGGGTGACGAGATCGAGGCCGAGCCATGCAAACAGCTCCAGTGCCCTTTGGCACGCCTCTTTCTTTTTTGGTGCGGGAAACCCCCGACTAAAAATAGAAGAAACAGGAAAAAGCGGGGACCAACTTATTCTAACCTCTTTACTGGACCTAGCCAAATTGCCATGGCGTGCCTTGAAGCACTGTTTTTTGTGGGGAGTTTGAGTGAGCTTCTGAACGGATCATAGACTGGGAGCTCTTGGGCCGAAATCATCTTGCTGGTTCTCAGACGGAAGGCGAAGCCGCCGACACACGCGTCGCTCTCGCGTCCGGTCTGGCAGCCTCGCGAAAACGTGCGAAAATGGGAAGATGCGAGAACGGGATAGCGAGAAAGCTGTTCTCGCTGTTTCTGAGTTCTCGGCCTTTTTGGGTTGGTTTTACTTCCCCAGAATTCGCCCCCCTGTTTGTTCTTTTGCTTTCTTGGGGTCCCTTTGTTTTCCACTGACCAGGCAAAAAGGATATTTTCTCGCTGGGGTCCTAGTTCCAGCCTAGTTGAGAGATGCCAGTTGGAGCCCTACTCGTGGGGCTCTGGGCCGGGGCTCTTCAAAGAACCAACCTCTGGTGCCACTCTAAGACCTTAGTCTGCGTAGCAAAGGAAAGAGGCGTGCCTCAAAATGAGGGCAACCCTGGTTGATAGTTTTTGTGGTCTCCCCCCTCAAAACCACTGCCTTGCGGGAATTTCTTCGGTCCGGATCCAAGAAGCAAGACGAAAGCAAAACCAGACGATGCGCTTTTGCACAACCCCTATTTAGCACCAAATGTTTTAAACTTCGAGGGACAATTTATCAGGACCAGTATTTCCGGAAAAGTATGAAACCAACATGGGGTGGGTCAATTTGTGCCCATGTTGCAGGACACTCAATCGTGCAATAGATTCGGACCCTCTTTCCAGCAACCCTGGAAGTGATCAGGAGGGTTGGGAAGCGATTTGTAGAAATCGGTTGCGAACCTTGCTCGGTTTTGATTGTACGTCACTGGTCACTTTTGGGTCTGAAAAAGCTGGAAGATGAAACCGGGTCCTTAGAGCAACACTGTCCGAGCCCATTTCAGGTTTTCGCGCCGCGCGCCGTGGACACTTGCAGTATATTTTGCAATCCTTCCTAAGTGTCCACGCACCCCTACCCCGTTGGGGCAAAGAAGACATGTCTTTGATCTGCTTGAAAACGACTATTTTCCAACTAAACGGTGGGTATGGGTCAAAATGAAGCCACCAGAAAACCGCACGTTTTAGTCCTTGGGTCCATTTGCCGTTCCATGCTGGGAAATTCTTTGACCCGTGGCCATGTTACACTCCCACCACTGATTATGGAACCTGACAGGGGCCCAGTCCCTTTAAAAGCAGCATGCTCTTTTAGGACCTCCCCAAGCTAAATATGGAACCTGACAAGGGGGTCCCTTTACTAGCAACATGATCTTTGGGTCGCCCTTGGGTCGCCCCCCAATTTTCCGCGTCAACTGGCGGGGGGGGGGTCTTCACTTCTCGCCCCTTACGCCGCTCGGAGCGAGAGCTCGCTCTCCAGGCGCCGCTGAGTGGCCCGGTGGCGGTCTGCACGGAGGACTTTGGCCACAACGGCACGGTGGCGGTGGCGCTGGTGGCCAGGCGCGATCTGGCCGGGCTGAACGCACCGGGGAAATCAAAGGTATTGGTTTGGTATTGGTTTGGTATTGGTTTGCTAGCTCCCCCAGTAGTGCCCTTTCTCACCCCTTTTTGGGGGAGGGTTCCCCTACTAAAACAGACTACAGAAAAAAGGGCACCCTTATTCTAACCTCTCTACTGGAAGACCGAGTTTAGTATCGGTTTAGTATTGGTTTAATATTGGCTTAGCAATAGTTTGTATTGGTTTAGTAGCATTTTGGCTTTTCGGCCCGGAAAACGGTTGCTGGCCCTTTGAGCGCCTTTGTTTCAAAGTAGATGTGAGAAAATCAGCGGTGCGTGGATGGGTGTTGTTTGCAGAGATATTCGATCTTTCTTGAGGAGAAGCCCACGTGAAGAGAGAGGGGAATGGCAGGGACGCAGAGACGGTTGCACAATTGGGTACAGTACCCCCGTTTCATTTAGCATTTAGGTGAGGATGCATGTCCACCAACCAGTTTTGAGGTGGGCCTCAAATGAAAATGTCACTGCCATGTTTGGACATTCGGCCAGCTTCGACGCTCAATGGGTTCTCTTGCGGCGCCCTTTCCTGGTTTAGACCCTAATTGAGGGCCTTGAGGAAACTAAGGGGGTTGGTGGGGTGGGTGGGGTTGTGCTGAAAATAGCACCCCACAACCCATTCTATTACTTTTGTGGCCCTTATTAACTTATAGTATGGTTTACAGATTGCATTTGCTCGCATGAGTAGAAGTTTCAGCAAACATGGTGGGTCGGAAAGAAGAAGCCCAAAATGCTGGATTTTGCTTTAGAAGGAAACCACAGCGGGATACGCGAACCCGGTCCTGCCAAATGAACTCAGGGGATGCAGCAGGACATCTCGCTCCCAGCGTGATTCCTTTGAGGCTATTGACCATTTACTGGCATGTTGGGTTGATGCATGTTGATTCCCAGCCTTTGCGGTTTGTCAGGTGGCCTACAAGAATGGAACCTCAAGTGGAACAAAACCAGCCCCCTTGGAAATTTGTTGGCTGAGCACTTTTGTATAAAGGCTATGTGAGGACAGCGGCAGTTTGGGAGATGGGTGTTTCCGGACCAACAAAAGTCCGGACCCCTATTCATTTGGGTGGGGGGGTAGAGCACAATTGTGGAAAACACATCTTGTATCTGGCTCCCTTTGATTTATGGGGTACCGGCATTCCCTTTTTTCCGGCTAGTCACAGGCCTGTTGGCTCCTCGACTACTAAAGTACTCGGAGGAAGGTACCAAGTTGGACGCTTAGGGTGCCCAGATCCAGGTGCCAAAGCTCTGAGATTTATCATTATACATGGTGGTTTTCCCGTGCAGTTGGGGAAGCCGCTGGTGGCAAATGTCTAAGACTGTCCTGACTTTTTTGAGTTGCCAGTGCAGCCACTGATTCCTGAGTCCCTTTTCGGCTTCCTTCCGTTCGCTTCAAATCCAAGGCAGATTCAGCGCAATGCAAAACACATCAGTAGCCTTCCGTCCACTAACATGGAACCTCACTGGGCGGTGGTTGATGGTTGGCAAGGCAATTAATTCCCTGAGAGAATTCCAGCAAATTGAGCCAAAATAGCTTCTGAACAAAACCACACATGCCATCGTTCTTATTGGGCGCTTTTCCCGCCACCTGTGGTCGAGGTCCAGCTCTGTGGCCGCGTTGGCCAATCCGCTCAAGAAGCTGACGCTGCGCGGCAGGGCGACCGCGACCTGGGTGGATACCATTGAGCTTCGGCCCGATGGCGATACTTCAAGGGCCCTGCCAAAGCCACAAACCCTCCCTCACCCCAGGAAAGGTTAAGAAGAGCTTTGTAGGGGTGCCTTGAACAAGTTCTTAGAACAAGACCGCGGGCTGCTTGAAAAAAGTTCTTAGAACCGCGACTCTTCACCGAGACAATAATATGTTTTTTTAGGGCGTGATACCATCCCCTGACCAAACTGGACCTTGGGCAGATTTCCGGACCCTACCGCCCGTGCTCACCTAAACCTCGCTGCTGTTCTATTCCGCTTTCGAACTCTTGTGTTTTTGTGTGTAAATTTCTTGATCCCTCCCCTTCCTAAACACTCCCCAGCCCCAACCAGTTGCAGTGAAGAGCCCTTAGTAAGGACCAAACCATCAGTTGTTTAGGGTTTCAAACTCAGAAACAAAGGCATCCATACTTGGCAGGGGGCCCCTTTCGACCTTCGGTTTTAATGTTGACCCAGGATTAATAACCTCTGTTTATTCATATGGGGGGTGTTCCCCCCCATTTCCCCTCCAAAAGTGGTCTGATTCCCCTCTCAAACCAGAAAAACACCCCACCCCCCCCCCCCATATTCACAAGAACAGGAGTTTATTCATCCAGGGACACCCCCCCATATGACCCCCCCCCCAAAAAAATGTAGAAAAGGCTTGTCCTAGGGGGTGGGGGGTAGATGGTTGCCTGTTCTGTTTTCTTTTTCACATTTCAACGCGTGAACCACCTTATCCGTTTTTTCAAGGCTGATTTTGGGGGCATGAAATAACGATATGGATGTGGTAACGAATTGATGATTTGGTCCCCTGTCTCGTTCCAGATTTCAACTTTTAGTTTTATCAATTGAAAGAGGTTAGGACTTTCTGTGGTTTCATGGGTTGGCTTTTGGGCGGTTGTTGTGGTTTGTCATTTAATGAAATGTTTATAGATTAAAAGTTCACTATAATTATAACATATAAGAATATAAATGATATAATTATGGTTTAGTTTTGAATTATACAGGTTCATCAACAATTAGCTTAAACTTTATGCTTTTGACTCCTCCAAACTCCGTTCTACTTCTTTCTTCATCAATACAACTGTTTATTTCTTGATACGACGCCATCATTACTTCAGATAAATTATCTATGGTTACATTATCTACAACATCATCACTATGAGAAAAGAACGTAAACGTTCTAGAATCATCGTCTTGATGACCCCTCACAAATAAACATACCTCAACTATTATCACTGCTTCATAACCGTTATCGGTTTCAATGTCATCTAACAAACAATCTAAGTTTTCATTTTCATTAAAAACTGTATCTTCGATGCTTTCAATGCTTAAAGGTATATTTCTTGAAATGTAATACTTAATTATGTGTCTCTTGAAATCATCGCCATCTTCAACAGTATAGCGCTTTGTCTTTCTTTTCGTTTCAGTTCTTTTAAATTTATATCGCTGTTGTATTATCTTTAATGTCTCAATATGATTATGTTTTATATTCAAATACTCAGGTTCCCCTAATTTATATGAAATTATATTTTTTAATATATCAACAGGTAAGTTAGTCCATTTCTCACTCATTGTCTCTTATTATATTATATTATTTTTTCTTTAAGTAGTTTTTAGCTGGGGGGTTTCAGGTTTCATTTGAATGCCTTGTTAGATTATACAACTTTGTTGTAATCATATTATAGTTATAGAATAATATGAATAAACCTATGTTCAGTGTTTCCAGTCTCCTATGTTGTTCCAAGAACTGCTTAAGATGTTTCTGATATTATACCAGATTAAGTTAACGTCATAATCTTTCATTGGTGCTCTTTGTTGTATTAAATAACGCAACACTGATATCAAAGTATAATAATTAAAATGCATTGTTGTCATTCCTCCTCTTTCGTTAATACTATTACCATTATGTTTAACGAGTTCTTCTTTCATTATGTTTTCGTAAATCTCTTTTATCCATTGATGATTTTGTTCTCCATACTCGGCGAACATATCTAGATATATATCTTCCATTGTTTTATCGTTTTTTATTATTTCAATGACTTGTTTATATGATGGATAGGGATTATCCTTAATGAAACTCAAAATTATCTTTCTATCCTGTTCCAGCTCTTTTTCTGTCACTCCTATCATTGGCATTTTACTGTTTTATATTAAAGGTGTCAGTTCTTTAAGTCTTGTTTTATTTTAGATAAGGCACTTCATTTGATGGTTCCAGTCTCAACTTGCGAGGGTGCCAGTCTCAAATGTTGAGGGTTCCAGTCTCAAATCAACCGATTTTGAGGGTACCAGTCTCAAATGTTGAGGGTTCTAGTCTCAAATGTTGAGGGTTCCAGTCTCGAGATTGCCAACCTCGGATGTTGAGATTGCCAGCCTCGGATGTTGAGATTGATGATTACAGTCTGGTATCATTCATTGCCGGACAGTACCACTAAATAATTCTAATAATTTCATACTATTAGAATTATTTAGATATTTATTTTAATTATCTTCATTATGTTCATTGTTATTTGATTTATATGATTGACATTTCACTGTTTGTTGGTGTTTCTTCATATAGTCATTCCTGATTAATTGCTTACACATATTACACTCAACTTTTTTACTTCTTTCATCCTTTTTCTTCTCGTAGTATTCCCGCTTTTGTTTTAGCAAAGTCTCTTTATTTCTTTGTCTGTATTCTTTCTGATACTGACTGACGTATTCCTTATTATTTTCATAGTATTCCTTCACTCTCTCCAGTACGTCTTCTTTATGTTCCTGATGCCATTTCTTTTTGTATTCTCTAATATAATATTTATTGTCTTCCATCCATTCCTTGCTGGTTCTACCAGCAATACATCTATTTATACAATCCGTATGTTGAATATGAAAGCCTTCTCTTTTTAAAAGTTCTTCCTTACTATTGCAGGGATAGTGTTCAATTAGTTCTATTTTACAATTTTCAACACCAAATTCTTCAAATAAATAGCTGGATGTTGTATCAAGTTTAACTCCATTTTTGTATCTGTAAAACTTCATTCTATGCCGTGACATTCTTTGACTTAAAAGTTTATCGCAAGTGCTTCCTACATAACATTTGTTATATCCGACATCAACAACTTTGTAAATTTTCCCATTTTGATATCTACTATTCATTGATAACCTTAGTTATCTATTCTTTAACGTAGTTTGTAATGACCATATGGCAAAGAAGTAAAGGCATCTAAGTAATGTCTTTTGTTCTCATAATTACTGAGTGATTGCTTGACTTGAGACATTGAATATATTTGATGTGTTTTGCTCCTGATGAAGTTGTAGGAGATTTCGTGCTTTTTGTTGTGATGCAGTGCTTCATGATAGTTCTGATAGGTCAGTTCCTTCTTCACCTTGTGCTTGACTACACCTTTTGATTTCTTGTGTTCCTCATCCTCGCCGTGGATTGTGAAAGCATAGGATTTAGGTTTCAACCCGATGAATCTAGTAATGATTTTTCCAGTGACTTCATCTTTGTACATTCCTAAGACCTTCTTATTTGTTGTGTCATGACATGGATGTTCAACAGGATAATCACTAAAATCCATATGCTGCTTGATACCTTGAAAATCCTTGTAGATATCATCCGTGAAGGTTTGAATTACATAACTGTCAGTATCTGTATATATCAATTTGATATTTTCGTTGTATTTCTTTTTCAACACACCATAGTAAAACTCATACATATGTAATTTACTTAAATCAAGAATGGTCATTCCTAAGAATATGGGTTTATCCAATTTCAGTTTCGCTTTAGTTTTCTCCACTCCTACAAGATTTTCATTAATGATAAATCTATTTTTGAATGTAGGATTATTCACACATTTTTCATACCTAACATCATTATCCACCAGTTCAAAATCCATATGTTTTCTTTTGTCTTCCATCGTTTTTCCATACACTGCGTTATTCATTAATTTAAACAAATCCTTCTCAAAGTCGCTCTTCGCTTCTTTCCTCTTACCAGTGTTGAAGTCAATCCACGGTTTCAACCAAGCCCTCTGCTGAAATTTTATTATCCTATGAACCTTGGTGAGTTTCATACCCATTTTTAGATAATACTGTAAAGTCTTGATATGAACAACATATTTTTCTTTATCTTTCAAATTTAATATTAACTTGCTGGTTTTCTCATCCTTCGGTTCTTTGTTTCCATAGTAGATTTTGTAGATTTCCTTTTGATAGTCTGACAACATATTAGCATTGACATTCATTATTTCCGGTGCTAGTGGATAGTCCGAATGGTAGTCATGTAGTGTTTCTGGATAATCCAAATCAACTTCCATAATATAACCATACTCATCTTTTTCATCCCACTTTTCAATGTTAGGTGTTTTCTTCGTCCATTTGATGTTCTTTAAAGGCAATTTTTGAGACATCGCCAGACCATACAAATTGTTAGCATCTAAGTAATTGATATAACTTGACGGCTTGTTTTCATCGAAGGCTTCATCCATATACTTATTGTTTGCCTCAGCCAGTTTGTGACTGACCTGACACATGCCTCCTCTCATTCCCTGTTCAACCATCTCATACATTTCTTTATCATGCAACTGCTCAATTTCAACACCGGTTTTCAACAACATAGCTTCCCAAGCGAAGTTAGGAAGTGTATAATAGTGTGCGGGGTCCAAACCGTAGTATTCCATACATAAGTCTCTAAAGTTTTCAAAAACATCCGTCAATAATAAAACATCGGTTCTCAAATACAAATCATGATATTGTCCTAATGTTCTAATACCGAAGTGTTTCCAAACCTTTTGTGCCCTTTCATAATCTTTGTCATTGACGTGTTCCTCACTTAATTTACTGTAGAACGCTTCTTTTGATGGTAAGTTTCTTTCAGTAAATCTGTCAAAACTATCAAAATAGTCATAAGGATAAATCCCCTTGTCAGTCAACAAGTCCAAATCTTCATCGGTTTTAACATATGGATTTCTAACACTGTATCTAAAATTGTTCTTCCAGTTCTCACGCCTTTTATCATCTTCATACTTACTCAACTTTACCAACTTATCCAACGAAGACGATAAGAAGCTAAAACTGTCCTTGAAACAAAGGTTTTTAAAACCAAAGGTTATGAACTTCTCGCTGTTCTGTGCGATGCAATCGATTTTAGCATTCTTGCTCAGTTCGTGTGCCTTGTTGATGATTAAGTGAGCGTCATAGTTTTTAAGGTTATGAAGGAAGACTGGTATTTTATAATATCTCATACTAAAAGCAAGGTTACAATCATCATGAGCACAACCTCTATATTTACCAGTAAAATGGCAATGGTCTCTAACTTTTTTATCCCCTTCCTGAAAGCCCTTTCCACAAACGAAACACTTAGTAGCAGTGTCAAAATCTGTTTTATCGTCCTCAGTCATGATTATCTCTTTCACTTCCTTCATTTTCTTTATTACATCATCTCTGACTTCATTCATTTTCTCAACGAACTTATCCATACAATCTTCGCCTCTGTATAAATAGGGCTCACTGCTTCCAGTGATGGCATTGACTACATTAATCATAAAACCACAAGGGCGATGATTTTGATATGATGTGGTTGTCGCTTTTGTCGATTTGCTTTTAACATCAATGGGCACTGTTAAACATTCAAAGTCTGCATATATGACATAAGGCGCTTTCAGTTTCTTAAAATGATTCTTAAATTCAATGGTAGCTCCTACCTCTGGCATTTCTATTTGTTGTCCTTCAACCGCTAGACAACCCTGTTCTTCGTGTTGTTTTAATAACTCTTCTGACTTGAAACCGTGTGAGCACGTCCTACAATGATGTTTTTTCCTATTTGATTTGTTGGTTTGGCTTCCCATCAGCTTGTTATAGTTCTTGATGTAGACATAGTGCGAGATGGCATTTTCTCCAGTCAGCTTTATTAAATCAATCTTTTGTTGTGCTTGGGGGTTGTTGCTTCTTTTGTATAATAAAATTGTTTTACTATTGGCATCAGGATTGATGTAATAAACATTGACCGATATGTGCTTGTTCTGTTCTTCAAATTGTTCAATCTCATCATTACCTACAGGAAAGTTTATATTGTCCCACTTGATGAAACTATCATTAACATATTTTTTATAATGATACATATCACAGGGATGGTCTTTTTTGTATATCTCATAAAAACCACATTGGACGGAATATTTGAAACACAACTCATCATTGTTTTTAATATTGATACAAGCCTTTTTGTTTGCCACCCAGTCGGGCAATGGAATATAAGAAGAGCCACGGGTAGGATTGTATCTGTCATAACTTATCACCAGACTTTGAACTTGAAGAAGAACAAGACCCGATTGAATGAATTCGGCTATCTCAATTTGAACCTCTATGTCGTGGGCTATGTTGTTTAAAACACTGTTTATCTCTTCTGGGTTATGGACATTGTATCTCCTGCTTCTCAGCCTTCGTCGTATCTCTTCGTTGTCAGTGTTCTTTAACGCCAAATCTACTTCAACAATGATTTTCATATTCGGGTTTCTGTTCAGGAATTCTACCATTCGTTGCTTCTGATATTTTAAGTATGATAAGCCTTTCATTCCTTTCAATCTTATATCACTAACCGAATATGTGTTGGCGTAGCCTTTGAAGGCTTGCTG
The DNA here is from genome assembly GCA_963377175.1 of Effrenium voratum. Lineage (NCBI taxonomy): Eukaryota > Dinophyceae > Suessiales > Symbiodiniaceae > Effrenium > Effrenium voratum. The sequence goes on along the minus strand of CAUJNA010000354.1, from coordinate 562 downwards.
TTCATCTGTGATTTTGGATTTGAAACGCTTGACATAATCCTGCAAGGGTCTTCCTCGTGTTAGTTTGATGAAGCTAGCCCCTTTCATTAGAAGACTATGTTTTCTGTAACCATCGCTTCTCGCCACTTCCTTTAGTCTGGTATTCAACACCTTCGAAGTGGGTTTGTTCTTACTGTATCTGTAGGTCTTGTCTCCTATTTTGAGTTTTTGTGTTTGTTTCCCTTCTTTTTGTATTAGTTCACCTTGTTGACTTTTTATAATGAAATCTATGATTTTTTCTTCTGTCACTGACACCATATATCTATACTCTATATTATATATACTAAATATTTCTTTAAGTAGTTTTGGGTAGGGGTTGCCTGTTGGAGAAACTGGGCTCTGGGTTGAAACTCAACGCATTAATCTTATTAATGAGTTTTAATAAGATTAATGTTTTATCCTTTCATAAAGGGGGGTTTTTGTTTTTATTGCATACATTGCTTTTCTTGTGTTTGGATAGGTTGGACTTGCTTGATATCGTCCTTCCACAGTCCTCACAGGTGTAAGGCTGTTTTAGGTTTTT
>CAUJNA010000353.1:214889-256053 GCA_963377175.1 Effrenium voratum | reverse complement strand
ACACACAGACACACAGACACACAGACACACAGACACACAGACACACAGACACACAGACACACAGACACACAGACACACAGACACACAGACACACAGACACACAGACACACAGACACACAGACACACAGACACACCCACACACCCACACACACCCACACACACCCACACACACACACCCACACACACACACACACACACACACACACACACACACACACACACACCACACACCACACACCACACACCACACACCACACACCACACACCACACACCACACACCACACACCACACACCACACACCACACACCACACACCACACACCACACACCACACAACACACAACACCACAACACCACACACACACACAACACACAACACACAACACACACACACAACACACACCACACACCACACACCACACACCACACACCACACACCACACACCACACACCACACACCACACACCACACACCACACACCACACACCACACAACACACAACACACAACACACAACACACAACACACAACACACAACACACAACACACACACACACATACAGACGCAGATGTACAATCGCAGATGCACAGACGCAGACACACAGACACACAGACACACAGACACACAGACACGCAAACACACAAACACTCACACACACACACACCCCAGACACAGACACAGACGCAAACGCAGACACGGACACACACAGACACAGACAGACACAGACAGACATAGACACCAACACACGCACCGCAGGGGCCAGCGCCATTTTGAGTAACAAACAGCCACATCAAACTCACAATTTGCAGGGTCACGAGACGCTTTTAAGAAAAAAGATCGAAGCGCAATAACAAGTCCCTGCCTCCATGTCTGACAGCGGTCCCAAAGCCACGTTCACCGGCCTCAGCGAGGCATTTTGTTTGCGGTTTCCACGTTGCAAGCAGCCAGCAGTTTGTATACCTGGTATGACGGTCAATATTCACTGTGTTCCCCTGTGACATGGGCACTTGGTAAGCACCCTTCATTTTCTACTGGAAATGTAACGAGTGCCCTCGTCCCCTTTACAATTCATTTGACCGTTGCTCAGAATATCGCTCAACCAATGCTGCCAACGGTTGCCAGCTAGAATGATAGAGGTCGCCTCCCGGATTCAACCAGAAGCGCAAAACCAAGACCGTGATGAGACCTAGTCCTTGTCCTTTGCCCGGCATATGTGCCCTGTCGCGAGAAAGCTGGGCAACGGTACTTCCATCTGTCTCCTGGCTCGGGAGATGGAAGCCTGTCCCCTTTCTTGCTCGGTCCGCGTTGCTGGCAATGGTTTGTCTCCAAGTTTGGGGAGCCATTCCCTTTGGTTTCCCTCTCCAAGGACCCTGAAAGAAGGTATCTTCAAAAACAAAAAAACAAACACACACACACACACACACACACGCGCGCACACTTTGTGCAATTGAATATGAGGAACTTGAACCGTGTCACACGCACACGCAGAGCCACGAATCAAAGGTTCAGGCGCGGTCGGTCAGGACTCGCGAGCGCTCCTCCTTCGCCCTCCAGCCGGTACAATGGAGATCGCCTGCTTGGACCGCCACTTGAGGCGCTTCCATAGGAAGACCCCTTGGATGGTTGGTTTGCCGTGTTTTTCTTTGGCCATGTTTTCGCTCTCACAACCAGCAAGGGATGTTCCAAAAGTTCGGAAGCTCACACACGTTGCTGCTAGTCAAAATGCTACCATCCTTTTGAATGGGCACGATTTTGGAAGGGAATCATGACATCATCCGGAGGGGTCCAAGCTTGCTTTGACTCATTTTCACTGCTAAATGATGAACCCTGGATTGACATACCTGGCAGATTTATAGGGCCCTTGTTTCTTTGACAGTAACGCTTATTTTGAAATGGGGCACCCTCTTGTTCAAGCAGGGCTTGCTATCTGGGTTGTCCTTCCAAAACCCATGGTGAGAGACGGCACGGCCGGGCCTCGTGATCAGCACGCACAGCTGCGGATGCTTGTCCAGTAGCTCGGGCACAAATCGGTCTTCCCTCACATCGCAACTCGAGGGCCGAATGCTGAGTGGCCATTTCATAACTTTTCGGTGGATAAGACCAGCATGGGGACTGGAATGCCCATGGGCCCATGGTCCCATTTTCGGTGGGTAGAGTATTGCGCACCTGAATGAAAATGCTGAGATGGGCACCACCCATATTCTGTCTCCGCGCGATCAATCAGCAAGCCTGGCAGTCGAATGGGACGCAAGTTGAGCCACGGGACCGTGGCGCCCACATGTTCGCCCAACTCCGTCTGCGGGCATAGCCAGCCCAGCAGCCTGAGCGCGACTCACCGGGGATGTGTTCTCCACCGGCATACAAGCAGAATTCCAAGCTTCAAGCCGCTGCAAAAATCATCAAATGAGCACAAGGTGTAGCCGCACCTCCGCACACAAATCACGCTGAAGATACTCCAAGCCCCTTCTCCCTTCTGAGGCTCGCCTTGCACGGAGTCGCCGACACAATGTTGCAGGGACCTAAGTTTACAAGCTGCCAGATCTGAAGCTCTGAGGGCCCAACTGAGGACCCCAAACTGGATGGTTTCCCATCAGTTTGATTTTTAATCTTACCCCAAAAAGGGTACGTACCTGCGAAAACAACAACAGACTAACAAACCCAAACTTGTCCGTCGACTTCTTGAAATTTGGCGATCCTCAGCTGCCAGCACGTACGCCAGCCGTCGCCGGCCTCTGACCTGCACAGCTTCACTACTGGCTGTGTGCCGGCACGAATATTTGTTTGTTTGAACAAAGCGAACCATTTGGGGTGTCCCCAAATTTGGACACCCCACTCAGCACCCGTGGCAAGGTACCCGTTGAGTGGAAAGGCTATAAATCGTGATTATTTAAACATCCTCAAAAATAGCAGTCCAGCAAAGGGTCCCCAAATGTCCCCACTAACGAACACCAACCAACTGTACCCAAATGCCCTCTCTCATCCCTGGGGGGTGAACAGAACTGAATTATGTGGTCTGATTTGAGAACCCTGGCACCTGCAAATTTACCCACCTTTCCTCGACATGCGAAAGGAGTACATTGGCTGGTGACAACTCTGTACTTCTTGAATCACACGTTGGTCTGGAGTGCATGCACGTTCAGAAAGGAATACTTCCGTGGGGCAACTTGATAAAGGAACCCATCCTCAAGGTGCACAAATGTCTGTTAGGTCGCGCCTGTTCTCGTTGACCCCCAATTGCCAAGCCCAGTGATTCCAGTTGCTCGCCGAAATGAAGCATCGAACAAGCCTCGCAAATCAATTGGTCCACACTGCTGAAACAATTCGTTCCTTGTCCGTCTCACATCTCCCGTCGCTTGTCTCGGGGCCCAGGCGGGAGCAAACCTTCGTCCAGGAGCTGTGGCAAAGCGGCAGAGCTCAGCACCTCGCCCGGAGTGCTGCCGGGAATCGGACAAATCGACTTTGACAAGGAGAAACAAGGGAAACAAGGGAAGCGGCTGTTGAGCCTCCCCGCAACTGTCAATTGTCAATGGTTTTGGGCCGCAACCAATACCTGCAAGCCAAGAACTCTTTTCGGGCTTGGACCTTCCAGAGACACTAAAACAATCGTCCATTTCTCGTGGCGCTGCCAATTCAAGCAAAGGTGTCATTTCGCCTGAGCGAACACCTTTTTCAAGGGTCTGAACGAAAGCATGTTTGATCAAGGTTCAGCGTGTTCTTTCCTGGCTGGCTGTCGTCCAGGTGCACGGCTGTGACAAAGAGCTGTCCAACAATAACAACAAGTCTGTGGCAAAAACATGCCACATCTCGAGCAAACCATGCAACGTTCGTGTGTGACCAAACAAAATGGGACGGACGTGAACAGTGCTGCGCAAGTGGGCTTGCGCATGTGCGCTTGTCACTTGGCAGGCATTTGAGCAGTGCTGCGCTGGTGCACTTGAGCGTGAGTCCTCGCCATTTGGCAGGCTCGTGAGCAGTCATTTGGCAGGTGCGTGAGCAGTGCTGCGCGGCTCCGCTTCGGCATGCGCTTTTGGAAGGCACGAGCAGCACTCCGCAGGCGCAATCGAGCGTGTGTGATGATCACTTGGCGGGCGCGTAAGCAGTTCTGCGTGAGCGAATAATTCGAGAGGCACGTAAGCAGTTCTGCGCGCATGCGCTTGAGCGTTTCTCATTATCATTTGGCAGGCATGTACATATGATCAATGCTGTGCGGGAGCGCTTGAGCTCGTTGTGCATGTCGTTTGGCAGCCATGCTGCGCCGGTGCACTTGAGCGTGTGGCTGGCGCTTGGCAAGGGAGGTCTGCCTGTGATTTTGAGAAGCAGCACGAGTCGCGTGAAATTGTAATACAGTTGCAGAGTGGGTCAGATGTCATGCCAGAAACTAAACCCCGCATAAATACATCACATGGATTCAGCCGAACTGGATAGTTTGGAACGTCAAAGTGGTGTGTGCGTGGGTGTGGGCTCTCCTATCTCAGAATTCGGGCAAGGGAGCTGCCTGTGGAAACTCAGGCCCGTGCTCAGTGCGCTCTTGCCGATTCCACATGCACCATGCAGGACGACCACTCTTCGGCCTGACCGGTCCTTTTACTCTCCCTTCGAACCATCATCAATGCGTAATGTTGGCCCAGGATTCATAACCTCCTGGTTGATGATTGGGTCTGTGCCCCCATTTCAGAGGTATTCCTGCACTTTCGGGGGAGTTTACAACCCTCAACGGATCCGCAAGGACACACTCATTCAGCTTTGCTTCTAAACTGCATTCCGCTACCCTGAAACCACTACCCCAGCAAACATGGCCGCTGTCTATCCCATTCAAGGGTCGTGTGAAAGCGCAAGAAATCCTCTCCTCACCTCCAGGCGCCCCGAGCAGTTGAAGAAACCTTTGCAGGTCTTGTCCCCGGCCCACAAAGTCCTCACAATCCTCGCGAGCGGAGGGAAGTTCCCAGAAGTCGGACCCTTTGGTGGAAATAATTTACATGGGAAATTACGTCCGCCAAGCGTTTCGACGAGTGTTCCAATGGTCCCTGGGTGCTGTTAATTGTGTTGGTGGGATGGAGCGTAGCACCCACACAAGTGGCACCAAACACAGCAGAGGCAACAGGAAGCGAATCATTTTGAGGGTGCCCTTGCGACAAGCTCGAACTGCATCAATTTCGTTGTTCGAAATCTCATGAAAGGTGAAGGGAATCCTGCGCACCAATCACACTAGTTCCAGTTGCCACAAGTTCGTTTGCCAGGTTCTCGCGCCACTTCTTCATTTTAAAGCTGAGGTTGTCAAGTTTCTCTAGTGGAGTGATTGCACTTGATGCTAAGCTGGCGGAAACCAACACGAAAAACCATGAGATCAAACATAGACTCCCTTGAATCCATTGACATGTCCACTGGTCCAGTCCGCGGCTGCCTCTGGGAGCGTCTTCCGAGAACAAGTGCTAATGGTTGAGGCCATCTCGTCCGTGAGGCTCACGCAATCCTGTAACACCCAACAAGATCCACACTGTCTCTGATGCTCTGATGATTGATTTCAATACGCGCCTCGGTATTCAGAGAGTCAAAGTCCGTGTCGGTGTCTGCACAGTCAGAGAAGCTCAGTCCCTCCTGCACTGCTCAATAGCCATTTGTCAATTTGCCGAGGGGTCTCCCCTGGCCGTGAATGGTGGGGTGGGTCTTTAGGGCCCTAAGCTTTGATCCCAAGCCATCAGCGCCGTATTTGAATTAGGCGGGCTTGCCTTGAACGTCAAATCAAATGGTTTTACCTTTACCCCTGGCCATTTTGGTCAAGGTCCGAAACATGATCATGATTCATGGGATGAATGCTGCTACACATAGTATCAGTTTCTGTGTTGGCTCCTTTGCAACATGCCCAAGTGACGTGTGATTGACTTTCTTTGTAAAATAACACACGCCAGTGTGCAGGCCATTTCCTGGCTGAACTCTAGGTGAAGCTAAGGCATACTATAACAACACAGCTAGCACAACGGAAGCTCCACGGAGCAAGACTTGCCTTCTCGCATGCAATGTCTATCAGTCTTCCAAAAATTCGGGGCACAAGAGAAGCTAGCTGCAAGACAACAAGCCAGCCTATGGAACCGAATAATGAGGCATCACACGTCCCAAAATCAGTTGCAAAGCTAGGACATTGCAAACCTACTAAGCTTCATCGGTAAATGCGTTTCAAGAGTGCGGCATCCCTTGGACAAAGCGACATATCAAACTGTTAAACAGGGGTTATTCTGACATCCTCTTAAGCAGTACCTCTCCCTCGAAAACAACGGTGCTTTTCCTTTGGCCTTTTTGGATAAACACCTTTTTCAATTGGCCAGAAGCCCTTTCAATGCTGCAAATTGAGTGTGACGAGTGTTGTCAGCTAGCTGCCTCCATCTCCTCCGGAGCCAAGTTCTTGACTGAGCCTGGTGATGTGCAAGCAAATTGTGTAGCAGCATTCCAGCAAAGAATCAGGGGCACCTTTCAACGACTTCATACTAGCTGCTCCGGCACTCGAACACTCACAGCGACTGCCGGCGCCTTGGGCTACAGTCTCTGGAGACGTTGCGACCGGCATCCACACTGAAGCAGCTGAAGAGCAGCTCCTGAGACAAACCAGGGTTGCGAGTGGCTGCAAACTCAAAAAACAAAGTTCTTTGCTTTGATTCCCGAAGGTCGCAAGAACCCAGGGGCCCAGGGGTTGATTGGAAAGCATGAACTGCCCCCTTTTTGACGGTGACGACGGCAAGCTCCTGTTGGATAAGCTCGACGGTATTGCAGGTGCTAAGCCGGGGCCTAGGCTCGGAACTTGGAACCGACCTCCTTGGGACCAATTTCGCACACCTCCAAAAGGAAAATCAAACTGTTGGGCACATCTGTCCAAAGAGGCAGTCTAAACGGACTACCCAACTCGAGGAAAGAGACCCCAGCCTTCCAGCAGGAGCAGCTGATTGGCGTCTGCTCGCACTGCGGCACTGCCCGACGTCTTCAACGCCTTGCGTCTTTGAAGATATGGCACCATTTCTGGGGGTTTTCCGCAAAAACCCAGCCTCTTTGGCTACTTGGAAAGCCGAACGTACTCGCACAGCCAGCCCTGACAGCCAAGTTTGGCAGTGGCTGTGCCTCAAAATCAGAGACCACTGATGGCCGGTTTGCTTTGTGCCCCACTGATGCCAATGTCTGACATATTCACAACGTTTCACGCGCTCGCAAAGCAACTCCAAACCCCTCCCCAGACCTGGTCCGTGACTGGGCGCTTCGCTCCTGGGAGCGAGAAAACCGCGACCACCTCCCCGCAGCTGAAGCGCTCAGCTCCCAGCTCAGATATCATGCAAGCACAGTGAAGGCGCCGGTAGAAGTGAGAAGCAAAGACCCGGGCAGTGGAGTCACCTCGACCCAACTCCCCATAGAATCTGATCAACGTCTCTCAGCATAACTGCAGAAAGCCACGCTAACTACTCTTTTGGCCCGCTTTTCAATCAGCGTGAGTGCCTGTTCCCCTCAAATTCGGTTGCACGCGGTTGCTTTGCCAAGCCAAAGTGCAACAGCAAACTGCTGTCCAAACGGAAGGCACAGCGGACAATTCTGAAATTTGGCATCTCATCCGGAGTCGATTCTCCCAAATGATGAGCTCATGTTGGTGTCCGCGCATAAGCATGGGTTTTCGCACCTTGGGTGGCCTAGCCCGCCATCCTGATGGTTGCTCTCTGGGCGAGCCCCACGCAGCTGGCCCGTAGCGACTATGGCAAAGGAGGCACCAGCAGCAAGGAGCGCCCGACCAGCCTTGCGGCACACAGAGACATGAGTGACCAACAATATTACCACCAGAAACCGATGGACTATAGTTACCACCATTAACTGATAGGAGACGACACCCACCAACGCAAAACCTACGGGGGGACATACCCGTCTGACAGCTGCCTTCGGCGTGATGATGATGATGATGATGATGATGATGATGATGATGATGATGATGATGATGATGATGATGATGATGATGGTTTTATCATTTATGATAATGAGATGATGAACTGATGATCATGAGGAGGAGGATGACCTTTGTTGCTGGCTTCAGGTGTTGACCTCCTCCGTGGGTTGCAATCGGGTCCACTGACAGGGCCTTCCAAACCGGTCACGCTGCAACCGTGCGAAGATTGAGCATGGTGTCTCTCCCTGCCTGCTCACCAGCGCACGCCAGCACTGAAACGCCCAAAGGCGGCTTTTGGCAAGTAAAGGCTTTTGCCTTGGAGAGGACAACAAATTCTGCAAGTGCACACGTCGTCCCAGATCTTCAACTGCGTTTCACACCATCCCAACACCTTTCTCAGACTGGTTAGTTGCCAAGGTCCCTTTGATTACGATCTGCGAGGGAGGCGCCCTTGGTTCGAATCATGCTCAAGGTGGGGGTTGTGCCGAGGGCGGAACTGCCATTGATACTACCTGAGGTGCACCATCTTCATCCTGCCACACACTCCCTTTCTTTGAGGGTATGGGTACCATTGTTGAATTGATTCAAAGGGAAACCAAAGGGAACACGTTAGTGTCGTCGTCACCTGTACAAACTCCCTTGCTCAAAGTATCCTGTACGTGATGAACGGGATAGTCGCCCTGGGAGTGGATTGCACTTACAAATCCGCAAAGGAGCTCTCTGTCAGAAGGTGACTCACACAGTTAAAGAACACCTGACATGTGTTTCAGGGGCTCTTTGCTGCCAGCTCAATCAAGGATCTGAAGGAAAGGTTCACTCTTGGCACCATTCCTCTGGAAGCCATCAAGTCTGCAACCAATCATGTGGGTGTTTTGCAAAAAAGAGGACCCATTTTGGATGTGGCAATCAAAAGGACACCTGCCATGTTTTGATGGCGCTAAATGGAACTGAAAGCACACCTCCCACATCCTTGCGCCTTTTTGTTGCGGGGCCCACACCCATTACTCCCATTACTCCCATTACATCCAGTACACCGTTCCTTGGTCATGGCCGCATGTGGCCTCTTGGAGTGGCCTGTGGCTCGCTGCACGATTTGCCCGCTCGCTCCTCGAGGATGAGGCGGCCCGTGCCGGGGTCCCCGTGGGCGGCGATGTGCCACCAAGAGGGGCCTGTGCTGCCCACTTGCGTTCCAGTTTCACGGAACCGAATGACAAAATGATCAGACGGAAATCAGAGTGTGAGTCCCGAATCAGATTCAAAACCAATGCGAGCCGCATTTGTGATCACAATTGTTCTTGAAACATAACTCATAACCCTACCAGTAGCAGCAGGTTCTGCCAAGGCACACTTGCTTGACACTGGTGGGGTTCCACAGAACAAATTGTCGCGATAAATTAATATGGGGACACTTTGGCGGTCTTCATTTACATGGAGATGTTTGTCCACCATGTTGAATAATACTCCAACGATGCAAAACCATAGCGACATGCCTTCCACTATTTCGCTGGAGTCCTATATTTTCAGGACATGCAGCATCCAGCATCTAGTTCATCTGCAATGGTTTGGTTCTACAGTGTCCATGAAGAGCGACGCGCTGAGGACTTGGTCAAAGTTTAACCCTGAACCTGGGGGGAAAAAACAAAAAACATTTCTACCACCATCATTTTGGCAAAGGGCCAAAATGTTCCCAAGCGTTGACAGTGCCTGAAGAACCGCAGCTAGATGCGAGCCGTGATAGGATGTTGACCTTGTGCCAAAGCCACAAGCTCGAGTTTGGCAGCGTGCAATAGGTCATCATCCACACACTGAGAACAGGCATGTGCAGTATCAGCGTGAATCGCATTCCTTTTGACAGCTTGTAAAGCAAAATAACTTGAATGCGCTCAAGCTCAAGGGATGTAAGGGCCAGACTGTTGCAACAAATACCTGCATTCGAGCCCTGCTGTTTCCGCTGCTGAAGGCCTCAGTGCTGCGTGGTCAAAACGCGACATCTGACCACATGAGCTGTGGACATACGAAGTGGAACTGCCTTCGGAAGTACCTTCGGCAGTTCTATTGCCTGCAGCCAGCCAATGCTCCACCAGCCTCTGTCTTCTAGGCCCAAAGACTCTCTAATCGCGGCTGCTTCTTCCTGGTCAGCAAATTTTTGAAAAGAACGCTGTGCAGCCTCCACTATAATTCTGTCAGAGCCACGCTGATAATAAGCAAGACCGGTGCGGGAACCTGGTCATGATCGCACCGATTTGTCTTTATATCACCCCAAGCTTAATCTCTCTGACATATCTCCGCCCCTCATTAAACATCGCTAGGCCTCCCTCCAAACGCTAGCAAATGCAAACATGTCCAACAAGGTACGACCGTTGAGTGAGGAGTGATCCTCCATATCATCAAGCCACAATCTTGGAGAAGAAGATTGGAGATGTTAGTTGTGCAGTAGACTCAAAGCACACCGTCAACTAGACAATTGGAATCCCAAAAAGATGTCTTAGCAGCATTAGCATAGTTTCAACACATAGCCCAGTGTTACGAGTGTTGCAATGAGCCAGCAGCTAGCTGGAGCAGGTATAGGCGGGCGAGAGGCAAGCACGAAGCTTTAGACTCTAGACCCTGCCCAGCATCCGAAACGTAAGTCATGTTCAAGAAAACAAGGATGATCTGCCGACCCTCAAAACCGGTCATTGTACATCTGCACTGCTTGCTTTCGCCGTCGTGGACGTGCCTGCCTGTTCCTTTGTCTGTTTTTCTGTGACTCTTTGAGCCCCTTTTGCAATTTGTTGGCTTGCTCCGCGGCCAGCTCAGTCTCCTTTGTGCCTGTGGGCCTTTCTTCAAGGGCCGTGCCGCTTGACCCAATTTGCACAGCCAAGTGCTCTGATCGCTCTGGATTCAAACAGCTCAAGGGCAGTGATAGCATTCTCGTTCCTGGAGTTTTCGACTTGGCCGAGAAAGTCAATCTTCGGCTGGTCAAACTTGGCCAAAGAACACTCCGCAAGGGTTAAACCTGCCCTCCTTTTGAGCCACAAGCCATAAACTGATGTCCTGCCAGCTCAAAGCCGGAAGCCGTTCCGTTGAGCTGCCAGGTCGCAAAATGGGAGTCGCCTCAGACGAAAATGGAAGTGATGGACCCACATGGAACGCTGCGTCCGCGTCATATGTTTAAGGCTTCCACAATTTGTGCTTTCGTAGATCCGGCTCAAACATGGCAATGATTCAGCACAAGACCATGTACAATAAGTCCTTAAGTGTGCTCCAAGGCAAGTGACAGGCTGTTCACTTGTCAGGTTTCCTAATAAATCGCGCTCCACGCATTCGCACGTTCAGCTCTATCCTGCCCAGTGCAGAGTCTGGCCTGTTGCTCACATATCAAGATTGCGGGTTGTGTAGTGTTGTTCCTCTCTTTCTTTTTGGGGGCTTCTTCTCGTCTGGTGCGTATGCATGAGCGTGTTCCGCTCAGAATGCCGAAGTTGCACTTTGTTTGAAGGCCTTGGGCTGATTTCCCGTCCAAGAAGCCTGGAAGAACCAACAAGGATGCATGGAGTGCCAAAGGCCTCCTTTGCGTTGAAGGCTATGAATAAAGGATGTGTCAACACAGAGCATGTTGAAGGGGTGAACCTCAGACCCTGTATCGCGCATGGCTGGCAACATGCTTTCTCTCGACTCAGAAGTAAGCTTCTGGCATACAGAAACTGAACGTCCAGAACCGGTCTTTGTCTGCGTTCGAGACCTGCACATAGGAACACACACTTGGTATACCGAGAAACAAAGAAAGAAACGCGACAGCACTACGCCCCATGTTGCACATGAATTTGCACAGCACTAGTAATGTGCATAGTAAGGGCATTTCAGATGCTGCCAATCTGTGCAAATACTTGCGAAAGGCTCAAGGTTGCTGAACACTTTGAGGCTGAGGCAAGAAATGCAGGATTGCACATCCAATTCCTGCAGCCAAATGCGAGCAAATCAGCTCAGAGCAAATGCGTTGACATTCAAGCTACCAGCAGAAACATGATGGGGTGACTCGACTGAGCACTGTGCCTGTGATTCCGGTGACGGAGCCTCATGAACTGTCTCTGGAGCCAAAGTGGTTCCCGTTGACCTCGCCGCTCTACTCTGACAGAGCTTAAGCAAGGCATTTTAGTTCGCTGGTCAAATCTCCATGCTTGAATTGTCTGCTTCGGGCCACAAACGCATCTTGAATTTGCATTGTGCATCATCACCATTTCCAATGGAAGAGATGCACTGGCTACATCACGTGCCTGCGGATAGATCGAGTAGGTCGCCGAGACTTCCGCCCGAGCGTGAAAGTGAATGCCTGGCATGCGACGGGCAGCAAAATGCAGCGCGCCACCTTGATCTGCAAACGCAAGCTCACCACCAGCAGCCTAGCTGAACAGCAAACAGAAACAGCGTTTTTGCGCTTCTTACTGCATCTTGGCTCACTCATAATATGGCTGTGGGTGGAATGAGTGCGCACAATGTCCCTGACTTGTGCGCAACCCCCCATGTCACTCACGATCCCACCTTTCTCATTGAAGGAAGACTCAAAATTAGCTTGTTGCTGCAACTTGTCAGGTTGCAAACGGCAGCACAAGGCGGCACCAGGGTCCATGTCTTTGACAACCTCTCAGTTAGGCACCCAAGCGAGCTGGTGTGACGCTCAAACTGAGTCCTCCTCCAACCGCCAGCGCTACAGTGCCTGCAAATTAGGCCAACCAGTCCATGAACTTTTCAAGCGGGGCGTCGGTCAGTCATATTATGAATGTGGCGATGAATTCTAATCGGGGACCTTTACTGGACATCAGTTTGCACGGGGATTTATGTTCACCAACCATTTGTGAGACCAAACATAGTTCCCCACATTGCCTTTAACCTGGGGGTCCAGGAAGTCGCACTCCTTTTTTGCCAAGTGTGTTGAGGGTGCCTCTTTGGGGTTGGTTCCAATGGAATCCAACAGGAAACCGCACTGAGTCCCGCGCTGCTCGCACGGCTGGACGGAATGGGCACGGCTGGCTCTAGCTCATTGCCTCGAAAAACCGGAGACCGGCGACCACTTTGGACTTCAAAGGGCCAACATGAAATCAAATCCCTCTGGTTTGGTTGCCAGCTCCTCACGCTGGCTCTGATATTCATCATGCTTTTGACTCTTGACGGATGCATCCAACGACGTCTCAAAAACAAAAAATAATCTGCACACACATGTCAGACATTGACCGCAGTCAAGCTTCATTCTGCCACCAACTTTCACATTTCGTGCTTGTATCATTCACATTCTTCGTGGCAAGGGGCTGAGTCCCACTGTCGGTCTTTACATGACTGTGGCTCACATACATGCTGATGAAACAACGCAGTACTTGCAGTTCAACAAGTACGGTCATGAACTGCTAGTGGGTTAAAGCAACCACATCATAGCATGAGGATGCCAATTTGAGCATTGTTGACAGCTTCCACGCCGTCAAACTTTACGGCTCTACTCATGTTGGATTCACTTCCACATGCATCACCAGAGGGTCCAACTCGTGGTGGCATACCGCTACCATCAAATCCGCGGTGTCCACGCATTGTGGTCCATATGAACATGGGGAGACGTCAAACCAACCTTCTGGAAGGGTGCCAGTGACCCACTGCCTCCACAAACCTATCCAATCGCCCCTAAAGCCGTAGAAGCGAATCAAACTCCCCTCGAGAAACCTGTCAAACCCCCTCTAAAACAGGTCCAACTCCAGCCAAATCCTTCCAGAAACCGATCACATTCACTTGGCCGCAGCTCACTGCCATTCTGTAGCTCTCTGCAGCTGCTCTGAAACACGCAGACATGCACCCACCATCTACCTTGGAAACCAGCTCACGCAACACAAGACTTCAAGGCAACTAAAGCGCGGAGTATATCTCAAAGCCAACCAAAAGCGGACTGGCCGATACAATAACAATAACAATAATAATAATAGTAATAATACTAATAATAATACTAATAATCGTATTAATAATTAAAAACGAGGGAACAATACTTACTCTCAACAAATCAAAGACACAGCCTTTGGTGTTTTCCCCACCCCCAGCAAAGCTGAGCCCCCGGCTTTGAAGAGTTTGCAAATGGTGCCGCGGGGCCTCGGAGATGCTCAGGATGCGGCGAGTCTCAGGGTGACATTGAGATGATGAAAATGGATGAGTGAATCCGTCACCTGATAGGCTTGTTGCACCTCACGTGGCCCTGGGTCACATCCTGACAGTGATAATTCCATACCTGATATTCGGGCACGTGTGAGATGCTCAGTTGACTCATTGCCAAAGCGAGATACCTTCTCTTGCTTTTGCAAGTAGGTTTGCCCCAAACACCCTCGAACCTGGCGAAGACTCAGCTTCCCGCGAGAGCTGCTGTGCCCTGGAGAACACTCCCGTGGTTTTTGGGCAGGAAGCCTGATCAAGCGGCGCAGTGCCCAACATCCAACTAGGGCTTATCTGCAACTTGGCAGATTCCCTCTGATGATGTTGGTCAAGATTGGCTTCAATAAAGATAGATAGATACTCAGGAGGATGCAAAGGAAATGCCAAAGATGCCAAAGCAATCGGGCCTTGCACGCCCATTCACAGCCGGTCCGTGTATTGGGACGGGCTGTGTCCGGACACCCACTTTGTGTGGGAACAGCTGCGGTGGGACATTCAGCAACCATCTTCGCAGTCCGGATGGTCTCGGGGCAATTGTGCTTGTAGAAGGTTTATAGGCTTACTCTGCAAGCCACCCCAGTTGTGCGTGTTCAAAAAAAGGTTTCAATGTCATCATTGCTGAATCGCGCTGACCGTTTTTGCGCATCACAAATTGGGTGACACGCTACTTGCGCTGCTGTAGTAGGCTCCGTTCAGCAGCGAGCCACGGATCGGCAAAGCTGCCTCATACAATGTGATAATTTGTTGAACCCCAATGAATGATGATACGTGTTCTAAGCAGCTTGCATCTAGGTCGGTCCTCAATTCCTCCTGGGCGTTCCCAGCTCGGTTCAAGTATAAGTACCTGCACACAGTGCCGCCTCGCTTGTGTGTTTTGCTCGGTCGGTCGCACGTATCTGTACCAAACTCGGGAATGGAATTGAGCTCCAGCCAGCCACCAACGTAGCACCTCGAAATGTCGAAGCAATACAACACCTGTGATGAAATGTGCGGCTGAGCCCGGAACGCGTAGTTCCTGTGCGGCTGTGATATGTGAGTCACCGAAACCAACTCTTGGGGATGGTTTCACACCCACTCCAAACATGGACATCAGGCGGCCTGCTTAGCGGCAAACCGCAGCCAAAGCCAGCAAGCGGCCTGAGCAACAACAATTCAGAAACTCAGCCTGTGCCTTGCATGATCTCAATTAAAGCTCACCTGAATTATAAATACGAGCAACACATGATGCAGACTCACACATACTCACAGCTACTGACAGCTTGCAAACTTGCCTTTCGACATGACCACTGGTACAGCTGTGGTCAAGCTACTCTTGGCTGCGCTATGAACAAATACGCGTGTCTGACGCATGTATGCTCATTGTGTACAACATAGACGCACGCACCTATGTTGTGTATACTTACACAGGACTGCATCGCTGTTTCATTTCTACTGCTTTGCTGCTGCTATGCTACCATCACCGCTTCTCTTACTGCTGCGTTACACCTATGCTACCGGCAACCGCTATTGCCCGCTGCTCTGCTGCTGCTACTTCCGCTTTGCCGCTACTGCTACACGCGCTGCTTGGACCGTTGCTGCTTGCTTTCCCTTTGACTTGACTTTTGTTTGTTGCGCTTTTGCTTCTACTTCCGTGTCTGCTTCTGCTGCTGCCATCACTGCTTCTGCGCGCTTCTGGCGTCTAGTTTCAAATTTACGCGAATAAACGTGGGCCTTCTACTGGCTACCACTTCAAGTCGGCGGCTGATGAAAACTCCTCCTTTCGGGAACCGCCATTCTTTGCGAGAAAAAACTTCTTTCGCGCACATGCGAATGCGCGCCGAAGACCCCTGCAACAAGCTCCGGGCTTTCGCCGGTCTTTCGCGAAACTTGCTCCAAAATAGCCCAGCACGTTTTGCTTATAAACCTGCTGCGCATCTCCCTGTCTACAAGGGAGCGGGCTCTGCGAATATGTGGCAGCTGATCAATATTCCTGTTTCCGGAAAACGCCATCTTCGCGAGAAAAAAGTTTCTTTCGCGACTCCATCGCCACGCCCTTTTGTTTGCAGCGTGCGCTCTGGAGCCATTGTGACTGCTGAATTGATGCTTGCAAACACGGTAGCCGCAGTTCACTTGCGTGCAGTACGTAGTGCTAAGTGCAAGCAGTCACCGTCATTCACCCTTGCCACCTGCGCTTGCCGGCGATGCGCGGAACCTTGCAACAAGCTCCCTGGCCTTTCGCCGGTCTTTCGCGAAACTTGCTCCAAAATAGCCCAGCCAACGTTATTGATTTGCACCATTCCCAACACAGGCAGGGAATCAATGATGCAAGTGTAGGTTCTGCGTATCTCCCTATCTACAAGGGAGCGGGGTCTGCAAATATGTAAGTGCACAGGCATGCCTCCAAGAATCCAACGCGGAATCTTTCGCGAAAAAAATAAGTTTCTTTCGCGAACTCCATCGCCGATCTTTCGCGGAGGGATTTAAGCCAAGACGAATGGTCACCGAATACATAACTCCTTGCAAGGACCTTTTGATCAACCCCCATGTACGCTTTCAAGTGTGGGCACGGTTTATGAGAGCCAGGACTTGCTCCTCCGCAAACACCAAGCAAGGCAAAGTACCTGAACACATGTCGCCCACATTTCTCATGCCAGTTCCAACGATTGGCAATGGTGGCACAGGTATAACGTATCCATAAAACCATGGCATGCCGTTGGATCTCCGCAAAAGTTGACTGATCGCTTGCGACGACATGCGCAGAACCGAAACAGCTGTTGGCACCACTTTGTGACAAGGAGCTGGCACAAGGATCTGGAGTGAAAGGTATGGAAAGAACTTACTGCTGAGGCAAATGTATGGAACAGCATCTGGATCGCTTGTGGGCTCGGAGGCCTGTTGTTGGACGTTATGATTTTGGCCACATAGATATATTATTCAGTCTCTTGCGGCCTCGTTGCATGGCTTGCCATCGTTTCACACAGGCTTCCATGTTTTGTTAATACTTGGTGCCATGTTTTGTGTCACACATGCTTCACACTGGCTCAATGCCATGTTAGATTGCTTGGTGGTGGCGCACATTGGTTGGAAGTGCACAGACGTTAAAATAGAAATGCATTATGAGTCCACTATTCAAGGTTGCGAGAACATACTTGTCACAATGTTGCAATGGCGATGAATTAAAATTATATAGATCAATTAATCAATCAAGACGCATGCGTGTTACTAGCTGTGACATGTTGAACACACAAGACGACTATTGCGGTGAAAGTTTAATATATTCCGATTCTGTACTGGCGTTCACAATCTTCGATCTTCAACGAGTCAATGAGGAGAATGTGACCGCGCATAGTGAGTTCTTAACATTGGGCTGACTCACCTATCAACCACACATTTCAGTAGACGCAAGTCAGTGAAACGCTGCAGGCAGTGCAATGTGAGGCTCCAGCGCAACTCCGTCATCATCAGAGTCGTCATCTTCGTTTGGGCTCATTTCCCCATTCGAAGCCTCCTCAGAGGTGAGACAGGCTATCTTCATTGCGCTGGCTCTAGGTTTAGGAAATACAGGAAACTTACAATATGGGTAATTATGCGTCACAATAGGCGGACATGCTATGTTCAAGAAGAGCACCATGAACCTAGCAACTGGCACCCTGTCCTCGCATGCTGGTCTTGCCGTCGTGTACATGTAAGACCACACCTGCAAAGACGAGCAATCGGACATTGCCCCAGGCCCCAGCCAGGCCAAAACAGCAAGAGCGATTGCATGAGTCACAAGTGTCTCTCCGAAATCCCTGGGCAGTTTCAGCAGAACACAGGGCGCTTGCTGACCTGAACCGCATCAATACTTCCAAAGCAGTGGTGGATTCAAACGCGCGTCATGAAGCACCGTGCCTGTTCCATGTCGTCCAACGGAATACCTTGCACACAATTCCCTACCACGCCCAGTTGCTTGTGGCCTGATATCTACAAGGGCTCTGTCGCATCTCACCCTCCAGGGTTCAAGGCTCTGAGTCGCCCACCCCCTCCAGAGTCAGACCTGATTCTCAAGGCTCAGTTTTTAACACTCGCACTGCGATTCGGGCATGACTTTGAGACCCTAGTTGGGGACCTTTTTGGGGGCATCATGTAAAGGCGGCGGATTGTGTTTGCAGTAAGCATCATAGTCATTTAGTTGAAAATTGCAACAATGTGCAATTCTCGATCTTGCTGCCAACAGCCGAGGGCTTCTTCACAGGAAGATCTTTAGCATCTTTGCTTGGCACGCGCATTACTTACAACCGCGGAGATTTGCCTGTCAAAGCCTTTGATCAAACTCTTCTTCTGACTCAGTTGCCCAATCACCGAAGCAGCATCAGGCTAGCCAGTCGCAAACATCCGGGCACCCGTGCACGCGTAGCACCACGGTGTCGTCATCCCCACAAATGACCACACCTTGCAAGTGTTCATCCCTATCTGGCTTCCATGACATGTCAATGTGGCTTTTAGGCTTTGATTGTCAAAATGCTGATTTCCCAACCTGGGGTCCCAGAAAACAAGCTTTTGGTGGCCAAATTCACCCACACTCATGTTCTGGTTTTGAGACTTGCCGAAAGGCTTGAAGGGCAGCACGTTCCAAGTGCTAGACCGTCTCTTTGATCAGTTCTGGAGATCAATGACGTCCAATTCGGAAAGCGGCCTCCCCTACATGTCCGGCAAGACCAAGAGCCCAGCGAATTGGATACGCTTCTGCTTCTGGCCGAGACCCAAACCTCAACACTCGCGCTGAAGCTGTCCTGTTCGACTTGCGCTTGCTACTTCAAGAGGCCCTGAAGAATTGAGATTATATGAGCGTTTCGTAGCCTGGACTACACACTGGGTCCGTGTGCTTGCACACAGCCCAAGTATGACGCTAAGGGGCACGCTTCTCCACCATCGCCCGCAGAGAATTCTTCAGCAACTCAAACCTAAGTTTGCTATTTCGTGTGATTCCAATGAATAGCTGGAGTGTCTGAGGCAGCCACATTATGTAGTTCAAGTACTGGGAAATAAACGGAAATCGAACCTCCGCTGTCAGCACGAAATGAGCTGCTCTGGCAGAAACTTAGGCATCCAGGGAACAACGGCGTTTGGTAGTGTTTTTTCCCTTTCGAGCTGGCGCTTCCAATTCAAAGCAACCTCCAAGTCCAGTAAGTCTGCCACCTGGCCGACGTCCACAATATCGATGGGTGGACTCCAGCCATAGTGGTGCCTGCGAAACTTGTCATTTTCCACATGCCGCTGCTTGACTGTCAAGCCAGCAACAGCAAAAGAACTGCAAGACTTTGTGCCAAAGGACAGTAAGCTGAAGTGATGAGTGCGTCCTCCCACGTCCCGCCCCAATGGACCACAGACTGCAAAATGCCGACCGAACCTCTGAAATGGTAGCTGCAAATACTTACTTGTATTTCAGACTGTTTGACAAAGCCCTCGGCGTCTTTGATCATTTCTTCATGACACTTCATGCCCCCGCCCTCGCGCAAAAACAACAAAACACATGCCTGCAAAGAGTCGCTGCATCTCGGGCAGCCGAACGTACAACACCCACCTCAGGTTCACAGGAACTTGAGCTATTTGAGTCCATCATCGACAGATTGACAGTACGGCCAGTGCCGTGAAGCTCATGCATCGCTGCGTCCCCAAGCCCCTCAGGCGTCCTTTTGGATAAATGGATGGCACCGGTAAATGATGAGGCCTGGAACCAAATTCAAACCAGTGGCATCTAACTATTTTGAACCACACTGACCTGCACAGGTTACTTTCCATCTGAGGCTCTCACGGGATCACATTCTGGATTCACCACGGATGTTGGTGTATCTGGCCTCACACAGCAGCCGTGCGCGATGTGCAAAAGGGTTCAATCACTCCGAGAAATCAGTACAAGAGTGGCATCGGGCCTTGTGATGGCCAAATACTGTGACGAAAGGATGTCAGTGCCAATCCGAGCCGTCAAAAACTCGTCCAAAAATCGATTCACCTGGCGTGCCGCAAGCTTGCCCAGGCCCTGTAAATCAAGGAGGCAACATGTCTTCTCAATTCCACTCCAAAAACTAACAAGTTGCCTTAATGCCCAGTGTGCCCACACCTGCTCATCTGCGAGGGTCGTGTTGGTCCGCATGGCGCGGGCACCCCTGCACCAGCTCGCGCCCGGGGAAGCAGCCATATATGCATTACACCAGCGTAGACCCCAGATAGCGGGGGAAAAAACAAAAACACCTAGCCGTCAATATCGCGAAAATGCGCCCGCACCATCACCAGCACCCAACAGCACCCCAAACAGCATCCCAAAACAAGCTGCATGCCCCCTAGCTTGGCTTCAGCAACAAGAGTTCTGTCCAGGTGCTTGCTGTCAGTTTTCGTCCGCGCGTTCTCCAATGGTTTTCCATGTTTGTAGAACTAATAAAGGACATGCCTTCCGAACGGAGGCACACTGGTTTTTTGTTCCTTGGGGCCTCCAGTATTCACCCTGCCTCACCACGTGAAAGAGCATGTTCCCATTCCTGCGCTTGATGGCTTGCAGCTCGCTCCGGAAGCTGTCCTGGCAGGAAAACGTTACAGAGTCCCGTTCAAAGGAAAACCCAGAAATTCATTCAGGAAGAGCCTGGTGAGTTTGAACATGTTCAGAACATGAAACCTGCCTGCCACGGCCTTCGAGAGAAAACACCCCTTGTGCAGGTATGTGCAGGTACACCCCTTGTGCAGGTTGGCTCTGCTCGGTCCTTGTCCTCTTGGGTCAGTGCTCGAAGTCTACGAAACGCGTCAAAATACAAGGAGCCTCAGCGGACATTCCGGTCACAGATTTGAAAGGTGGAAAGTTGAGCCACCTTCCACTTTGGAGCACAAGCGTTGGAATCAAAGGCAAACAAATAGTGTGTAAAATAGTTCTAGGGGAAATCTGACGTCCCCCTCATACAGTGGTTATAGAGTGGCCTGTACACCTCCTACTTTTCTGCTCAGCCGTGGTGGGTCGGGGTAAGTGGAACTCATTTTGGCGACATCTAAACGCCAAGCCCTCGGCGAATCATTCGCATAGAGCCGAAGCTGTTCCAGCCGGGCAGCGACTGGCGAAGCATTCCACGGGAGAGAGCGCCCGTCAGGATTCCAGATTTCCACCCTCCCATGCGCCTATTGTTCAAGCCCCAAACAAAAAGGCAAAACATGGCAAAACCCATGGTCTGATCAAGCTCGGCAACTCGCGACTCGCGGCCGGTCCATTTGGCCTCAATCAGCTGCACCCGCCGAGCGTACCGTATTGGTAGCTCCTGTCACGCATACTGGCCCAAATGCAAGGCCTAGGTATGTCCAGGCTTTAGTTTCTGTCCTTCCCCTTTGGGGACAAGCAAAGGGAGTGTGGTTTGGGGGGGAAGGGAAACCCAAAGGCTCCTCATTTTTGTGAATTTGTGAATAGTGTAAATGTCTGTCATGTTGACCACTTGCTGCCTGCCGACGGGCACGCACAAGCATCGGCCTCCAAAAGAAACTCGCGAAGTTCTGTAGGATCCCGCAAGTGAAGGATCTGCTGGAGCGTCATCTGGCAATGACTGTTCAAGTGCCCAATCAACATCAACCAAAACCGACCAAAACTGCCAGGCAACCTGACAAAATGCCCCTTAAAAGAGGAACATGGCCTTTCGGGGTGGTTCTCTCAGGTACTTGCGTCCGGAATCACCTCAGGAGGGCCAGTGACTCAACTAGCTCACTGCCAAATGTCTGGATTTAACAACGCCATCGTCCAAATAATTGCTTTTATCATTGACCTCCTTCCAAAACCGCCCGAAACATGGCCGGGCTGGCAGGATGTGGCTTCATGGCCCGTGCAAAATGCACCATCTCTGATTCCAAGAGCTCCTCAAATCGCTGCTTCGAGACCTGCAGGATCAAGCATGGCCTGCTTTTTGCAGGCCCCGGCTTATGTTCAATGTGTGAGAAGAACGATTCTGAGGTGTAGAGAGTTCACACTGTTTTCCAAGCCTTTGGCTGAAAATGCCATTTCGTGTCAGCAGCGTTCGCATCCTAGCATGGTACGCTTTCAGAACTCGCAACTCGCCTCGACTGTGCCAGGTAACCTCGACGACGCCGTGAAGGTGGGCGAAGCTCGGAAAGAAAAGGCCGAATAGGAGGACGCCGAGTTCAACGTCCTGGAGCACATCTCAACCAGGGCCGCTTGCTGATTTTCTTGCAGCCGGCCTAAACCCCAGGTTGGCGCATGCCTGGCCGAAGCGAGGGGAACAACCCCATCTGGTGGAAGATGTTGGGTGTATTTCAGGAGGAGGCCGAAAGGAAACCAGTTAGAAACCATAAACTTTGGATTCTCAAAAAAAAAAAGAGCAACAAACATTTTTTGATGGGCACAGGAACAAAAATAGGCAACCCCCCCCCCGTGAACAGGCGACAATGAATGATTTCCAATGACTTATCTAGTTAAAACCAATCAATTTATCAATCAATTCATCAGGTTCCCGTGAAACGACCTCATCTGGATATCCTGGAAACTGAGGGATTCCTTTTTCGGGCTGGTTTCCTTTTGGCACTTGAAACACGAAAGGGTCCAATGCACATGACCAACGCCGAGGACCACACTCTCCATGGCAGAGGCCATAGTCTGCAGGCGCGATTCATTGCGAATTCGGGGGCTAAGCCAATCGCATCGCCTTGAGATACTGCTCACCTTGCTGGATTGAAATGGAACCTGACGTCAGCCTTCGAAGAGAAACCATAGAGGTATAGCCTAAGCTCAAACTGCGCTTGTTCCAAGGGCAAGGGTGGCACCTGTTGGAAATGGGATTGCAGTATAGCCTTCCTACTCTCGAGCATTGGTGGCGCGAGTCGAAATGCGGGCGCGATTGCCAGGTGCTGAGAAGCAATCAAGAAGTCGATCTTCGGGGGGCTGCCTGTTGCACAATTGCAGTCGTTTCATCAACTCCAACCAAATCAAAAAAACAAACAGCCTGAACTGATAGTTCAAGCGTAACCCTCCAAGCCTTTCCGAGTTCTGATATTCACTTACCGCGTGAATCAACACTTCCATGTCCTCTTCCAGTTCAGCATGTTTGTCACTTCCCGGCGCAGTGTTCTTCCACGCTACATGCACGTTGTTTACCACGCAGTTTGGTAGATAAAAACGGACATCCTCAAACAAGATACCAACTCATCCAGAACAACTGGAATACATACAGTACTGAGACATACTGAGACAAGACGACGACAGCCACAACCACAATCAGAACCGCAAGTGCAATCACAACCATGGCACCGACATCACCACAACTACCACCATCAAAACCGTCACCATCCGTCAGCTCAGCTGAGTCACCACACCCCAACCATCATATCAAAGTGACTAACACAAGCACCATGACTTTCAATTCGACCATCACAAGCATCACCACCGCCACCACCGCCACCGCCGCCACCACCGCCACTACCTCCACCAGCAGCAGCACCAGCACCATCCTCACTACCACCACAAGAACAAGCACGAGCGCGAGCAGGCAGCGCGAGCACCAGCAGCGCCACAGAATTCAGATTCAACAATCAGAACGACGACAACACACGACATCGGCAAGGACAACACCGACGATGACAGCAGCGGCAGCAGCAGCTGCAAACAGCAGCAACAAAAATGAGCACTTGGCTTCAGATGTCTTTCTACAGCAACTCTGCATTGGCTGCCACGTACAAGAAGCTCGACTTGCAATGAATTACGTCCTGGACGCTGACACCCTCAGGCTTCCCAAATTGAAGGCTGGATTCCCTGGCTCTGCTCTAGTCCATTCTATTTAGGTGTGAATGACTGGCGCAAGTGCCGCAACTTTGGAAAGTCTGGGACTCAATGCGCCGCATGCGGCTCAGTCGCTTAGCCTTGCACATTGAGCACATTAAAGCGGTGATTGTAGCTTCTGCGCTGCACAAATTCTGCGACTCATCTACCTGGCTTTGCTTCTACTCAGGAAACCATGCGCAACTTGCACACGGACACGTCTCGAGCATTTTGTCAGCTGAATGGGCCCACCTATGTAGGCGAGTCTTCTTGCAATTCAGGAAGTACAGGCTCCTTTTCAAGATGCCTGCCAATCACAGAGCTCGGCACAACCACCACACGGGTGCGTCTCAAAACAAAGAACCTCCAAATTGGTTGGTGTCCAATTGGATTGTGCTTAATCGGTTTTACTCTCGACCAACATGGGTACCTAGTCTTGACGCCAGCGCTACATCGATCGACAAAATCTTGCCTCAAATGCAAGCGAAGGACCTAAGCTGCGCGATGGCACTCTCCAGGTCACGGAAGAGTTTTGGACAACGCGGGGGCTTCCCCATTTCCAGGGAGCCCAATGCAACTGATTGCTCTTTGAAATGAACTCTGAACGGTGCCAAAAAATCGGTCCTAGAATTAGAGTCAACTGAATGCAGCCGCTCCCTATTGCATGCGCCTTTCAGAAACCTAAAAGAGACGCATGAATTGGTGCTCTATGCTTTACACTTTATCCCCAATCACTCAATCACTCAAGCTGCTGATTGGACTTCATAGACTCCATTTGAGAACAACTGTGCTGCTTACCATAAGCGAAAACTACGATTCTGTAGGCCGTTTGTCTCGACTCCAAAATGCTTGCGTTCAGTTTCATGTGACTTTCCTCTCAACATCGTTCCCATGTGCATTTTGCTTGTCCTCATCTCAGTGTGGCTTCTGTTTGACGGGGGCCCTTTTTGTGGCCTTTGAAGACACCAACATGACACCCAAGGTGAGTCTGAACACGGTTTCATCCCTAAAATGGCTGTCGTCTTTCGGATTTAGATTCCTTTCGTAAACCGGCCCTGCAGCGGAGATCCTCAAACGACCCCGTTTGGAGACGCATCCACCTGAGCAGCGACCACAACCCATTGACTTGTGGTTCTACCCTGGTGATCCCTGGTGAAAAAGGTTGAAATGTGGGCCTTTTACGCTCGAGCCACCTGCTGAAACAACCAAATTGATAGAACCAGGGACGCTTGACTGGCTTCTCGGGCTTCGGATCGCCGGAACTTCACTCCAAGTGGCATCCTCCATGAGCGGCACGGAGTGCACTGCCCGGCCTCTCGAACGGCTTCTCAGCTCTGGGCAAAATGGTAGCCTCTAAAGAACAAAGCAAAGGGAGGGCGGGCAAAGCGACCCCAAACGAACACAGTCTTCGGTCTACTGAAAATTACCCTCCACATTCCGGATTTGCGGCTTTGTCATCCCAGGCAGGGACTCATTTTTGGGCTACTCCTGAAAGCAACTGCGATCTGCTAACACACCGTTCAGGAAGGCTTTCGGCAACCGCTGTCACGGAGCATGATGCTGATCAATGCTCATGTGTGGCCAAGAGATCGGGTTCGCGGATTTCTGGGCTATGTTTCTAAAGGTAGTTCGCATGTTTGCGAGGACGCTTCACGGCGAAAACATATGTTTGTTAAAAAGCACACATAGGACTCACATGATGCGAAACACCTATTCAACAAAGTTCTAAGTCCTTTGTTGAGGCCCTGGCTGTTGAGCGGCGGTATGCAAGGCGCACAAGGCCTCAAACGGAATCTGCAGCGTGTTGATTCAACCATAGGGCCCCAAAGACCCACCAAGGCGGTGGCGCCAACATGAAGCTGCCTTGCCTCGCACGCGGTGGGCCACAAGGGAGTTCAAGCCCAAGCCCAGCACCAAACTAATCTGTTGCAGGGTTGTCCTTTGGCCACCTTTTGCAGGGCAGTTTGGCATACGTGTGGCTGCGCTGTTCTGGTACATCGGGAGAAACAACAAATAAAATACACCAGCATAGACCCCAGACTCAGATAGCAGTGCTTGCACACCAGCACCTCCAAAAGCACCCCCCCGAAGAACGCCCCAAGCAAAACCCGGCCGGCAATCGAGCAAAAATGCGCCCACACCATCACCCTGAAGAGCACCCAAACAGCACCCCCCAAGACACCCAGCCGTCAATCTTGCGAAAATCAACCAGCACCCCAAACAGAATCCCAACCGCCACCTAAGCTGCATGCCCCCTTGCACCCTACCGTCAAAATGCAAACATGCGCCTGCACCGTCACCCGCGTGCCAGATACCACCCGAGCGTCAATATCGCAAAAATTCGCCCGCACCGTCACCAGCACATCAAACAGCTCCCCACGAACTGCGTCCCGAAGCACCTGCACAAGCACCCCAAACTGCATGCCCCCTAGCACCCTGCGGTCAATCTTGAAAAGATGCGCCCGCACTGCCATCAGCACCTCAAACAGCACCCCAAACTGCACGCCCCGTAGAACCAGCCCATCAATCTCGCAAATCACTTTCCCCTCTTTATTTGAAGTTAGAACCCCTATAGCTTTCAGCTATCTGGGGAAAAACATGTCTAGTCGGAAAGCCGACAACCAAAGAGCAGCCACGCCAGCTGGTAAGCCGCTAACGTCGCTAGCACTAACATTGTTACAACATTGCATGTGGAACAAAAGACCCGTTGTATGACTCATGCTCACAATCTCTTGCTCCACATTGGCTTGATGTTCAACATGTTGGCTTCGAATTTGGCCAAAAAAGAAACAAACTCCATGAGAACCTTGCTGTCTCTGATTTGATCCTCCGTTCTGTCACCGAGACACGTTGCAAATGATGAGAACGATGGAGATGGACGACACCGGCCAGCGCAGTCAAATTGCCCTGCCCAGGCAGATCAGCTGATTTTCCGATTCGAAGCACTTGCAGCATGCTAGGCAGTGTGGCAGGTCGGCATCAGAACTCAAATAAAAGCAAGGTACCCATCCAAACGCTACATCGAGCGTCGTGACATTGCCTTTATCTTGAAACACCACAACGCAACCTGGATTTTGACATATTCTCATGTAGCTCAACATGATTTCACCTTCAGCCGCCCTGTGCTTTTGACTTTTTGATTTCTGCACAGTCTCTCTGGTTTCGTCCATACTATGCTCACACTGGTCGAGCGCAACACACCTGGGCTGAGCTTGTGTGGCTGCATCACAGCAATAGCTTGGGAGCAATCAAATATGTCTCATGGAACCTCCCTGCGCTAAATGCACTCATGACTGCTGTCGTATCGTCGTACGACAAGGTCGCTTGACCAACTGCACCAAAATCAGTTGCCCAACCCAGTGTTCCTCGTATCGCAAATAATAACATGAACGGATATGAAAGTGCCGAGTATGTCTTAGCAGCCCGGTGATGCCTGCTTGGCAGGGCCGCCACAGCTCATCTTTGCTGAGGCTCTGCTGAGCTGCGCCTGCGGCTCGCCAGCGAGTAAAATGAAATGAAATGATGCTACGCATCAAGAAAACCATTCCCTTTCGCAGCCCTTTCCCCATCACCAAAATCGCTTGAGCAAAAGCATCTGGGTAGTTGGTGAAAGTGTTGCTGCCACAACTGCCATGCCTCGCGCACTGAAGGTATGGCAAAGCCTGCAGCGCCACTCCATTCTCATTTCAAGCTGCAAACCTTATGATTGACAGCTCCCGCAGTGAAGCAAATCATGGCTCCGCAGCTTTTCTACAAACCGCCCCGTTGAGCCTACCGCATCCTAAGCTCAGTTGCCCTTGCCGCCGCCCTTGCCCATGGGGGGCTTGTAGATGCGCCCCTCGGGGCTTGCTCGCAAGACCTTGTTGCGCACGCGCACCACTCGGCCGTGGATGGCGCAGGACACGCAGTAGAGCATCTTCATGTAGAGCTTTGGCAGCAAAAAGCTCTGGTAGAAGCTGGCCTCGCGCAAGTCTCGCTGCGATGAAGCATCCACCATATTTCGCACCTGACAAAATCACTGGCCGCTTCTGGAGCACTTATGAATGGAGCAGGAGAGAAAACTACCGGGTGAGCTATGTTTTGGGGTCAACATGATTCACTTTGGCCCTGCTCTACTTGACAGAGCTTGTGAGCTATCGAGTTTTGGCGCAACACAGCATCCGCACATTTGCATGGCAATTTGGAATGCTTGCTCATGCGCAAGCTTGGAATACGTCCAAACCGACCCTACATTGCCTGATACCAGCCAGCCATAGTGGCTAGCCATTTTATCCTTTCTTCACTTCATGTAATGGACTGTTCCAAATTGATATTTCCCAACTGTATAACTGCCTGTTCAAAATCCCTTCGCCAAAAGTCGTAAATGGAATCCTACGCTGCCTTTGTATTGTGGCTTTCAAGGTTTGATACTGGCATAGAAGCATGGCTCACTGATCCTGCACACAAAGATAGAAACAAGCTCAGCGTAGATTGGAAAGGTATATCCTCGATGGAACACACATCATTGGCTATCAGAAACTGCCAAACAACTCAAAACACATCTCCCCACCTGGAATCGCTTGATAGCCTTATCCTTGGGCACGCAGCGGCAGCAGTTGGAGCAGCGAACAATGGCTGTGTGGCCACGGCCGTGCTTGGAGCGGCCATTGTTCCGGCGCTTGGAAGGCATCTTAAGTGACAAGCGTGCGAACTGGGACGGTCTGATATACCCTTGAGCCAGCGCCGCAGTCCATTCACATGCGGTGAACACGTGCACCTATCGTTCGGATCCGCATTGTCGGGACTGTCCGTAGGGAAACAAGAAACAAAGCACCGCGAATTGCAAGCAAGAGACAGAAACACACTACGAGTACGGCCCCAAAGAAGCGCATCATGCCGGTCATGTAATCATATTTAGATGCGTGCTCAGCCAACAAGAACAATCAGAAGCTTCTCTTCTTGCTCTGGGGTCGTGCTACTTTCCATTTCCTGACAACTCATTCCAAGTTCGCATGGTTTTGTCTGCAAATTTGGGGACCCCCATAACGGTTAGTTTCCGCTTGGTTCCTCTTTAGCAAACACGAGCAGAACTTCCCTAGGCAGACTCACCCTGATCCGACCACCACCCACATCTCTGAGCGCTGAACTCAGGCAGCCGCTCCAAAAGCCCGGCATGGCTCATGCAGGGCTCTTGCCAGCTGAAAGGCTGCCATCAACCATGTAGAGTCAATCACAGGTTGAGTTTCAGGTGATTCGGCACACCTTCCCGTAGACAACAATGGGCTAGTTCTGGCAAATGATCCCACATAGCTGCACCAGTGCTAGTTGGCTATTTAACCAGATGGAACCATGCAACAGACGATTTTGATCTTGATTTCCGTGAAACATGAACCTCATGAACCTGCATTGAATGAGCCATCAGCTTCAGAGTGAATAATGAACGACCGCGCGACTGAATGAATGATAGCTTGTTGCCCGGCCGGCCGGCCTTCCACCAACGCCTTGCAGTTGCTTCTCAGGAAGGGAATGTGGGGATGAACCCGCAAAACCAAGCACAAGTGATCGAACGTTCAAGGCAACGACATACCTCATTGCCTAAAGAACCGTTTCCTGAGGCCGGCACATTTGCTGCTTCAAGGGTTCCATCCGCCAAACCTCGCATCGTCTCAGCCAGGGATCTCATGCCTCAGCGACAGTTCAGGTTGCCCCGTCAGCCCAGCGCAAAGAAACCCTTCGCTCAACCTCGTTTACACAAACTCAGCGCGCTACCCAAACACACCATGAAACATTTTGGCAGAGAGCTATGCGAGCGTCTCAAACTCAGTCTCTAGCCCTGATTCACTGCAGACATGCCGCGCGGCACGCGGTCAATCCTAAGCAGGCAACCAATCTGCTCTGGCCCATCCTTTGCTCCTTCTGATCTGGTGATTTCAAGTCAAGTTGCAGTGATCTATAATGCCTATAGCACAACACCAGCTTGTGTGAACTAAAAATATAGCTTCGAAGTCCAGCGCTGAGGGCTCGTATCTTTGCCTTTCAATGCCTATGTCTTGTCATCATCATCATCATCATTCTCCTCATCCTCATCCTCATCCTCATCCTCCTCCTCCTCCTCCCCCTCCTCCTCCTCCTCCTCATCATCATCATCGAATCATCATGCTTTCATTGTTCGGGTTACAATCCGGTAA
The DNA here is from genome assembly GCA_963377175.1 of Effrenium voratum. NCBI lineage: Eukaryota > Dinophyceae > Suessiales > Symbiodiniaceae > Effrenium > Effrenium voratum. The sequence goes on along the minus strand of CAUJNA010000353.1, from coordinate 226,064 downwards.
TTTTGTTTACATAATGATTGCTTGTTTACATCTCTCATTTATATGTCTACATTTCTTCATCTCAATGTATTCTTGATGTTGAAGTTTAACACTTGGACGTATGTAAATAGGAGATGAATTTAAGAATTATGAATGACAATGTTTATATGATGCGATGGACAGCATATGAGATCTCTATGTGATCTTCTCCAAATTATTGAATGATCACTACATCGTTATTGTTGTAATATCAGTATTCAATATACGTTGTCTCCTTACTTTTGTAGTATTATCTTGATTATTCCTTTCCATCTGAAATCATAATATAGTAGGACAAATGATTCGAAGAAAGAATGACGCGCTGCCTCCAGGACTCTATCAAACACCAGGAACCCTGATCTTCGTGCAGTGAGCCGTTCAGCACAGCCTGTTGGAGGGCCTGGGTCAGTCCCAAGGGCAAATTGATGGATTTGCTTCTCGCATAGTTCTACGAATGGAAGGAGCCGCACAATTATTATCTTTCGGCTAATCTATGTAGGTAAATGTAGGCAACTGTGCAATCTCTTGCCGGGGATTTCGAAGTTGACACGTTGAGCATCTGGACGGTATCTCAGGATGCCACCAGGCTGGTATGCTGCCGACGCCTGCGCGGCGCAACGCACCAGTATGGGCGAACCTGCTTTGCCATTTCCTAAACTTAGATATCCTTGTTTGGTTGATAGACTTTAAAGTGAAACGCGACTTAAGGAGTGTGAGGGTCAGTGGGAGCTAATTAAACTCCGGCCTAGCTTTCGGCAGAACTCGTTGGCGAAGGAGAGGCAATTCCTGTGTAGCCAGTGGTAGTCCTGATAAAGCACTGCCGAGTGCGGGGTGGGATGCCTAACATTCAGCCACTGGACTCTGTAACGAAATTCCCTATATTGACTATCCTGGAAGAATCGTGGATGAGTCATGAGCTTTCTTGGTGGTTCCACAAGGGGTCTTCAAACCTCCGCTCTCCGTGGTACCAAGCCAGTCGGTATTTGCGTTTTAGAAGGCTTCTCAGCAGCTTCAAAGGGTCCTGTCCCAGCCAATTCTCCACCAGATCTCCAAGCACCAGGGCGACCTGACTGCCACACCAAGCATCATGAAACAAGGTGGCGAGATGGATGGGTGCTTGCAGGTGCTTGCTCACAGGGACCCTTTGTGGGATCGCCTTTTAGGACAAAACCGAGAAGAGGTGCGAACACGCCAACAGTGAAACATCTGAGCCTGCGACCTCTGCGTTGCTGAAGTGCGTAAAGCCCAAAGAGATGGTCTCTCGATACCTCCAGGTCACTGTGTCCCATTTGTCGCCAGCGTTGCTAAAACTCTCGGCTGTGATAGTGGTTCGCTGGTACACAAGTTGCAACCAACCCATCATTGCCGCAACACACAACTTGCCAGACTGTCGCAAGAATGCTCTATGCACAAGAAGTTAGACACCAGAACACCAGCCTGTGCTTCTCATTGCTCTTGGGGACTTCGCAAACAATGCCCGTGCCGCAGCGGCCTGGAATTGTCAGTCAGTTGTAAGCTTCCTTCTCAAAATGGGTATAAGTATAAGTTTTCTTGGGGCCCTTTGGTACATATATGTGAAATCAAGCCAAATCTGAACCGTGGCACACGCCTGAGGAGCCACCGTAGCTCCACTCTCGCCCGTAGACCTGGTCACGACCCTGGGATCTGCGATACTCTTGTTCTTGATCTGGGTAGAGATCAGTAACTTACCGCGGAGTCTGGACCACGGCATGGACTAACAGCATGAAAGGCACTTGTACCGATGCGCGGCTTGAGAACTGGCCTCAACGCCGGCATGGAGTGCTCCACCCACTGGCATCAACTCAGACCTGACAGGGAATATAAACTACAAGTGCCAGAACCACTCGTGCAGCACAGGGGTTCAATGCGGGTTGCCGAGGCTGAGACGCCAAGATCTGATTCATGCGGACAAACCTGAACAGAACAGGCTGGAGGCATTGGTGAAAGGACATGGGGCTCCAAAGGCAATGTTAACACAATTCTCCTGCAGCCTAGTACAGTAAAAGGCCCTGAGGTCGCTGCTCCATCAACTCGTACACATGGAGCAGAACCTCACACTCAAGTGGAAGCTGAGTGCATTCAAACCGCGCGGCCTGGCTTCCTGAATAAGCTTCAGCGGTGGCTGTGAAGGCCTCAACCGCCGGGTTGTCTCAAGCATCTCGACTTGCCTCAGGCCCCTGCCTCCGTGAAGCAATGACTCGCCTGCCTCAAGCAGCCCGCGTCCCTGAAGTGGTCCTCTGTCAACCATTGGCACCTTCAAGTTGTTGGCCGTTTGGCTTCGGATTGAAAACTACCAGGGGCTCAAGTCATCCAAATTAAACGCACCATTCAGATACCTTTTGGGGCACTCCAGTGTCCTCCACGAAGCCCCCAGAGCGTGGTATGGGAGCCTGAGCGGAAGGGCGGAAACATGTCCAGGGGCCGATTTTGTCTTTCCAGCCTCTGGCATGACCAGCAATCACATAGGAGGCTGCTCTGCCTAAGCCAACATGTGCTGTGACTGAAGCATCTGGGTCTGCCCTGCCTCTTTTGCGAAAGATCGAAGTCAAGAGGATGCCGAATCGCTACACCGTTGTGTTGATCAACTCATGAACACTGTAGGTGTGTCTCTGCTTGCCACTGGTAGGGTGGGCTGGAGCCTACGATACTCAAGTCAAACAAGCATGTCTCCCACTCGAAAACGACATTGCACGTGTAACACAAATACCAGCCAATCATCTATGGCCGGAAGCGACGCAAAGAAAGAGTTGAAGTTCCTAAACGGCTGGGTACTGATTTGCCATGGCTTGACTCCCGTCCTGAAATGCAGTCCTGCAGCCAAAAAGAGCGGCATACACAAACGCATGGTTGCCCATCCTGCGTCGGCAAGCTGTCGGGTTTCAACGGCCTCTCCGAATGTCGTCTCAAACTCAAGGACAAGCAACGGGGTCGTGTCGGGCCAAATTCAGCTGGCGGCCACTTTGGCGCTCAAGCGCCGGGTCTGGGTCATAACTGGAGCGAAAAAAAACACATGGAGCTGTGCGTTCCGATCAGAACTGCTCCTGGAGGGCGCACTTCGGGCAACCGGTGAGAAACACCGAGGTCTCGCCAGAAACAAGCCGAAGGCTCACCAGCAACGGAAAGGTCTTGACACGCCACCTTGCTATAACCCATACAACTGGCAATCCTTGAGATACTGATGGCCCGTTGCTCTATCGGAAAGTGTCTAACTTGGAAAGCAGTCAGCTCACTTGGCAGGGTTCAGCACCCAATCGTAGCCTTCCTGCCAGTGCACGGCCGAGTGAGGCCACATGCCTCTGGGTGCCTCAAACGATGCGCACTAGCCACCCAGCGCCCAGGCAGCACATCACTTGCCTGCCCCTTTTTCTTTGCCGGGCGATGTGGGGGATAATTACCTTTGACCAACACACGAATACATTTTGAGCAGATGCACCCGTCAAAGCTTCCAAAAGAAAAATAAGTTTGTTCAAGGTGACCCGCTTACTTGAACGCGCCACGCCCCATTTCCTGGAGATCAAGCAACAAGAGTTTATTCTTGCTAAATGGGCCAACATGTTCAGCCAACATGCCTCTTCAGTTGCCTCTGTGCCACCAGCAAGCCCCACGCAAATGTCCGGCGAAACTCCGGGTCCCTTGCAGTGGTATTAAATCTTGAGGGGTTCGCAAAGCTACTTCTTGTTTGGTATGTGTTTCCCTTTCTACTACCATCTACAAAGGGTTGTCTTGAGCATGTCATTTTAATGCTGCCTGTCAGCTACCCCATGCTCACTCATGCTGTCGTGGTTCGCGGACACAATGTGTACAGAACTCTAGGCTCTAGGGGCTCTAGGTGATGCCTCCCACGGCTGGAAGGCGAGAAGCGCCACAAGGAAAATGTCTTCAAATGGTTGCTTCCCTCACTCATCCGCAACCAATCCAAGGGCTCCTTACGTTTGGTCAAATTGCCAATCCGTAGCGAGGCACCACTAGGGAGACCACTAAACACCATCTGGCATAAGGAAGGATCGACTTTGAACAACCCACAATTGTCAAATCCTGAACTGTGTGTCACTGTATGATTGTTTATTGAGGGTGCCCATTTTCACGCATATCCAAAAGGAAAACCGCCATTTTGGGCTCCCCATATTTTGTATCTTGCCGGTTACTAGACTTCACCCTTGCCCCCCCCCTCCTCATCGAGCTTGTCAGCGAGCTCCTTGCCACCACTCTTCAGGATGCGGCCCTGGTACATGACGTGCCTTACGAGGCTGCGCCATCTGCCGAACGTCTACTGATTGCCACGGTCAACAAAATGGAAAAGGTATCTCGAAACAAAAAAAAAGTCCTTCCAGTGATGCAACAATGGTGAAGGTTGCCCTCTGAAGCTTGTGGCTGCCAGTCACCAGCTGTGGCCCCAAAAAGAGTTGGCTTCTGCTCAGCCAAAACATGTTGGCTAGCGTAGATGTGAAACCGCCTGAGGCAACTGCACGTGGTCAGCTTCCACGTATCGCAAAAACCGCTCAAAGTGAGTCACCACCTTGGTGTTGAGCAAGTCAAGCTTGACTCACCTGCATGGCCTCACGATCCCTAGGAGCTTCACAAACGCATTCGCCCGCAAATATGCCAATTTGCCTCAAACCAGTGAATGGATTACTTGTTTAGGACCACCAGCAAACGCCTGAACAGTGAGGCGACGACCAGCATGGACCTCTTGGGATCTTGTTCCCGAACGTTTCGGATGGCCTCCGCCACGTCCTGTCGATGGGCGAAATGCCGGAGCTCGTCAGCGGGACTGGAGCCACTGAGCTCATGTTTTGGGATTAACTCCATGGAAGGTCATGGTCACAATATGTCACCATGATACCTCGCAGCTTTGGTTCGAGACAAAGGCGGCTCTCTCACTCCTGGAAACCTAGGTGCTGCATACCATACATAGCAAGGCATTTCCCAGTGAGGTCCTTGAGCGCATCGATATCCAGTCCCGAGTCGATCCTTAGCACAGCTTCCACACATGTCAGCCTGCCACTGCATGTGTCTCCAACACCAGCATATTAAATTCACCGCGCATTCTATGTTCTCTCAACCTGATCATGGTCGGGCTGTTCAAAACGACATGTTTGTTTAACTTGTTGGCAGTGTGGCATTGAATGTACGGCCAGTGGACCCTTCGCTGAGCAAGCAGGGAAAAGTGCAATGGAACAAGTGCCATATCAAACATGAGCCTTTCTTTGCTAAGTACAAACACCTCCACCGAAGGCGCACGCCTCTGGCCGAATGCTGGCTGGCTGGCTGGCTGGCTGGCTGGCACACACACACACACACACCCACATGCACACGCAAAAGCACACGCACACGCAGACGCAAAAAACACACACACAGACACAAACGCACACGAACACGCGCACGCACACACCCACCCACACACACACACACATCCTCCTCGATTACACCAAACATTCTCACGGAATACCGATGATGTGGCTATATTGTCAGAACTGGGCCTTGTGCACATGGTTCACGCGGCTTGCCTTCAATCCATCACCAAAGAGTCGCCAGTTGCGGCATACATGTTTAATTATGCATTTTTGTCTGCATCTCACTAATGCATCTGAAAAGCTCGTCCAGAATTGCCAGCTTTGGCTGCAACACCGCCATTTGCAGCATCTCATTCCTGGCGTCGCTTGTCATTGAGAAGCTGCGCTGGAAAGAGGTCCTGTTTTGGTTGTTCTCCATGAGGTCACGCAGCCAGTACAAAATGAAAGCCTTTCGAAGTCCTTTGAGTTCTGTCGCAACAAATGGGCGGCGGTTTCCTGGGGATTGTCCTGACCCAATCATTCATGCGCTTTTGGCCGGACTACAATCCCTGTACGCTGTTTGTCATTCTCCTGGGCACTTCCCTTTCGAGTTTGATGCTTTTCCGTAACTTCGACACTAATGTCCATAGGGCCTGAATAATTGGTGACCAAACTCCCGCCAAAATTTTAACTTGTTGTTTCCGCGCGGTGATGGTCTGTGACAGCGCCCGTCGTGAAGGTGGGAAAGGCAGAGCGAACAGAACTGAGACGTTCATATCTCATCCTCAAGCGCTTTCGCTTCCTTTGAACCGATACGGCACAAGCAACACCAGAATCGACGCAGCAGTCTGCATCCGAATTCCGAGAGCCTGCCCGCAAAGGATGCCATCTCCGGCTTGCATATCTCCGCGTGGGCACAGCGAGACAAGCAAGATTTTGTCCGAGGAGAAGGAACCTCCACCCTCTTCCGCGACACGCGCTCAAGAGCTCCTGCCTGTGGACAGTTGCACTCCTGCATTGCATCGGCGGGAACAAAGCACCGATCGACAATCCGACGAGACGAACTTCTTCCCGGCGCCGCGCGAGTACGCGAGGGCCTGAGCAAAGAAGGAGGCTTCTGGCCGGCTTGCTGCTGAGCCATGGGTCCTCTCTACCGCCGCGCCCCGCTCGGCAAACAAAATAGTTTGACTCGCGCTATCAAATTGCGGAACTCCTTCGGCTCAGGCGGACGATTTGGGGGGGGGGGGGCGGGGAAACTGGGATGATTCGATGTCCTCCGCTGCAACTAACGTTGCGGGACATCTCTGTGCTAACGGATTCTGGTAAGAAGGCTTCTGCTGGGGCAGACCCTGTCTGCCGGCAACGTGGAATGACCGTGAGCACTCAGCATCAGGTGTGATTGGCGACTCATGAAAGAGCTTGCGTGCCAACTGCTCTGGGGTGCAACTCAGCCATCTTTCGCGATGCTTTGACCAAGGCTCTCGCCTCTGTGGCAACTGGAGCGACCGGTGTGAATAGCAAACAGATCTGCCCCAACTGCAAAGTTATCCCAGCGCAGGCTGCCATCACAGAGGGTGCTGCCGCCCACACTGCACTCCATGGCGGCCAACACCTGAGAATGGGGCTCACGAGCCACATGAAAACCTCGAAAACTCCTCACGGCAACCGCTCGCTTGCAACTGTTGCTAACCTTCAAAGCCGCGGAAGGGCACTCTGGGCCATTGAGCAGAACAGCCCGGGCGAGCCGGGCGGATCACTAATGCCCCAGCCAAATGTGCCCATCGGCAGGGATGGGTCTCGAAGGCGTGTTTTATACCGTTGCTGTGAACCACAACGGCTTTGACTTCTGGCTGGTGACATGCGTGTCTGTCAAAACAGGCTTGCGCCACCACACCTAGCGCAACTCTTCCTGCTGGTTAGTGCGGGAAATCGTGATCTTGCAAAAGCTCAACAGGTGATCGATTGCTTTTCTCTTACTTTGAACAACTCCCCCGCGCGTCGTAACTCGGCTCCCACAGCGGTGCCTCTTGCGCTCGCCACCGCTAAAGCCTGGAGTCATTTCGCCAGCGCGCGTGCTGCCAGACTGGGCATGCTTGCTTGTTGCGACCCAGAGGTATTGGCCTCGCAAATTAATAAGGAACCCCACAAGACGATGCCCAAAAGGAGGTGGATGAAACAACTAAGTACTGATTTGTTGGATTCCACGTCACAAGGTTGGGTCAAATGAGGACATCATCCAAAGCTATGCTATTGTTAGGCCTTCCGGTTCACTTTTACCCTACCATTTCCCCATATTTGATCAGCTGCAGGGGCGGGGTGCTTGTGACTCCATGGGGCATGCGAGCTCCGTGCCTTCATTCACATTCCGGTTCAAAAAGTCCGGGTTAATCTTGAGCTCCTGGGCCGATGTATCGGCAGGTTTTAACAAAACGGCACCATGCACCGCAAAACGAGCGGACCATGACACCCAAAGCACATGGTGAAAGCCGGGCATTCAGGTTTGCGTTGGGAAGGCTGGACCGCGGCACCTTTTTCCCTGGCACTGGGAGTCCGTCAGCTTTTCGGTGACAAAGCCATAGAACTCGATGACATCGAGCTCCGGCTCCTCCCTAGCCTGCAGGTCTTGCCAACTGAGAGAGAGAGCAAAGGTCCTTAAAACAGCTGAACAAAACCCGAAAGGATTGATGTTTGCTGCTGGGAATTCGCCCTTCAACTTCTTTTGGCAACAAAGCGCATCCGCTGCTTTTCCCGATAAGCCAAGGTCTCCGGCCGTTTCTGCGCAGCTGGAAAGAGCGTTAACTGGGTGCCGGTTCTCAGGAAGGAACCCACATGCAACATGCAACATGCAGAACGATACACCCTTGCCAGAATGCCACACGGCTGAGAACCAGCTAACTGGTGCTCACCTAGAAGCAGCCAAGCATGCTGCTCAAAGCCATCTCTACCTCGGTGTCTGCGGTCAGTCTAGTCTTGAGAGGCTCTTGCTGTGTTGTATAACCACTGAGAAAGTTACGATTGCCCAAATGTGCCTTGCTAAGCATGGTTTGCCCGCCAAGAACACAAACAAAGGCAATAACGGAGCCTGAATGGCAGCCCCTTCCCATCCCGACCAGGGATGGTCAAGGCCCGCACGAGAGTTGCAACGGAAAAGGCGCCACCAATGATGGCGCAAATGGAAGTGAAGACATAGGACCACGGCTTCACCTCAACACGCTTCTCAAGAGGGTGAGATCAGTGAGATCCTGTAGATCAACCCGCTCATGCGAAATCAGGCATGCACAACTACGAACGGTCACACACGCACACACCCTCATGCAGGAAGCTGAATGTACAGTTGACAGCCCAAGCATGACCCTGACTGACATGGGTGTACACATGGTGCAAATGCCATCCCTTTGCCCTGCACGCATACTCGCAAATCCTCTCTGTTCCCTGAGGTATTGATGTGTAATTACTGCAGTCGACAGCTTTTGAGGAGGTATCGTCATGATTCGCATCATCTGTGACCCTCCTTATTTAATTTAGGATCAAGCAAACAGGTCTGTTGACAACTGTGCTGGAAAATCAATGCTCTTCTCCAAGCCACTACCTGGCGAGTTTCATGTTGGCGGGCAGGAGTAATAGATGTGCTCAGCCAAGGCTGAATGCAACTCAATCCGTGAAGGAGGCATTGGCATTGCATGCTGAACACCCACACTAGTAAACTGTTTCTGCTCCGGTTGAAGCCCTGAATGTTGAACAAGAACCCCGAAACATCGCGCACCCCGCCGTGGTTGAAAACATGTCCAAAGCGGTTGAACCACATGCTCCTTGAAAGTCAAGACCTCCTCGTCGTGCCTGCTCTGTCTGCTTCATCAGGAAGGGGCTGAAGTCATAAACCAGGAATACTCCTGGCAAACCAGACAGCTCGCCCTCCTTGACTTGCACATTCCTGGCACCTTGGATGCACTGGGCAAGGTACGCACATTCTTCAATGGCTGTCAAGTACAGACTTGCGCACTATCCATATAAAACTTGCATGATGGGAAACTTTGGCCACGTCTCTGATGCCGTTCTAATTGTGTATGCCAGGCAAATTAATGCTCTCCTAGTTGCTGTCAGTGACAGAATACTGGTTGGTGTAGGTGAGGCTGCCCCATCGGCTGATGAACACCGTCGGCACCAGCTTGATGTAGTAATGGTACCTTGGGTTTCCGAAAAGCAACGTGGTTGCTCAGTTGATCTTGGAATGAACTGTTGTCACTGGATGCATGTTTGGAGATTTCAACCGCTTTGATGTTGAGTTGAATCGCTTGACCCAGCGCAATTGGCGTAACATGTGGGATTGATTTGCATGGGCTGAGCACCCTGCATCCAAGATCCAGCACCAGCCTGAGTCGTCGGAGCTGTTAACTGTGACTAGCAGTCAATGCCTCATGTAACCTTCCTGGGCTGCGGGCAATCTTGCGGGTTCCTTCCAATGGCGACTGCAACCCCTCCACATACTCTCCTCAGTCCAAGATGTTGGCAGCAGGTTTGGTTGACTCTGCGTTTCCACAAATACCTCAATTGAATGGTGTTCATTGGTGAAATAGAAATCTACGGTGGGTAGCCTAAGGGGCCAAAGACTCTCCATAACTTGCAATGCTTAGGGAATTCAAACGTAACCGCCTCCTCCAAATGCTAAAGCATTAAGCGGAAACAAACGCAAAGAAGGCACTACAACTCTGAAGCCGAGCATCCGAACGTAATGGAATGGATGTGGTGGGAGGTGTTGAAGCCGTCACCTTGTGCTTTTCTCTCTCGCGCTCTCTCGCGCTCTCTCTCTCTCTCTCTCTCTCTCTCTTTATCTTCGTTTCTGTCTCACTCTGTTTCTTTTGTTCTCTCTCTCTCTCTGTGTATTGCTTGCTTCTTCTCTGTTGCTCTCCCTCATAGGCTTAAAGACAGTCACATGGGGGTCACTGACAGTCATGGGCATGTCAAGTCTAGGAATGTGTTTGTTTTTTTTTCCTTATTTTTTCTGTGCCCAAAGAAACAATCTTGAATTCAACAGTTGGAGGAATCTCCTGCTCTGTCCGAGACCAGTCCCGGCGCATGCAATTAGCAGAGTAAGTGGGTGACCAAACATTTGCCCCCAAGTTTCTTGAAGGCCCTGGTCGGATACAAGCACTGTATCCACTGACCGAGCACATGCACCTCAAGTTTCTCATCTGAATCTCTGATAGCATTGGTGAACCCGTTGCCTCTCGTTGTTTGTGGGCCCCTTGTGGTTGATATGGATTCAGGTAATCACACTCCTTCCCAAAGTCTCCACCCCTTTGTTACACGCACTGTTCACACAATGCAACCGTGATAGTAAAGCATATTGCTAGGGCGAGAAAGGGAGCCGGGCATGTAGGTGCTCGAGCGAGCAGGCTGCAAAACGAGTGGCCAATATCGTCGAGATTGAACTCGTGCACCAACTTGCCATCTCGCTTCACCGACTTGCCCAGGGCCACGTGAATATTGCCACTGACCTGTGAAGCATGCAGTCATTCACCTCTATATTGAAAGCAATTTTTAGTGCACAAAAAGACGTGGTCCCTGTCCTGGTGCTTTGAGCCACTGGCCCACCACACCAAACAAGGAAAAGCCAGCCCCCCCCCCCAACCGTGTCAAGGAGTTTGTGTCTCTCAGTCCGTGTGCCATGTCGGTTCTCGACATTGCCGTGCCTTGTTCACAACAACCTTGCCCTTGATCTGGCAGCCAATGGAATTCTTGCACTGCATAGCCGTGTCCAGCACGTGAAAGTACGGAATCCCCTGCCAAGCGCAACTCTACCATGATGTTCTGCCACAAACGATCCAAGCATTGAGGTCTGGATGTGCGGCACCTTGTCGTTGTA
>CAUJNA010000353.1:202389-209889 GCA_963377175.1 Effrenium voratum | reverse complement strand
ATGGACGGGGTTCCTCATTTTGTCCGAGCTCTGAGTTGCCAGCTCCGCCCACTGTCGGAGGAGACTGGAAAGCGAGAAACAAACCCTCCAGGGCCCGTTCCTCAGACGTGCAAGGGAAATGTCGAAAGAGGGCGACTGGAAGTTGGCAAAGGACATGTGTGCTAAGGTCACCAATCTTACTGCACGGTCGTGGTCTCGTGGTTCAGTGGGGATCTTTGTTGTGTCAATGTCTCAATGGTGGTGAATTTTCTCCGGGGGTTTGACCAAGGCACATGTGGTTCCTTGTCCAGAAGGTCCGTCTCTCCCAGCTTGGCGGTGCCCGCAGTGACCTGCGCATGCACTCTTGCCGACCGAAAGCCGACAGCCACTAGCCCCAGCTGTGCCTCGTAGGCCGAGTCGCCAATGAGGACTTTGGCAAGAGTGCTCTTTCCGGAGCCTTGAAATGCAGAAGCGATGTGGAACGAAGCTGCAAGCCTGAAGCATTCCATGGAAGCTGACCGCAATATTTCTACATTCATGCTTCAAGGTCAAAGAAAACCTGGGCCAGCCGCCATTCGGCCCCATCACAGCATGAACCTGCGGCGCAACCGGCAACCCTGCACCACTTTCTTCAGGCAAAAGGGATTGACAGGCACCGCTAGATCTCCTTGTCCCTCTCAAAGAATGACTCGCGGGGGTGGCAGTTTTCAACATGTGCTTCAGGCCACTAGCGAGGCTCCTGCCTCGCCCTCACGGATGGTCAGGTTCAAACCTTTCAAGATCTGCTTGTGATCTTCATCAGTACCTCACATTGGTCTGGAGCTACACATCTTCCGCCAATACAGCGCCGGTGGGAGGAGCGTACCTGGAAGATCTTTATGTTTGAAGAGACCCAAAGACTTGTCAGGTGCCATGGTGTAGACATGGTGTAGATCGTTTGACCCCCAATTATCTGGCCCCGACGCCCGAATTGTAAAACCCTTATTGGAGCCAAAGTAGATGGCACAAACCGTTTTTTGTGCCATGTATCTGCCGGGTAGAGTATCCAGCCACTGAGCCTTCCAAACAACTTAGCGGAGGGCTCTGAGCTTCGACGTCTTGCACTTCAAGGACGACCTGTGCATCAGAACCCATCGCTCGATTTTATTCTCGATTTGAAAGCAAGGCGGAATTGACACATCAAAAGTCAGACACTTGCTTCCCCAAGCACTTGCTGCTACTTGGCACATAGAAGTTGTCGATTGACTTGATAATGATTGCCTAGAGGGCCCGAGTCAAAATAAGGGACTCCCCAAAATGTCGAAATGGTACTCTCAAATAGAACGAGCCACACCCAATGGCCTAATCCCTGCTCTCTAAGTTCGACACTGGCCGGTCAGCTGCTCTTCGGACATGCGACGAACGCGACGCATATCTGGCACGCCGGACCTCCGACCTTCCGCGAAGTGAGCAATCAACTCTCACAGACCCACCTTGCAATGCGACTTTGTCTTAAACATGCGACCAACCGCTGGCGCTTCAGTGAACACCAAAGAAAAAGCAAAGAGAAACCATTGCAGCCGCATCTTTGGGAAAACGAGCAAAATGTGTTGAAGCAACTTTGATCCTAAAAGCGTGGCGCCTGGCTGAAGCCGCCAGCAAAATTGCAGTGGCAGTGGCAAAGCAACCTTGGAGATCAATCGCTTCCGGTTCTGCAAAGTGATACCCACGAAGAACCAAAGGCTGACACTTCCTGGTACCGTACCTCAAGCACAGGTCTCCGGCCCAACAGCAGACGCTTTCTAGGGATCCATGCCTTTCTGAGCGTGTCTTGATGACACGGCTGCCTGGGTGCTGCCAATGTGCAAGCGGTTTGGCTGGGATCCCAAAGGAACGAGCAGGGTGGCTTTCTTTTGTGGGTGCCGTCTTTGGGCGATTTATAGCAAAAACAAAAGGAATGCATGTTTTGTTGGGTTCCCGCGAGTTACAAACAAACCCAGAAAGCAGCACACATGCCAAGATAAGTGCACGGTTGGGAGTGCATTCCACCGTTCATAAGCCGTGAGCCGGCAACTGGTATCCTTTGCAGGCTTGGAAGCTACTCAAGGATTCACTGAGAAGTAGGCAGGCGCCCGCAAGACAGATGCCCTTGACGCTCTGCCTTGGCACTTTCAGGCGCAATGTAGGCATCAAAGCAAAGGTTCGCCAGCAACGCCAAAACAGGTGTGAAGCATTCGGCAACACTTGTCTGTCATTGTTCAACTTTCGATGAGTGTGCCAGCAACCCACCATCATTGGGCAATTGCAAAACGGCTCCCCTTTTAACACGATTTTACACTGCTGAACTTCAAAAAATAACACATTTCAGAACGAGATCTACAAACCACACAAACACCAACACTAGCTTCTCGTGTTTCCTTCGCCTGGTTTCTTTGGCTTCCAAGTGCCTTGATGTGGACTGGTTGGCTAAGACTTGAAAGACACAACCAGCGGGTCCAACTCAAGTCCTGCCATAGGGCAAGGGGAAGTAGCCAAATGTCAGAATCAACGATGCAAGGCAAGGGTTCCTTCCGCTTTCAATGATAGTTTTAGTTGGAATCCCCAAATGGTTCCCCAATCGACCCATCAGGCCTTACGGCTTGCCCGCTGTTACAGTACCCTGTCCGCCAACATGGAACCCACCAAAGTGTACCCTTTGAAAACAAATCGTCCAGGACCCGGCAGTCAGGTTCAATGTTCGGGCGATATCCGGAGCTTGGGATTTGGCAACCGTTTTCTTTTGGAACTCATAGGAATTGACAGTCTCCAAACCTCCCAGGTCCCGAGGTCCCGGCAGGCCCTTGGTGGCACCGAGCCCACCTCAGGCTGGGGACTGTGCCTAGATCGAGATCCCAACCATGGCCTGCAAGCAACAAACGTGGGCATACACACATACTAGGAATATATATAATACAACATATATACATATATATATATATATATATATTTTGAGATTACCAGTATCATCATTACTATTATTAGAGGGCGGGTCGTCCTGGGGGCTGCTCTTGTTTCCTCCGATTGGACTCGCCCCTTAATTCTTCTTAGTGTTAGTTGGACTACAAGTTGAACTTGATGCGTACCCTAAGTAGAATTCATAAGAAATTATTTTGAGGTCCCAAAACTCTTAAATACACGTTGTTTGAATGTCTACTGATTTGCAAAGCCGATCCTATTGGAAACCATGGTCAGAAAACACCGTAAAACACTGTGTTTTGTAGCGGTGTTCGTCCTCAAATAACATCTCCACCAACAGCCGCTCTTTAAAATTCAGTTGCATTTGAGAAGGATTTGATTGGGACTCAATAAGGAACAACTTGATCAGAATCCTAATGCGAATTGCATCTTACATTTAGACTCTAGATGGAGATCCTTTCCCATGGAATTTTATAATTAAATCAGAGTTTAAACATAACTTGATAAATAATGAATCGAATCACTGATAAGGAATGAATCCAATCACAACTTCTTTGTTTGAATATAAATTGAGTTAATAAGTCTATGTAGGCACGATAATTCTAACCAACCCCAGGTCTCGAACGAGCAGATGAAGGTGGTGGTCTTGTGAGCTTTCTTAAAGAAAAAACAAACGCATTACTTGGTTTTTAGCCCCCCCCCCAAAAAAAAAAAACACAAAAACACGGGTCTCGAACAAGCAGATGAAAATGATGTGCTTGGTTTTGTTGTTCTTTTTGTTGTATTGTTTTCTTTGGTTTTTAGCCTCCCCAACAAAAAACACCCCAGGCTTTGAACGAGCAGATGAAGATGATGGGCTTGGTTCTTTGTTTCTGTTTGTTTTCTTTTTGTTCGGGGGCGGGGGGTGTTTTTGTAGGTTTTTTGGTCGGTGTTTCACGAAAAACGCAGCCAAACCACTGCCACCAGCAGTGTCATGATGGGATTTACAGCCAGTCTTACCCACTATATAAAGGGTACATCCTCGTTTCCTTTTGGAGGAAGAATCCTAGCCACATGCAAAGCATTCGTCGTGCTTCATGGGATGGTGTTCGGCTAGTTGCGT
Organism: Effrenium voratum; assembly: GCA_963377175.1. Lineage (NCBI taxonomy): Eukaryota > Dinophyceae > Suessiales > Symbiodiniaceae > Effrenium > Effrenium voratum. The sequence goes on along the minus strand of CAUJNA010000353.1, from coordinate 205,874 downwards.
GGGAAGGTGAAGAGCATTATTGACTCCTTGGACAAGCAAATGAAGCAGCGAGACGAGGATGCGAAGAAGGAAAAGGATAAGGGTGAGAAGCAGCAGGTATACTCCCTAGCTGCACTCACTGAAGTCTAGATGTTCATGACTTGGTGCAAGTCTGGACAGCTTCATATGTCATTGCACTCAGCCAAGGCCAAGATCTTCAAGCAGAAGCACGAGCCAGGCAGATCTGACCTGTGGGTTTGCCGCTGGAAACAATCTTGGACGGAAGTGAATGGCGCACATCGAACAAACAGCTCGCTGCGTACTTCAGAATTATTGGTTGATGTTCAACCCGATGTCATGAAAGGACCTTGAAGGATGGAGACTACAGCTGAAATCGTGGCACTACACAGCGCTCTTGTTTGTTTTTGTTTATCACGGTTTGATCTAAGAGGGATTGGGAATGTACACATCACCATGAGTCTATCTGACTCAAAGGCGGCCACTTTCTGGAAAGTCCTGAAGACGGGAGCTCAATCTTCCCCTTGGCCCCGGGCCGCTGGCGACACGGTTGCCATGACCATGGCCATTGCAACGGAGTTACGGCCTCGCGGCCCTGTCTGAGGCAGCCGGGTCAGCGAGGCGTGCGCGTTTCGAGCAAGGAGGCCAAGAGAAGTTTCTTGATTGGTCGTTTGTGGGGACACGGTCTTGGGGGACCCTACACCCTTTCTAGCAAGCGAGATCCAGCTTGCAAATGATAAATGATGAGTGGAGCGTGCAAGACTCCATGTGTTGGAACCCATTGAACATACACCACTTCATGCCACAGCTGTGACCACCAAGGATTGGAAGTCGTGGCGCCTCTTGGACGCAGCTCCTCCGTCGAGGGCTTGTGAAGGTCTTTTTTACTCTCTTAATTCGCGTATCAACCCCTTCCGCCAAACCTGCCACGAGCTTCCGCGGGAAAAACACTTCCGCAACCTTTCACGGCCGCAATGCGGTGCTACCTTGTCAACATCCATATTTGCTTGAGCGGAAAAACAACACAACGCTTAGTCGGTACAATCCAAATGTGGGTTGGGCCAACTCCAAGCTTTGGCCTGCAAGTGGCAAGGCACTCAGTACCGAGCAAAGCGGCAAAGAACCACCACGGATGCGGGGCGCTCATTTTTCCGAGCGGCGCTCGAATCCGCCAGCTCCTGGCCGGCGATGCAATTACCTCGAATCGCGAGCCACCTGGCAGCGACAGTCTTTCGTGGCTCCTTGCTGTGACTGTTGCCTTGGATATGCTTGCCCTACCTTGGACCTTTGGCATCGCAGCAAATAGGAGAATGGAGCAACTTCAAGACAGTGGGAGCCCTTCAACCAAACCTCCAGCTTCAAGGCCCAAATCCTCCGGACAACTCGATCCACTCGGCGCCGGCGCACGGCCTCGCCTCGATGCCCGTTTTGAACTTGGAGGGCTTCTGGAAAGCTCCCTGACACCACGAGTCTTGGACCAACCTCTTTTGAGGTGCCTGCAATGAATTGCATGAATTAGAGGATCTTATGATCCTATCACGAACTGCCAGCGCTTGACAGCCTGGCCTGGGAATCTCTCATCCACTCTGCGTCAACAAGAAGCTGCAAGGACAACGCCTGAGTGCCCCAAATCGCCAAAGCCCTTGGCCTTCGCGAGAAGTCGCCTCTCTGAAGCTGGTAGAACAGCGGCAGTCATGGATACAAGTTGCTGATTGAGCACACACACACACACACGCACATCACGCAAATGAACACAAATGGCAATACACGGCTTGACTCAATTGCTACACCCTGACTCAGTCAACCCTGGGCCGCCCCCACTCTGCGGCCTTAGCAGAGCTCGCCCAGGAGATTCTGGGCTCTGCCTCAGATTGGGCCCTTCAGCTCCACCAAACCGTTAGGTCAAACTCCCATAGATAAACCACAACACGCTGTGGATGCGCAATGTTTGCCGTGAGCAAGCTTGTGTGTGGGTGTGGGGGCTTCCCAAGAGGCATATTCCAGCCGGCTTTTGCAGTTCTCAGCGCATCTTCGCTAAACCCCAAGAGTGAACAAGCCCTCCCCGGGTCTGTACAGCGAGCTCAAGTTCCGCCACACCAACGGCAGCACCTGGGGCAGCAGGCCGCGGGCTTGACAAATAAACATGCCACATGCACCTGATCCACGTCCTCAAAGAACCACTCTCGGACAAAGCGGAGGGGGATGTCCTGTGCAGTGCCAGGTGCCAGCTGCCAGGTGCCACATGCGTGTCTCTTTGAGTGAAACGCTGCGTACATGATACATGTTGTACTTAAGCTTCTCATTGTCTTGGGCTTTGGGAACATTTGCAAACACGTCCATGACTGGTGTCGCACCTGCAGGCCCCACACCGAAGCTCGACGATAGCAGTCCAGCTCATTGATGGGCAGCTCCTGGCATTCTGGGCAGCTCGCGGCTTCTGGGGCAAGCTAAGGCTGGCAACGAACGTGGCAACATGTTTGAAAGTTTGCTCTTTCACAGGTTCAATATGTGCCACTCGCCCAGTGTTTACTGTGAGCTCTGCGCCCTTTCCTACAGTCCTCCAGCCAGTGGTTTTCACTTTCCATCTTTCAAGGCAGCTGCCTCCATGTCCACATTTGTTCAGATCACTCAGCCCTTTGCAGTGCCTGTCAACCCACTCCTGGTACCACTCGTCGCGATGGACAAACAAAGCATACGGGCCCGTCAGGCGTATCAGGAAGAGACCCCACGGCGCTAGGACCTGCGAAAGCCAATCACGCACTGCCAGCTTTGTCTCTCTGGCCACACCCTAGTGCCTTATCGGCTCAGATTTGCTGCAAGACTAGTGTTGCTTACAACACGGCTTCGCTGGCTTCGCTGGTCGTACCTCCCCGGACCCGTGCGCCTCCATTGCTGCGGACAAGGAGCAGGACATGATGGCGGCCGGGGTCTCCATCACCTGGCCTGAGGCTCGCTCGAGGGAACAGCTGGCGGACCCGTGGGCATCATGCGGCTGGGTTGTCGGAAAACATTGGTTGTGGTTGTGGCGATGGTATGCCAAAAAAACGGTATGGGGCTCGCAACATGATCGATACACATAAAATGCAAGCTACGGAGAAGGCACGGACGGGTGGTGAATGGTCCAATATGTCCGATCTCAAGATCAACAGTCGCGCATGCAATGCTGCAAGCAAGCAATCAATCTACGTGAAGCAGCAACCCCGAAAAACACTTTTCAGTGAAGGCATGCGGCGCTATCTCACCATGTGCTCAATTGCATCTGGGTCGCCGAGAGGCACGAACTTGAAGGGCGGAGGCACCTGCCGGGCCGTGGAAATCGATCATTTCAGCCAGATGCCAACGATGTATAGATTATTTTCTTGGGTTTCCCCTTAACACACTCAACAAGGCGGTCCCTATTTGTCTTAGCCGTATGTCTGTGGACACTTTTTGATGCCGTGGGAGTCCGGAGGGATAGCCAAAATAATAAATAAATAATGCATATATAT
>CAUJNA010000353.1:164889-197389 GCA_963377175.1 Effrenium voratum | reverse complement strand
TCCTACTCTTCTGCCGCTGGTTCAATAATTTTGGGGCCTGATGCCGGCAGCTTAGAAACCCGAGCCCATTGTGGCATTGTGAGCTGATGTTTGGCAACTTTCACAAATTTGTTCAGCTCAGAGAGCAAGCACACGGAAGCGGGTTACGGGGGGCTACTTCTTAAGCGTCCTTGGAAGCTGAAATGTGGCTAAGCGGGCTCCGGGGCACGTGCCACCATTTTTCCGCACACTTAGCCATGAAGCAGGTTGCAAGCAGGATGCTGGAAACTCTGCATCTAAGCAGGATGCTGGGGTGAGTCAACAGGTGAGCGGGTTCTGCGGCTGAAAATTGGTGAACAATGGCGCTGTTTTCTTTCGCGCGCCCACCCTCTTGCATGGGGTGGCGATTTGATCCATGTGCCCAAACGAACACCTCCCGATTGCGGCATGAAGGGGCGGTGCATGCTTCCACATCAGGTATTCTTACTGCACGCGCTATTGCACAAATCGCGGTTGGATCGGACTCGGATCGCGCCCGCATCGCAGGATCGCAGTCAGCGGCTGGATCGCGCTATACCTACTAGCATCGACCTAGGAACCGCCTTCTCCTGGCAACCGGCTGATTGGGTTCTCGGATTGTGCCATCGATATAGATGTATATCCTCAACAGGGCTGAACTGCGTTGAGGCCGGCCTGCTGCAAGGTCTGGGCTCGTGTCAAGGAGGCCACCTGCACATCATTGCACCAAAATGATCGGGGCCCAAACAACTAAGCTTCAGGTGATAATGCGTTCAGAAATCCACCCCTCTATGGGGGGGTTTGTACCTTGGCTTGCCAAATGTTGACATCCGGCCCTTGGTAGATCTTGGTATGTACGTGTATGAACCCCCTGATTTTGGGCGAACCCACCCTAAACAAGAAATGGACACCCAAGAAAGAAAGTGTCATGAGGTTGCAAAGCCCCTTTTCACCCTTTTGTCATGGTTGGTGGCATCTTCTGTTGTGCAAGCAACCGCAAGGATCCCTTTGAACACGTACGTGCACATCTGTCAGGTTCAACTCGGAGGAACAAATCCAGTTGACTGTTGAACAATGCCTCTCCAAGACAATTGTGATTTACGGTATTCGTTCTCGGTGAATACTACTTGGCACGAGAGAAGACGGCCAGGGATTCTCCTTTAACTAATCAACGTGCTACCCTTACCCTGATAGTCATAGACGACAGCAAACACTGGAATCGCGGGGTGGGTCCATATATGGCTCCTGGGTTTATCTGGATTCCTATTCCGGATTATTCCAGTAGACTCAAACCCAGGGTTCCTCTTCTGCAGAAATCGGCCACTCCTGCACTCCTGGGTGTTGGCCTAAAACATGGGATTCCTGGCTGTCTGCTCGAAGAAGTGGCAAGCCAATTCGTCAGTAATGCGCTTTTGATTCAAAGAGCAGGCAAACATTGCACGGCCCGGACAAGTGACACCCACCCGCCATCATCCCCAAGATAGATCTAAATCCAGTGGTGGTTGATGCTACAGGTGAGGAACCCTGGCATTAAGTCTACATTTTGCAAAATCATCAAATGAACCCTCCCATGTGGGTCTCGGTCGTGGCTCCCTCCCAACAAAGTGAACCCTTGCAATTCAAACAATGGCCCTTGAAGTTTGTCCACTGAAATTGTCATGTTCCTTTTGTGCCCTTTGACATCAACCAAAAGGACGTTCAATGGCACGCAAACCCTCAAAGCTTTCTGCCAACCCGCCTGGCCCTCTGGGCAGCCCAAGCACAGCGCACGCGCGGGCAGGCCTTGCTGCCTGAAGCGTGGGACATGGGACAAACCCCAGAGATACCTTCAGGGAGACACCTACCCGAGCAATACGCGTCAGGTCGTCACAAATCAAAATGTTTTCCAATTGACAAATGCAGTCTGCGCTTGCACCCTGTGGAATTTGTGGGCTTGCTGAGTGCCATTCGAACCCAGGCAAATGCGCTCCACTGAGGCAGTGGACCTGGATTGATGCCAAGAGGCTGCATTTCCAGCAAAAGTTCAACTGCCGGATCATCAGCAATCTCCGCTCCTCCACGGAACCCGATTCAGGATTCGTCCCTCAAATCGAAGGTAAGCCATAGTCAGAGTCTAGCATCCAATATGCCTGCCAAAAACCGGTGAGGAATCAACAGGGCGACTATCCGCGTGGCAAAAGGGCGCATATCCCCTAGCCCTTGATTGTCGCTGCTCCCTCTAGGCGTTGATTGTCGCTGCTTCACGTGTCCCACTCCTTCACCGCTTTGATAGCCGTAGAGTCCACCCAAAGTTACCACCACTCCAAGAGGAGAGCCTTGGATTGACGGCCCACGGAAGATCCAGGGCTCCCCCCAATGTATTCTCTCGCAAAATAGCCCAATCATGAAACCCGTTTAGAGATCTTCCATTTACAGCCACTTGGCGCAGGCACGGAAAGCAAACTCTCATACATGGGCATCTCATAGGTAAGGCAAGCAACTCTTCAATTCTCGAAACACTGCCTTTGTTGCGAATGCGCCGGCAGAGAAATGACGCAAGCTGCTTCTCATGCCATGAGACTTCAATATGCCAATATTTCACAATAGAGCCTTGCTTCTGCGGATTTATGTGTACGATGATTTGAACCCAATCATCCTGATGTCTGTTCGCCCCGCGGCAAACGAGTAAACACATTGCTTCAAACCACTAGACAAGTTGCCAGTTTAGCCCAGAGTCGACAGTTGTTCTTTCCAGGTGATTCTCGCTGTTGACGGGACAGCCAGGATCAATACGAACTGATGCTCCATACCTTGCCGTGTTGCCAAAAGAGATACCTCTGTCGGTCCATTTGCATGCCCTCTCACTCTCCCTCCCTCACTTTCGCCCTCTTTCCCTCTCCCTCTCGCTTTCCCTCTCTCAGTGTCTGACTCACGAAGCATGTGAACGAAAGCTAGCTGCCCCTTGCCCCCCCCCCCGTTCGGCGACCTCAACATTTTTTGCTTGCACAGTAGCCTTGTTGCATGGCAACCCCAAGTGGACATCCAGAAAGCCATTCAGACCCGAACCCAAAGCAGGTCCTAATGAAAAACAACTGGGCACAAGGGTGTATATGATATGGGTATCGCCATCGGATGAAATATTTGCTTGGGAGACAGGGGGACCAGGGAAGAATCGAACCCTTGCTTTGGCCCGCGGAGTGAGGGGCTGTAGTCCAGACTTGGTGGTTCGGAATCAATCCGAATCAGTACTCCGCCCCAAAAAAAGCACGGAAACCGGCCCAAACCCCTGATTTAATTGGATAAATCACTGCTAGCACAGCTAGCTTTCGTGAGAAATAGAAGTGCTGCTTTCCTTTGATACTTGGCTCCGCTTATAAATGTAGAATCTACGTGTCACATAAGATTTAGCTTCCGAACTTGCAACATTGGCCTAAACCAGTTGGCTTCCTTTTGAAATCCCCTTCACTAGTTGCCAACCAAAAGGGATCCGCCATGCGGAACAAAACAAGCAAACAAATGGGTTCATAACGTGGTGCACACATTTGAACATGCCTTAGCAGCTTTGACCGGGCCGCCGTTGCGCCCTCGCTTCGGGGATGGCGATGGGCGGGTTCAGTGCCTCACTTGTCCAAAGGACCCACACATGGGTCGCCTTGGGATGGCGACAAAAAGGCCACGGCTGGCTGCAACAAAGCCGTAAAACCGCGAAACTAAAAGAATATAACTGGCTGAGACCAGAAGATCGACCAAATGCTAAACCAATCAAACACAGGAAAGCAGGTCCCAAGTGGTCGGTGCCTCCTTTTCGAAGGCCTCGGCCGGGAAGGCCGCCGCCAACTGCATCATGTGCTCCTCCCTGAGTTGGGGTTCATCTATCCGACTGGAGGTGTTTGGCGGTTCATTTATTGGTGCAGGATGTACTACAAATCCACAGTATGTGGGGGACGAATGAGTTGGCTTTTGGTACATGTTGAGAAACATGTTTATGACCATTGTTTGTTTCCACCAAATAGAACCACCTGGTTTCGGTGAATAGGGGGGGGGTTGGGCACTGCTCAAATGGGTTTGTGCCCTTCAAAGGGAACCCCAAATGGGCTTCGGTTTCTCTTTGGTTTCCGTGCAAAAATACCGGAAAGGGGCACCCTCCCACAGAGGAACAATGTCAACTTCGGTCCTAGCGTGGTCCTTTCCATGCGCAGGCTGCAAGTTCTTACGTTGACTTCGGATCAATGCGAATGAGGACCACCGTCAGTAGGCTTTCCTTCATTCATCGGGAATTCCCCTGATTCACATTATGGTCCTCTGGATTCATTTGAAGGGAGTATTATCGGTTTTCTTTCGGAAGGATGGAAATTCCAGAGGCAAATACGATTCTTGCCAAACACATGGTGAGCTGGCGTTCCTGCGATATTGGGAATACACATGAATACACACTGCATCATTTACAATGATGATCTGCTTGCAAAATGAGCAAATAAGTCCGTATTCCCTCACGAAAGGAAAAGGATTGGGGGCCACTTGTCCGGATGAGTACAAACTATCATTGGGTGGGGCTGAGTCAAGAGTCCCCCAACTCTGGGCTACACAAGAATTGGGGGTGGTTTCAAGCAAACCAAAGGACCCCCTCTTTTGAAGGCTACAAACTCCTTTTTGAGCTAAAGGTTCTGTGTTCAACGTACCAAATAGTACCAAACCCCATCTTTCCCCGTTCAATGTATGGCCGAGCTGCGGCAAATCCAGCTGCTGGCCATCCTGGTAAGCTCGGAGCTGGCCTTGATGCACTTCCAGGTCAAGAAACCTCCGCTGAGCTTCGCCCAACCCCAATTCAACCACCTCCCCACTTGCGAGGGGGATGGTAATCCCTTCCCCCTATCATTAAATGCACCCTTTTGCATTAGAAACAGGCGATTCTTTAGCCAATGATAAGCCCCCCGATTTCCCGCCCCCAACTTCAGCCAAAGCAATTACAATTGTACATTCAAGTTATATATCGTACTTGTATTTTGCATTTTCAAATTGAATTGAACCAAACAAGTGCCGTTAACAAATCCATTTATTAAATGTTCCTTTCTCGGTTGATTGCGTGTTTGACGTGCATAACACAAAGGAACCCCGTTGGACGAGGCCCGTAACGGAACATTGCTGGGACCCCCTAGCACCCTATTGATCAATATTGTTCCGTCCGGAGGGGACTTTTTGTTTTAGGGGCGCATATCACTTCATTCTACCACTTCTTAAACCGGTGTACCCGTGAAACTAGTTTCCTGGATAAAGCATGGAGAACTATCAATTCAACTCGGTTTGGTTCCCGCAAATGCCTGGCTTAGGGGGGTTTCAAGCAGAAGGCCTGGTACCCACAAATGTCTGGCTTTCAGAAACAACATCATATAACAATCCGCAAGGCTTTAATTTCAGTTGGGGGGACACGCTCAAACAATTCTGCCGTGTGTTGGAGCCCAAAAAAATAAACAGTTCTCTTGCAATCTCTAATGGCCACGGCAGTGACAACATCTGGACAAATTATAATTCTGTCTCGTACCTCGAATTTTTAAACAATAATAAAATACTGCCTCGCAAAATTAAGGGTCCATCTCGCAACTCGTATTTCGAGGCCTTCCTTGCCTCTTTAGAAAAGGGTGTAAAACTGGACGGGGGTCGAGCCATGTGTATTGTTGCAATCGTTTGCTCAAACGTGTGTGTTTTCAAGCTTGTTAGGGGCAATGAAGCAGAAACGGCTAGTTTTTGACAACTTGATGCCAGTCTGAATGAGAGACAAAGAAGGGCCCGATTGTCTCAAACGTGCGTTATTTTCAAGTTTTTCAAGGCCAACTTGAAGCCAGCCTTCATGAGACAGCGGGGACGGCTTGAGTTTATCAAGTTTGCATGTGTGGTTTCAAGCTGTTCAAGGCAAATTAAGCAGACACGGCTGGTTTTAGAAAACCTGATGCCCGTCTTAATGAGAGACAGTGTGTTCTCAAGCTTTTCAAGGCCAATAAAGCAGAAACGGCTGGTTTTTGAGAACTTGATGTCAGTCTGAATGAGAGACAGACAAGGGCCGGATTTTCTCAATCGTGTGTATTTTCAATCTTTTGGAATTACGCAGAAACGGCGGGCCGGATTTTCTCAAACGTGTGTGTGTTTCAAGCTGTTCAAGGCAAATTAAGCAGAAACGGCTGGTTTTTGAGAACCTGATGCCCGTCTTTATGAGAGACAGAGAAGGGCCGGATTTTCTCAAGCGTTTGTGTTCTCAAGCGTTTGAAGACCAATTAAGTAGAAATGGCTGGTTTTTGAGAACCTGATGCCCGTGTTAGTGAAATTCAGGGGTCGGATTTTCTCAAACATGTGTTTTCAAGCTTTTTACGGGCACCTGGTCACACTTGGCGTGGTAGCCATCGAAGATGAAGCCGAATAACATCCAACAGATTTGAGAATTCCCTATTTCGGAAACCACCTCGTTATTCGGGGTTTGGGGCTCGCCTCAGGCCAGTGAGCTAGCTATAATTTGTCTGACAACATTAAGCCAGCGTTCACGAAGCGCAAGTACTCAGCTGCCAAGCCAAAAGCCAAGAGACGAATCCTGCGCAACTCTGACACTCCGTGTCCAAGTGCGCAAGGAAGGGTCGATCCTGGCCATGTAGTCCTTCGGAAAGTGGATTTGGCCACAAACCAAAACTGGAGTCATGGGTATGGGGATTCCTAGAGCCTTAAAGACTGAACTGGGTCTCACAGCTTTCTTCCGGAAGCGAACCGTCTCCCAGCATCTGGCCTGTTGGGCCACGACATAGTGGCGGTCACCAATTAACAAACCTCAGCCTTGTTTGGCACAATTGAACCTCCGCATCAGAGCTAACATCTCACTCGCTCTCTGCCTCCCTCCCTCCCTCCCTCACCCACCCACCAACTCACTCGCTCTCTTTCCCTCTGCATTTGTTTCTTTCTTTCTGCAAGTCTTTCCCTCGCTCTCCCTCACTGTCTCCGCACTCCTCCGCGCCAGTCTGGGCAAAGGACAACGCTGCAGCCAAACCTGATTGTGGCAAACTGTCTTCACTGCCCACACAAAGGATGGCGGCGTAGGGCCGTCAGTTCGGCTGTTCAGCTCACCACGTAGTGATACCAACGACAAGTTGGCAAAAAAAAGCAAGTCAGGGATCGTGGCGACACTCAGCATTCGCCGATCAGTTGAACACGGGAACAGCATCCATTCAAGCCGCCTGCACGCACGAACTTGCCCATTGCCGCGAGACTGCATCCTCAAAGTATTTATCCAAGCAATCAGTCTGCTATGAAGGATCTGGATTGCATCAAAGCCAATTAATTTGGTTGCTAAACGAAGGGCTTGAGAGCCCAATCCTAGTGTCAGCTGCAAGCTTCATATCCCCTCGTGCAGCTTTTGAGCCAGTGTGGCGACCACAGCAAGCAAGGTGGAATCTTCAAGAACACCTCACACATGCATCAAACTAGGTATGGTGGCAATTCCTCACTGTATGCCCCCAGCGAGCCCCAAATCTAAGCAGGAGCTATGGCAATCCCGGGCTTAGCGGCTTTCTCGCCACAATCCAATCGTTCGGCTGCCGGCTTGTCAGTCGCGTCGCCGTCATGTCCAGGTCCGTCTCGCCGGAGTGGCCGGGCACGAAGTCAGCGGATGAAGACATCGGATCGATCGCTCTCACAACTTGGAGGCTGGTGGCTCAGGTGGCTCAGCTCCCAAGTCCTTGTCGCTCAGCTTGCCACGGGCCTGCGCTTTCCGCGACGCAAGCTTCAGGGGTCTAAGCAATTTCTAATGTCTTTACAGGTGAGGAGCAGGCATCAATAAGCTTTCAAATATTAGATGGTGGCACGGTGAAGTTTCTAGAAAGGTTTGCTGGAAGTGCGGTGCGTGTTCCTACAAGCATCAAGCATGTGCAACGCGGCCTTCAAATCCTGGAAGCGACTCACCATCTCTCGGATGGCCTCGATGCTGCACTGGCTGGATTGAAATGATCCAATGCCTCTCCAAGCCTCTTCCAACGTCATATGGATGTTGTCTCGCTGCGCCAGCTTGTGAAGAGGTGTCTCATCCACGTCACCTGTCTACAAAACACACTTCTGGCACCAGAAAGGGATGGCATCCTGGGCTTGACCCCTGGCCCAAAATCCACAAATCACTGCGATTGAAGCAGGTGCTCCGAACTCGCATTCTCATCCTACGATGCTGAAGCCTGCACTGAAGTCAAACTGCTCAAGGTGCAAAACCCAGTTTGAAACTGCCCGTGCTTTCCTGCTACCATGCATGACTTAGCGATTATGTAATGAATAATTAGAATGGTGTGGCCATAAGGACTCGCAGAAAGGATCACGAGCACGTAACCTTTGGGTTCTTGACGTGGGGCGCAGGTGCATCCTGACCACCACTGAGTATAATATTTGGCGGTTGCCACATGCGTGGGGCTTGTGCTAGATTCACCATAGCGACTGGCAAGAACATGCAAGAACAACAAGAATGCCTTTGAAATGAGCGCTCAGGCTTGGGATCTGACATGGCCCGATGAAAACGGCACGGCAATCCAAGTGCCTTGTGACTCTCTGCCTCTTGCTGGGATTCTGAGCGCGTCGCCGTGGATGGGCACTTCTGGAGCGTCAGGCTTGATTCGCGCTAGCTTGGCAACCTGACTCAGCTTCAAATGTGTTGCTTATGTTTGCTTATGTGCAAAGCCAGAAACCCTTGCTCTTGCCAGCTTCACGATTGCAAAGTGTGAGTCCACTCTAAGACTTGCGCATCGGGAACCACGGTGGCCGCCACCCGGAGGAACTCCTGAGGCTGTCGCAACAGAGGCTTCAGCTCAAACATGCCGCGCCTCGTACGACACCACGTGGCCCTGCACCGTGGGCTCCGCGCACAAACTTCACTCAGCCAAATGTTGAGGTCGATCCGAGGTCAATTCAGAACCCCCCGGTTAAAAGCGCCAAGTGACCATTCCAAGTAAATCCGCACTAGGGGTGTTCTGACGAATGGGATATCATGCATACTTCGATTGTCGGTGTTCAGAGCCCCATTCCATTCCTTGTTCTAGCATCTCTGCTTCCTGCTGGTGGTTTGTTGACGGACAGTTGATGAAGATGAGACATGTTTGTCACCCTTCATGCAGCTTTTCTGGCAGCTGATCTCTTGTGCAGCTACCAATGGATGCCAAATGCCAGTGGTGTTGATTCGGAGTCTGCCATTTCTGCCGCCGATTCAGGACCGCCAGGGGATGACTCAACATCTTGCGGACGCGGAGATTGACATCAAAGCGTGTGGTCCTTTGGAGGGTGCCTCAAGGAACCCAAGCGTTTAAAGAAGTCTGAACCTTTTGACGCATCTGGCCCATTCTTTAACCTTGATTAAGTCACCCGCACCCGCCCAGTGGTAAGGGCCAAAAACACACCCATGACTTTGATATAGAAACGCTCAAAAGCATGCGCCCAGCACAGAACCCATCTGGGCTGTGGTCAAAACTTCTCTGTGAGGCGGGTCATGGTCACTGGCCCCCTTCATAGGAACCTTCACATTGCTCTAGAACCTTATCAAATGGCTTTAAAACCATGCCAACGAACCCCAGAGGGGTGGTTTCACTCTGGCGCATCCAGGCCAAACGAATTGTTTACGGTTCTCTCACTGTTGATTTCTGCAGCCCCTTCCAAATAACGGTGATTCTGACCCCGTCAATCTGAAGAGAACCCGCCTTGATGCCAGACACGTGGGCCCCAGGCAGGCGTGCTGCACCGGCCACGGTGTCCACAAAGAGCTTGGCCACGTCCGCGACGTGGTGGAAACCCGTGGTGCCGGACACCTCCGAAAGGGCCCCGTGGGAGCTCGAACCCAGAACCCGCCCGCCTAGGGTTCCAAAACGCATGACCTGCTCGACTCAGCATTTGAGGCAGCTGATCCTACAAGCCATTGGCTTAGCTTTGTTTCAGTTCAACTCATCACAAAGACCCCAGAATCTCAGAATCCCTCAAAGTGTCTCGCAAAATTTCGGCACTCAAGGTCGACCAAATGAAACAAACACATGGGGCCTCTTCTTGCCCGGAAGGTGACTTCGTTCAACAGGAAAAAGGAAAACGATTTGATAAACGCTTCAGCAAATGAAGCATCCTTACACTCTTGAACTGCTGTAAGACAACTCAAGCATTGGCGGGGGATCCTACCTGGACGTTCCATTGATACATTTTTTTTGTCACGAAAGGCAAATGCTCGGGGCAACTATTTTCGCCCAATGATCCAAAAAGTGCTCGCTTCCCAAAAAACACTCGCTTCATGAACACCGGTTTCTTGCAAAATACTAATTGTTACATGTTTTGGATTTGCGCTCGTTTTGCATGTATTTGCGCCCGCTTTGCGGGTATGTTTCCACATGTGTCCACGCAACAGACGTGAAGAGGGCGTTGGCCACAAACAGCTTTGCGCTTTGAGGAGGGGGCCCATGCATGAGACAACCAGACAGCAAATGTTCCAAGGTAGTTTCTCAAATTGGAGGCCATTTTGCAATACCCAAAGCAAATAAGCAACACAATACTCGCAAAAAAGGAACAACGCGCCAACACGCTACCCAAATCGATCAAAAGGATGCGAAACATCTCCCTCCCCTCCCCACGCCCATGCCCGCAGGGCCGCAGGGCTGATGTCGGCATCGGCGCCTCGATGAGGAAGCGCCGGCCCAGCACGGCGGCCTTCACCGCCTTGGTGGGCCCCGAGGTGAGGCCGATCTCGCGGCCCACCCCGAAGATGGTCAGCGGGCGGAGCCCCACCTCAGCTTAGAGGCGAAAAACAAAGGGCATATATGTCGTGTGTACCAAAACCACATATATGTATATACATTTATAATATGAATATCATGTTGTATTAGGTAGCTCATGTATAAGAGGGATGATAATACTGTCTTCAGGTGTATAGGACTGGAGAAGTGCGTGAATTGAGTGGTGGTTTCTGTTGAGACCCGGCAGGGCAAGAATTACAAGTAGGTGCAGTTGGCTTTTGTTTGGCAGGGGGGTCTGCAGAAGGATAAAAGAAGATCCTCGGTTTGTTGTGGATCAAACTTTCGTGGAAGGTCTGATGCTCCAGAGACGATGGAACCTGCCATCCAAACAGGTGAGAGGGTGATTCAACATGCAACATAAGCTGCCGAATGGTTGTTAATTTGTGTCCACTATGCAAGCCACACAGATCCAACCCGCGCAACAAAAGCACAAGATCTCAAGGTGTAGGCTAGACAGGCAAAACACAAATGGTTTGTGGTTAGAAGCGAGGAGGTGCGACAAGCCGAAGCACTTCAAAGTTGCGCCGGAATGAACGCCGTTTTCACAAATATTCTTGGTGGAACTGCAAGCAGGGTCAACCCAACCACCGCCGGGATATTTTAAGCCACAGTCGTTTCATCATTCTTCAGGCATCCCCTTGTTGGTTGTCTCCTTTTTGTTACGGTGCTGGTTGCAAGAGCAGTCAAAGAAACAACAATTTTTGGGTATCTTTAGCCGCGGAGACTTCTCCTACCGGTTGATATGCTGAAGATGCTGAAGCCAAATTCACCCCTTCCAGGCTCAGCCTGGGCCAGTTCCCGTCTTGCTAAGGCTCTGAGGGTATGCCATGGTCCTGCCAATAGATCCGTGCCGTGCCCTCGTTACAAAGCTTGAACACCCCGTAGAGCGTTCGTGGCCTCAAGAAAACGGCAGATTCCGATTCTCGAATCAATGACTTCAGACCTTCAGCCCTTAACATCGGAAGCCATCCTGCCTGGCATTCTCCCCAAACCTGTATCACAGTGCATTCACAGTACAATATCAGTTCATGGCATTCGCGGGTTGCTCGCTGGACCCCTGTCACTGCCAAAGTCCCTGCCTTCTTTTGTCTAGGGTGGCCTCACTTTGTGGGCTTGAATCCATGCCGAATTCAGATGCCCCGCCTGTGATAGTCGGTCTCTGCCGACAAGGCTGCTCGAGATCCATAGTCGGATGATGGGCCCAGAACAGCTCCAGAAGAGGCATATGCCACAGGAGCTGGAGCCTCAGAGTGTCTGGTTGGCAGCGTCAAAGCTTTCCCAGGAATGCGAGGAGGCTAGTCACGACAAGCTGTGCCCTGTTCGTGCAGGCACGTGCACGTGCATGACATCAAGCTGCCGAGGGTGGGAGGTTTTTCCAGAGGTTCATCCTTTAATTCCAAGATTGGCACGCGGGCAGGGAATCTAGTTTTTGCCTACGAGAAGACCGACCAACCCATCGACGGGAGCAACACATCTCGGGGCCCGCTGCCAAGCACAAAGAAGGACACCGGGTTGACTCCCTGAGGTCGGCACAGTCCCTTGTCGCTCCGCCAAGGCTTTCACCGCCTCGAACACGTTGACGGTGCCAAGAAGGTTGACTGCCACACCGAGGGTGGGGTTGGCACCTGAGCATCGAGCAAGTCTTGGGAACCGAGCACTTAGAATATCCTAGAATGTTAGGCACATGGCGAACCGTGGGAATCTGCACTCCAGCTAAATGGATAACGGCGGTGGGCTTGAACGTCAGGATGGCTTCCTCTGCTGTGACGATTGACATGGAACATGCCTCTCCCGAAACCTTTGAACACATGAACATCCCTGGATGTGGGGCCACCCTGCTGGCCTTAATCTTCAAGCCAGACTCTCAGCAAGCTGCCATCACTCACATTTCAATGATTCACAAACCTTCGAATGCCGCCAAGCTGCCTTCACCTCAGCCAAGATTGAAACAGCAGAGCATATCACAGTAAGCTGTTCAGAAAAGCGCTGCCTCATGCAAGTCGCCTTTGGGCCATCCGCAATGTCAATCAGCTTGGTGCTGAATCGCGACAGCTCGTCGGCTGTCAAAACCTCCCAGCAAACGTTGCGGAACCGAGTAGAGTCTGCACATGGAGCTTCTACATCAAAAGTGCAGGCTGCTACTTGAAACACGTCATGACAAAAGGCGACCACCCAACCGACCGGCCACCCACATTGGCTGGATGGCAATGCGCGCCTGGGTCAAGATATCCGGTGCCTCCTTAAGGTCTAAAACTTCAACCGCGGCACCCCGCTGCAGGAGGTCCTGGATCACCTCTGATGAGAACCCAGGCACCTCCCGGGTTCCCTGAATGAAATGTCTCAGGAACCTCCCTGAGGCAAATTGCATCTGACCTTCAATCTAGTGCTTTAACGTGTCAAGAGCGAGCTTCCAGGTTGCATCTCTGCTGGTGGGCATGCACACTGCTAGGCACAGCAGTCCAGAATGGTCCCAGAAAAGGACTTGGTTGACCGTTCCAAGCATTCTGAGAAGCTCGTTGAGTTGTCAACTGATTGTCAGCTTAAACAGACCGAAACAGCAGGACAGTGTCCATGCGATGCTTTGGCTTTCCAGCCCATTTGTGTTCCCAATCGCTTGCCACTCCCAGCTGCAGCTAAGTCACGTAGGCGCCCAAAAACCTTCTCTCTCCAAAACAACCAACGGGCGAGCAAACTCGTCTGTTTGTGCGACAGTTCGGAATCAGGCTCCCAAACAAAGCCTAGCGAAGGCACGTCTCTTCTTGGTGTGTTCAGCAAGCCTCTCCCTGACTAAAAAACATATCCTTCCCAAGAGTTGAACTTGCAAGCCAAAAGCAAGCCACCTATTGGGCATTGTCCATTCCCTGGCTGCTATGCTAATGCTGACTAAGCGGCCCCTGTCCACCAGTGATCGTCACTCGCTGCAGCACCATTGCGTCGAGTCAGCTGCTACCCCGCCATCTTCCAGTCTCGAGCCGGTCTGCTGTGGTCGGGTTATGTTTCACTGCCAAGCCCCAGGCCTTTTGACCAATGAGGCGAGGATAAAATTGAAAAGGAATCCTCATCTTAAATTAAGTTATCCTGGCTTCTGATCTTCCCACTAAAGGGTCCCTGAGCATCCCAGCCAAGCCCCAAGATAAACAGCCGTTCTTGGAGCGTTCCGAGAACCGCTCTCAGAGTGTTTCCACACCCAAACCATGCCAAATCACGATTTCCATCAATCTTTGTAGGATAGCCCTATATATAGCCACTCTTAGAGGTTTTGCTCCGTTTCCCCTTCGAGTGCGTGGCTCCAGCGTCGCAGGTGTCCAAACCGAAGCCTCAGACCGTCCCGGCCCCAAAGCTAGCCTCCCATGGCACATGCCAGGCACATGACAGGCTGACAGGGTTCCTTGAGGAAATTGATCTTCCCGCAGGTCCATTTGCAGGAAGACCACCGTTGCCACGTCCAGGACACAACAGGTGACGGGCTGGTTTCAGGTCGCTTCAAGCTGATCTAAACCTCATAGCAATCCTGATCAGTTGTCCAGGATCCAAGGGCATCAAAACTGATATGGTTCAGAAGCGGCCCCAAATGCCCCCTGTTTTGACACATAGCCAAATCAGGATTAGGTGTCAAGGATGCTCCGGCAGCACGTTGTTGGGCAAATTGAGTACGGCCATCAACCATCTTCCATGTTACGAGTCCTTGACACCTCAGACTGTTCCATTCCTCTCGAAGTAAAAGCTCTCAAAAGCCCATCCTTGGAGATCCTTTCCCCTTTCCTCCCCTTTGGACAAAGGACCTCGCCTGGAGCTCAAACCAACAGCTCACAGTCGCCGGGGCTTGCCGAAGCGGCACCCTCAAGACACGCCGATGTGAGATCGAAGCGGTGAAACGGGCCTAGCGGCATCAAGGGAACGTCGTAAGATGGGACCTGCGCATTTCAAGTACTGCAGGGTTCACGTGTAGGAGCATGATGAAAAGTCCAGGCTTCAAGCCAGTGTGATTTTGGCGCTTTGAGGAAACATGTACCATTTCAAGTTTTAAGAATATGGCATGAACCACGGTGCGCTGCCTCCTGAGGCTTTCTCAGAAAAATATAATATATATTCGGAGATAGGGCAGCTGAATTCATAGACAGCAGCAAGGGATGCTCACTTTTCAGAACTAACCCCCCTCTGAGATTGGGATTGAGGGGCTGGTCACATAAGGCCGACAAAATCTCTCACACACACACACACACCTCATTCAACGGACTGCCGCAAAGTGGAGCAAAACATATCTATGTGTATGTATATATATATATATATATATGGGTTTGTATTTTTTTAGGGTGGCCGGGCAGGAAGGTTTGAGTACGGGGTATGATTCGCAGGTATGATTCGCGGGTATGATTCGGGATATGATTCGGGGGTATAATTCGCGGAAGCAGCAGCAGCAGCAGTAGTAGCAGTAGTGGCCGAAGTAGTAGTACTAGTAGTATTATTGTAGTAGTAACAATAGTAGTAGTACTAGTAGTAGTAGTAGTAGTAGTAGTAGCAGTAGTTAGTAGTAGTAGTAGTTGTTGTTGTAGTAGTAGTAGCAATAGTAGGAGTAGTAGTAAATAGTAGTAGCAGTAGTCCTAGTACTAGTAGTAGTAGTAGTAGTAGTAGTAGTAGTAGTAGTAGCACTAGTAGTACTAGTAGTCGTAGTAGTAGTAGTAGTAGTAGTAGTAGTAGTAGTAGTAGTAGTAGTGGTAGTAACAGTAGGAGCAGCGACTGTAGTGGCGCGGAAGCTTTGAAATAGCGCTGGCCTTAGCAAGGCAAGTTCATTACGCGGGTATGATTCGGGTATGATTCGCGGGTATGATTCGGCTAGGTGCAAAACAGCACTGATCACAAACTCGTAGTAGCTGTGGTAGTAGTAGTAGTAGTAGTAGCAGTAGTAGTGGTAGTAATAGTAGCAGTTGCAGAAGTAGTGGTAGCAGCTGTAGCATAAGCAGCAGCGGCTGTAGTGGTGCGGACGCTGTGAAAAAGACTTAGCACTAGCCTTGGCAGGGGAAGCTCATTGTCCGGGTATGATTCGGGTATGATTCGCGGGTATGATTCGGCTAGGTGCAAAACGGCACTGATTACAGACTCAGAATGATGTATGTGGTAGTAGTGAGTAGTAGCAGCAGCAGCAGAAGCAGGAATAGTAGTAGTAGAAGTAGTAGTAGTAGTAATAATAGTAATAGTAGTAGTAGTAGTAGTAGTAGTAGTAGTAGTAGTCAAGGTTGTAGTCGTAGTAGTTAGTAGTAAGGGTAGCAGAAGCAGAAGTAGAAGCAGCAGAATAGTAGTAGCAGCGTAGTAGCGGTGGTAGTGGTAGTGATACTCGTAGTCGCGGTAGTAGCAGTAGTAGTAGTAGTAGTAGTAGTAGTAGTAGTAGTAGTAGTAGTCAAGGTTGTAGTCGTAGTAGTTAGTAGTAAGGGTGGCAGAAGCAGAAGTAGAAGCAGCAGAATGGTAGTAGCAGCGTAGTAGCGGTGGTAGTGGTAGTAATACTCGTAGTCGCGGTAGTAGCAGTAGTAGTAGTAGTAGTAGTAGTAGTAGTAGTAGTGGTAGTAGCAGTAGTAGTAGTAATTGGAGTAGTAGTAGTAGTAGTAGTAGTAGTAATAGTAGTAGTAGTAATAGTAGTAGTAGTAGTAGTAGTAGTAGTGGCAGTGGTAGTGGTAGTATTGGGTAGCGCTAGTAGTGGAACAACACAAAATGGTAGAAGAACAGTAGCATCTTGCAGCATACGTTTTAAGGGGTATGATTCGGGGGTATGATTCGGGGTATGATTCGGGGGTATAATTCGGGGGTATGATTCGGGGAGGTCCCACCTTCTGCCTTTTGAAGCAACTCAACACACCAAAAAAGGACAACCCCATATATACAAACGTCAGATTGCGCACGCTTTTTGTTCGACCGCAGGCAGGTGAGCTGTCATCTCTTCATGTCCACGCGCTCAGCCATAGATGGTGAAAGGCTTCCCCATGGTGCTCTTGATGTGCAGACGCTTCACCTGAAATCAAACGTGGAACTAGTCGCAGGGTTACACAAGACTGAGCTGCAGAAGCACTGACCAAATGCTATCCAGGCACGTTGTTCCAGTTCTTCTTGAGCAAAGACACCAGGAAGTTAATTGCCATCAGGCAGTTCTGCCTGCCGCTTCATCACCACTTCCCTGAATAAGACTGAATCAGCACCCTCCCACATCCGGTGAGTCAAGTGAGTAGCGAAACAATATGGGCATCGTGACCTCTTAGCTTTTCAAGATCTGACTACATGCATTGGCAAGTTCACAGATCCTACAGACTGGCTCCAGGATCCCTGAAACGATATTATAAGCATCTATGACCATTTGTTGAGACAATCGCGACAACCTGGAGGCTGAGGCTCTGTGATCCGGCGGACATACAGTTGCCTTGTTTTGGTTCACGTTCAAATCATGGGGCCCTGACTTTGACACGCTGCCAAGTGGGACTGGGCAACTGGTCTTTGCCAGAGGTTGGTTGCTGACGTGGCTCTCTGCTTCATCCCGTTGCTACAGCACGAGACCGAACCTGCCAAGTTGCCTGGAATGGAATGTATGTTTCACAACCCACCAGGCCTGCATTTGAACTAAGTTGAACACTGCCTCTGCTGCCCGCCTCAGCTCATCCGGCGTCATGCCGACATTGCCAACCGCGACGCCCATGCACAGCACTTTCTTGAGCTGGAACTTCACCTGCGAGCCATGGAGAACACGGTTTTGAACACGTTGAAGGGCCCAGTTTCGGACACAAAGGTGTCAGAGGGGGACGAGGCTACGAGCTCGTGCAAAGCTGAGAGACGCTGTGGCTCCAAGAGGCCAAAAGGGTTTACTGCCAGATGCCAAGTTTTTCCGAATCCCAAAGCCGATTCTCTCAAACCTGCCAGCCTGGCCAGCCGAGGGTTCACTCGAGACACTGGCAAAACATACTTTTGAAGCGGGGGCTTTTGCATGGTGCACCTCCGCATTTTCGGAACATTGGGAAAAGGCTGGTGAAAACATGTTCAGTCAGTTGCTCATGTCGGGCATGATTCTCTTACCACACGCCACACGGCATCGGATGAATCCTGCCTGGCTCCGGACCTCGGTCACCTTGGTCTCCAGGTTGTCCGCGTGCTGCACCAGGGTGGGGAACTTGCCGGCCTGGGCAGAGCTCATCTCGGAGTCTTGCAGTGCCCAAAGAAATCTGGCGCAAACCGACGGGGAGTTTTGAGAGGCGTCTTGGGACGGTCCAAGCGTCTGCAAACATGACAACAAACAATGTGGCTGGCTTCCCTGTGTTGTCACCTGGACTTTGGATGCTGCGAGGTGAGCAGCTCAAGAAGAGGTTTCTGGATTTCTGTGGTAGCTGCAGCTCTGTCCAACGCCTGATTTTGGATGTCGCTCTTTGACTTGCAGCACTGCAAGAACGCAAGCTCTCCTGACAGCGGATGACTACCACCTGCTTGGAAACGGCTATATGATTCGAAATGGGAGCCCAAGGCAGGACAAGCGGCGAGTTCAGTCCCTAGTCCAGAGTGCCAAACGTACCATATGACAGAGACAAATGTAGGATGCCACGGAAGGCTACAACTTCCGAAACTTAGGGGTGCAAGACTTTTGTTGCATCAAGGTGAACAGGAGATTGCAAAATAGGGTGGCAAAAATTGTCTCGAAGGAGGTACTGTGGGCTCAACAACTAAGACCACACACACACGCACGCATCCAAATTGCCGTTGAAATCCGAACATGAGGAAAACAAACCAATTTGATTTATAGACCCCCAATAAGTGGTTGGTTTGCCAGTGCTTTCCTTGAAGAGCCGGCCAAAAAAGGTTCCCAACTTTTCACATATTCTACCGAGCTGTCAATAGAAACGGGCGTTGGTACATGGATTTGTGCAAACCATCCATTTTTGATGCTGTCCAGTTTCCCACTAAACATCATGGCATGTGTGTGCCTCTAAGGGCCCCGATACCCTCCACGGCACGGCCAAGTCTTTTCCCGGCCCGCCTTGTTCAAGCCAGGGCCCAACAACCTCGGGATCTGCGGGATGAGCACCTCGCCAAGCACCGATCGAAGGCTATGATAGGCCACAAACTTTCAGAAGTGACACCTGAAATAATTGGCTTCCTGTTGATGTTTTCTTTTTACCAGCCCGAGAAAGGCTTACCCTCAGAAAGACCCGCCTTTTACACTCTGAACCATCCTGCACAAGTAATAAAGTCAAAACTACAAGTCAAAGACCTCTCGTCTTGCTCACACTTCAACTTTGGCTCCCAGGGTAGGGCTAGGTCCAAGGCTCCGCGGGATGGTCATGATTGCCAGGATCCAATTAACATATCATAGTGGTATTCAAATATTCAAGGGGTTCTTACTTGTGGTGGGGACTGTCCCTACTGACTTTCATCTGCCTAGGTTTTGCCACCACAAAATTTAGGCCCCAAAAGACACTTTCGTGTTGGAGCATTGGGTTGTCACCCCCTTGCTGTCCTCGCCAAGCAAAGTACACCGACCAATTCTTGCTGGTCAAAATCTCACGGCTCAAAACCTGACATTGGGCTGAGATGGACTTTCCAATTCGCAGGCAGCTCCCAAATGGCCACGGGTCAAAATCCCATACCCCCAGTGACTGAACATCCCAATCCCCACTAAAATAGACCAAAATGGGTGGTGCACCTACCCCAAAATAGTACCATTGGTTTTGACCCACTGCCAAATCTTTAGGAGCTCAGCTGCTTGGCAAGTGGAAACCAGCGGCCCAGCCTGAGATGCCACAAAGGCATCAAAGCTGTCCGCCAGCCTGCGAGTGCATTGCCCACGGCACCCCCACTTTAGGCCCATGGATGGGAAAGGTCCGACTTGATTTCCGACGGCTTGAGAGAACAAACCTAACAAACTCTGCAGCCCAAAGGCTTCTTCACCATCTTCTTGTTCTTGTTCAACTTCTTCAAATCCTTGGGCGTGTGGTGTGGGCTGGAAATTCTGAGGGCCATGGATAGCACACACCTTGTCAAGGCATCGCAGTGACAACTTTCCAGAGATCGCTGGGCGCGGCGCCTCCACACTCTTGAACGGAATGTTCGCCTCGAAGAGTACGAGAAGGCGGGACCACCAGCATTGCACAAGCTGAGACAACGACACGCTGGGCTTGCTCGCAGTGCACAGCATCTCCAAGAACGCAGACCTGCCGAGAAAAAAAAGACTCGTAGAATCTCGTAGATGTGTGAAGTGTACCGGCAAGTGACAGCTGAAGCAGTTCATGATGTTTGAGATCTCCCTTTATGGACCGCTTGTCACGAGGGATTCGAATTACAGCATGATTTGGTTGACCGTGTTCAGTCCATCTCTCGGCTACATTCATTTAAGCTGGTAATCTCGCCCTGATTGACTCCATTCGCGGCCTTCAAGCGAGGGCGAGGCACGTGCGGCAACTTGATGGTACCTGGCAAGGCATGAGCAGGCCTCTCGAGAGAAGTGTCCTAAACACTCACCAAGCGCTCACAGAATATCCTATAGCATAAATATCCCCCAAAGCACAAATGAGACAAAGCAAAGCTCTCTTCCTGTTGCTTCGGATAGGTGTGTCTTCAGCCTGGCTGCCCCTAACATCGCAAAGGGACTCCGTTTCTGGCGCTTGCCCTGCAGTGCCTGCGAAGCGCTTGTCTCGCTGGGTGTCGTAGTCCTTGAGGCCAATCTGGAGCTCAACCTTGTGCAACACGCTGCACACGTGTCTCACACGATATCCACTGGATGACATGCCAACTGCAAGCAACTCCAACATAATGCAAAATACATGGCTTCCGTTCAAAAAGGCCGGCTAAGGAGCCGTACACAGTATGTGCATAATTCCTGTTGCATCTGTGTTTTCCTTTTCGAAATGAAGCGGGCCCCCACCTAAATCATGCAAATCCCACTGGCAGCGCTAGCTTCGCTCTAGCTCGGCGCTAGGTCGGAGACGTTAGTTGACGTGGCATGTGAGATGCGCACGAGCTCAACGCATTCCTTTCTCGCAACGCAAAAGTGCTGCGTCTGCCACAAAAACTGCACGAGTCTTTTGCAAAAGTGCTGCGCCTGCCATGCCTGCCCTTCCGAAAGCATTGCGCCTGTCACGAAATCTGTACGTGACCCTGCGAAAAAAATGTGAAACCATAGGCAGTTTTTCGCGCTAGCTCCGCGCTAGCACCGCGCTAGCACCGCGCTAGCAGGCAGTTGCCAGCTTGAACATTGGGGCACGTGCCTTGTTGGAGGCCATACCCAAGAAGCCACTTGCATGTTTCTAGGCTGTAGTTGTAAGTCAGGCTAAGTACAACTATATACTCAATTTTGTTTTGTTACTTGCTTATTGTGTGTCTAAATATCCTATAGCAGCAGCTCTACAAGCTCGGACAGCTCATCCGACAGCAGCTAAGAAAAGGCCCGCGCTAGCGCTGCTGTCAGTTATTTGTACGTTTCTTAGTCAAACCTATTGTGCCGCGATGGTTACGTGTTCATATGGCCCGAATGATACGGGCCCCCATGGAATGGCGATTTACGCTACAAAAGCTGGGAGCCAACATTTTGACAACCAGCCACATAATCAGAGCTTTGGTGAGAAGTATTAGAGCTGTAGAGCCCCACTGTCTGCCTGCTCATCTTCGGACGAACCACTATCCTTCCCCAGAAACATCCTCTCCGACAGGGTGCCAAACGTTAAGTGCCAATAACTCAGCTTTGCGCAAAGTACCACCTCGTCACCTGGCCCCAAATAAGGAGAGCACGGTCTCCAGGAACTTGCGCTGCTTCTCCTTGCTTCCGTCAAGGATCTGACCCTCAGTGCACGGTGCCTAGCTGCCTGGCTGCCTAGCTCTCTGCTTTGGTGACCTACTCCATGTTCGAGGAGCAAACGCTGCGAAAGGTCAGGAAGCTTCTTTGGGTGTGAGCCACGGTCAATGTTCTTAATTCCACAAAAGCGTACGGACAAAAATTATGTGGAAGATTTGGGTGGTGAAAATGGAAACAAAAGCTAGACGCGGTTTCCTGCGACTGGTAGGTTGTGTCTTCAAGGGATGCATCCCGTCAGTCTCTGTGGCTCAGGCAATGCCCTTCTTCAGATTGTCCACGTTGAGCTTCGACATTGCGCGCTACAGCCCAACCACCTACGTCCTGCGCGACGCCTGAGCCAAAGTTCCGGAGTTCTAAGGCTGTCTTCGGAGCAAACTCCATAAACAAATTGAAGTCCCCAAAGAGCGGACAGGTTGCACATTGTATTACCCAAGTGAACTGCAGGCACCGCAAATTGGCAGACCTGGAGGCAGTGGCACAGCGGGTGGACTGTTTCCGAAGACTGCGCCGTGTTGGTCAGCGGAGAGTTGCTCCGCAGCCTCAACCGCCACGCACTTTCGAAAGCTTTGCTAGATACAATTTCTGTACCTCATCGCTGGACAGGGGGCCATCGGGCCATCTAGGTGCTCCCCGAAATAGGGGTCTGCTGCAAACGGTTAGTTCCCTTTGTGCGGGCTTCCTTGCCTAAACTGGGCAAACATATTAAACAAAGTTCCTGATTTTGTTTACGAAATGGTCACGCAAATCGGCACTTTTCTCTGAGCCGGCAGCTTTCCTGCAACGGCGGCGATGCGGCCTCACGCAACCAGCGCACCGGTGAAGGGGGCACAGACCCCCTGACAACGCCCACTACGACTTCACCTAGTTTGTGGGTGTCATCTCAAGCACGCGTCTCAAATGTGAACAATGGAGACACTCGCCACGTTGATAAACCTGGACAAAGATGAGCATGTAAATGGATCACGCGATTGCTGCCAGGCAAATGCCTCTGTCATGTTGGCAACATATTGGGAACTTACGCTTGCTTACAACCACCATTCAAAGGCATGTGGAAAGCACTACACTACACTAAAGTAGTGCAAACACGTGCACCATTTTCCGAGCCCTGGAGCGCCGCATACACTTTGGGTTCATCTACGGATACGTCAAACACGTTCCTCCCGCCGACTTATGTTCCAAATACAAATGTTTGGTCAGCATGGGGTGAGATTGGCAGGACAATTGACAACCAGAGAGACGACTCGGTAAAGCGCACTGCAAACGAACAGGCAACCCCACGAAATCTTGGGTTTGGAGAATTCCTTTTTGTGCGACCCGACCCCCTGTTTGAGCCCCACAATACTTTGCAGAACGCACAAATTCACAATTGACCCAAGCTGAGCTTCTCCTGAACCCTCCACCCGCAGCTCCTGGAGATCTAAGGTGGCAGAGAACTGAGCGCCTCAGGGATGGTTGTTACAGGATAATCAACTGCTTATTGAAGCTGGCCAGCAGCTAACTCTGGCGTTGCTTGTGCCAAACCAAAAACCAGCTTGCGATGTGTTGATCTACTCGCCATGACTTGTTACCATTTCTGTCCAAGACGGTGGCCAATGGGTTTTTTACTGTGCATACGGATCCCTGGATTTGCTCATAATCATAAAGTAATTAACAGGAACCATGGCTGTCTGCCCACCCAGATTTTGGGACAAGCAGACATGCCTTTGACCCACCACCAACTCCGGAAACCTACACTTCAAAGGAGCCAAGAAGGCAGTAAGGGACAACCCTGACAGGGGTTAATGTAAACCCAGCGAACACTTGCATTGGCATGCAAACAACTCAACTAATCCGTTTCTTTGAATCTGTGTAAACTAGACGCCGTTCCAAATGGTCGGCTTCATGTTCGTGCTCGTCGGCTCACGGTGAACGAGAAGCATCCCATGGGATGCTCGCTGGGCCACCAGGCCGCCAAGGCCTGGTAACGCATCAACAGGTGCCACGCAATGAAGTTCAATAGGAAACCCCGAACATGCCCAAGGGGTGCCTGAACAAGTAATCTTAGGGGGTGGGGTGGTTACTTTGCTGTGTTGGTTGCGCTTCAACTCCTTTCTCCAACATTGGCCTGCCCAAATAACCCAAGTAATTGCCATCAACCGCGAGCACGTTGACTATAGATGCTTCAACTTGAGGGCACTTCCAAACGGTTTGCCTTTGAGTCACGGAAAGCATGATCTGAGATGGACAAAGCTGTGCTTTCAACCGAGTCTGCCTCTGTGGCCAAGATGGTTCAATAACATGATCCTACAGGATACCAATCAATAGACATAAGACACGTCCAACATGGCAAGCTGCATGCTGTGGGTCGGTTCTATACGTGATGCATCATGCTGCATGTGGGCTTGTAGACTCTGACGAAGCAGCCAGCTCTTTTTGTCGGCTCAGACCTGCACTAAGGCAAGCCAGGCTTCGAGTGTAGACTTGGCCGTGGAAAAGATGCAGGCCAAGCCTCAACTCCCAAGACTCCATGCATCTCCGCGCTGTTCAACTAACAGCCGCTGGATGCCGCAAGCAAAACGGGGGCAAGGGATGGCAAAGGCGCATCCCTCAGCTAATTCGAGGCAAAATCAAGGCAAAACCGCTGAATTTAAGCCAGGAGAGCTGCTTCGGAGCTCCATGCGCACAGACGTCAAGACGTCCAGACCTCAAATCACCAAAGTATCCGTCGCAGCGGCCGCCTTCCGCGCAGCGATAGCCTTCAAGACGTTGGCATAGTTCCAAGTCAAGTCCCTGGCAGACTTGAGGCTGCCGTCATTGCGGTCGATCTGCTCGTTCATGTGCATGCCATTGGTCAAGTACTTCTTCATGAGCAGAAGGAGCGCGTCTCCTGCGCCCAGCAGATTCTGCTGAGTAACATCCCGGCCCAACAGCTGGTGCAGCACCTGCTTGGCATCCGCGTCCATGGAGCCGCCCTTGGCCAAAGCCTGCGCCTGCCGGTAGAGCAGCGTGGCTGCAGAAGCGGTGAGCAACACCCAGGGGTTGCCCCCGTCGTAGCTGTCGCCCTCGTAGCGCCCGAAGAGCACGCCGGGCGTTTTGGCCGCCGCCGCCTGCTGGTTCACCGCGTAGCTCTTGCAGAACAAGTCGCTCAAGGTGGCCAGCGTCCTCACCACCGGAGTGCTCAACGGTCCGAACAGCCCATCCTCCAAGTCCCCCACGTTGAAGGCCTCGATCACGGCCGTGTCCTTGCGCCGATCAGTGGACTCGAAGACGTAGCCGCTGGCATCCACGTGATCACCCAGCTGCTGCTCGATCTCCTTGGCCGCCGTCGAGTACTTGGCCGCCCTCGCCTCATCCTTCCCCGCCGAAGCCGCAAACTTCGAGCCCAGAATGAGGGCCTCGCGAACTGGGACTCATTTCCGCTACACACCTTGCTGTGACTTGCTGTATGCGGTTGAGTCGGTTCAGTCGGTTTAAGTGTTCGAAGCGAAACCGCTTGAAACCGCGCCTTGCGCATGGTGTAGCGGTTCCAGAAGAAGTCGCTGGAGCGCACCTCCTCCCACAAGTCGCAGGTCTCAGAGCTGTGGTTGGCCGCCACCCAGTCCAGATTCCGCCGCACCAGCTCCCAGACCTTCCCGGCCACCTCCGGGTTCAGAAGTTTTGCTAAAAAAGAAAGGCTCACAGCTTCTCGTGATCTACATACATATTTATATACATGTGTGCATGTATGTATGTATGCATGTATGTATGTATGTATGTATGTATGTATGTATGCGTAGTATTATATATATAGTCCCCATTCCGAGCAATGGTTCTCTGCGTGCTGGAGCTGCCTCCGGCTTCTGGGCCGCAAAGGCCATGGCAGTGACGGCGCGGAGCCCAGGGCCGTCGTTCTGGGGCCGGCACCAGCCACCCGTGTAGGGCGTGCCTTGGGGGATCAAGTACTTGGGCTCCACCAGGATGTCCACATCGTTGGGGTCCGGCTGATTCATGGAGCGCTCCACCCAGCTCAGCCACTTCCCCATCTTCTCCTCCGCGCCCGCACCCTTGGTCTGCAGGTAGGCGTGCATGCTCAAAGCCCCATCCCGTGCCCAGGCGTAGTAGTAGTCGCCCCCGGGCCCCGTGGCGTGGTCTGGGGACGCCATGACCTCGCCACTGCCCTCTGCGTCCAGGTTGGCCTCGAAGAGCCTCAGCACCTCAGCCGCCTCCTCGTCGGAGAAGGGCTCCTACTCCACTCGACATTGGTCTTTGTACCGACTTTATACTAAACTTTATGCCCCTTAAACTTCATTCTTCAAGCTTCGGATTCCGCTTCCTTGCCGCGGGAGAGGTCCCTTCCGAGGATTTTCGCGGCACATGTGTTTCCCCTCATTTGCTTCCGCAAACCTTCCGGGGCGCACGTTGTGCCAAATGTGCTTCTGAAAGTGCTGGCGAAGAAAGGAAAGTCAGCTTAAGTAAGATTAAGTAAGGAATGTGATGTTCCGCCTGTGTTTGTGAAGCGTGTGTAGCCTTGGGTTCCATCCGGCTACCGGTGCTACGTGGGCACGTGCCTGCAGACACGGGGCAACCCTTCAACGGTGATTCCGCGAACCTTCGGCAAACCTTCCCTTCGGTGCGCATGTTCAAGAATAATGTCCCTCTCCCGGCACAAAACCGCCGCTCCTATGAGACCACACGAAACCTGCAAATTCGGGGCTTTATCAAGGAGTCCAGGCAACGTTGTGAGAATCTGATATCCCAAACAAAGGCGCGCATCGGATATCTCGCCTTGGCGTCGCCACCCAAGGTGCAGGACTGCAAGGTGCGGTTGCTGAAGAAACACCACGGCGCGTTGCCCGGGTTGGGGGACACCGGGCCCCAGCAGCAGCCGGCGGCACGGCAGGAGTCCTCGTCCATGCGTGTGCAGTCCACCCGGTCGCCCAGCTGCACCTGCTCACACTCCACAGCCGCGGCCGGGATCAGCAAACCTGCGACTGCTGCACGGAACATGGCGCCGAATCGGCTATGGGGCAAGGATAGCAGCTTGTTGGCTTCGTGCACTGTAAGCTACAAGGCTTGAGCCAGACCGAATCAGAGCGAACATTGCATGCCTTGTGCACAAGTATACCAGGTGGCCAGCTGAAAGACTGAAAAGATAATCGAAATAGAAACGAGCTCAACAAGTAATCCTAGGGGGTGGGGTGGTTACTGTGCTGTGTTGGTTGCGCTTCAACTCCTTTCTCCAACATTGGCCTGCCCAAATAACCCAAGTAATTGCCATCAACCGCGAGCACGTTGACTATAGATGCTTCAACTTGAGGGCACTTCCAAACGGTTTGCCTTTGAGTCACGGAAAGCATGATCTGAGATGGACAAAGCTGTGCTTTCAACCGAGTCTGCCTCTGCGGCCAAGATGGTTCAATAACATGATCCTACAGGATACCAATCAATAGACATAAGACACGTCCAACATGGCAAGCTGCATGCTGTGGGTCGGTTCTATACGTGATGCATCATGCTGCATGTGGGCTTGTAGACTCTGACGAAGCAGCCAGCTCTTTTTGTCGGCTCAGACCCGCACTAAGGCAAGCCAGGCTTCGAGTGTAGACTTGGCCGTGGAAAAGATGCAGGCCAAGCCTCAACTCCCAAGACTCCATGCATCTCCGCGCTGTTCAACTAACAGCCGCTGGATGCCGCAAGCAAAACGGGGGCAAGGGATGGCAAAGGCGCATCCCTCAGCTCATTCGAGGCAAAATCAAGGCAAAACCGCTGAATTTAAGCCAGGAGAGCTGCTTCGGAGCTCCATGCGCACAGACGTCAAGACGTCCAGACCTCAAATCACCAAAGTCTCCGTCGCAGCGGCCGCCTTCCGCGCAGCGATAGCCTTCAAGACGTTGGCATAGTTCCAAGTCAAGTCCTTGGCAGACTTGAGGCTGCCGTCATTGCGGTCGATCTGCTCGTTCATGTGCATGCCATTGGTCAAGTACTTCTTCATGAGCAGAAGGAGCGCGTCTCCTGCGCCCAGCAGATTCTGCTGAGTAACATCCCGGCCCAACAGCTGGTGCAGCACCTGATTGGCATCCGCGTCCATGGAGCCGCCTTTGGCCAAAGCCTGCGCCTGCCGGTAGAGCAGCGTGGCTGCAGAAGCGGTGAGCAACACCCAGGGGTTGCCCCCGTCGTAGCTGTCGCCCTCGTAGCGCCCGAAGAGCACGCCGGGCGTTTTGGCCGCCGCCGCCTGCTGGTTCACCGCGTAGCTCTTGCAGAACAAGTCGCTCAAGGTGGCCAGCGTCCTCACCACCGGAGTGCTCAACGGCCCGAACAGCCCATCCTCCAAGTCCCCCACGTTGAAGGCCTCGATCACGGCCGTGTCCTTGCGCCGATCAGTGGACTCGAAGACGTAGCCGCTGGCATCCACGTGATCACCCAGCTGCTGCTCGATCTCCTTGGCCGCCGTCGAGTACTTGGCCGCCCTCGCCTCATCCTTCCCCGCCGAAGCCGCAAACTTGGAGCCCAGAATGAGGGCCTCGCGAACTGGGACTCATTTCCGCTACACACCTTGCTGTGACTTGCTGTATGCGGTTGAGTCGGTTCAGTCGGTTTAAGTGTTCGACGCGAAACCGCTTGAAACCGCGCCTTGCGCATGGTGTAGCGGTTCCAGAAGAAGTCGCTGGAGCGCACCTCCTCCCACAAGTCGCAGGTCTCAGAGCTGTGGTTGGCCGCCACCCAGTCCAGATTCCGCCGCACCAGCTCCCAGACCTTCCCGGCCACCTCCGGGTTCAGAAGTTTTGCTAAAAAAGAAAGGCTCACAGCTTCTCGTGATCTACATACATATTTATATACATGTGTGCATGTATGTATGTATGCATGTATGTATGTATGTATGTATGTATGTATGCGTAGTATTATATATATAGTCCCCATTCCGAGCAATGGTTCTCTGCGTGCTGGAGCTGCCTCCGGCTTCTGGGCCGCAAAGGCCATGGCAGTGACGGCGCGGAGCCCAGGGCCGTCGTTCTGGGGCCGGCACCAGCCACCCGTGTAGGGCGTGCCTTGGGGGATCAAGTACTTGGGCTCCACCAGGATGTCCACATCGTTGGGGTCCGGCTGATTCATGGAGCGCTCCACCCAGCTCAGCCACTTCCCCATCTTCTCCTCCGCGCCCGCACCCTTGGTCTGCAGGTAGGCGTGCATGCTCAAAGCCCCATCCCGTGCCCAGGCGTAGTAGTAGTCGCCCCCGGGCCCCGTGGCGTGGTCTGGGGACGCCATGACCTCGCCACTGCCCTCTGCGTCCAGGTTGGCCTCGAAGAGCCTCAGCACCTCAGCCGCCTCCTCGTCGGAGAAGGGCTCCTACTCCACTCGACATTGGTCTTTGTACCGACTTTATACTAAACTTTATGCCCCTTAAACTTCATTCTTCAAGCTTCGGATTCCGCTTCCTTGCCGCGGGAGAGGTCCCTTCCGAGGATTTTCGCGGCACATGTGTTTCCCCTCATTTGCTTCCGCAAACCTTCCGGGGCGCACGTTGTGCCAAATGTGCTTCTGAAAGTGCTGGCGAAGAAAGGAAAGTCAGCTTAAGTAACATTAAGTAAGGAATGTGATGTTCCGCCTGTGTTAGTGAAGCGTGTGTAGCCTTGGGTTCCATCCGGCTACCGGTGCTACGTGGGCACGTGCCTGCAGACACGGGGCAACCCTTCCGCGGTGATTCCGCGAACCTTCGGCCTCTCCCGGCACAAAACCGCCGCTCCTATGAGACCACACGAAACCTGCAAATTCGGGGCTTTATCAAGGAGTCCAGGCAACGTTGTGAGAATCTGATATCCCAAACAAAGGCGCGCATCGGATATCTCGCCTTGGCGTCGCCACCCAAGGTGCAGGACTGCAAGGTGCGGTTGCTGAAGAAACACCACGGCGCGTTGCCCGGGTTGGGGGACACCGGGCCCCAGCAGCAGCCGGCGGCACGGCAGGAGTCCTCGTCCATGCGTGTGCAGTCCACCCGGTCGCCCAGCTGCACCTGCTCACACTCCACAGCCGCGGCCGGGATCAGCAAACCTGCGACTGCTGCACGGAACATGGCGCCGAATCGGCTATGGGGCAAGGATAGCAGCTTGCTGGCTTCGTGCACTGTAAGCTACAAGGCTTGAGCCAGACCGAATCAGAGCGAACATTGCATGCCTTGTGCACAAGTATACCAGGTGGCCAGCTGAAAGACTGAAAAGATAATCGAAATAGAAACGAGCTCAACAAGTAATCCTAGGGGGTGGGGTGGTTACTGTGCTGTGTTGGTTGCGCTTCAACTCCTTTCTCCAACATTGGCCTGCCCAAATAACCCAAGTAATTGCCATCAACCGCGAGCACGTTGACTATAGATGCTTCAACTTGAGGGCACTTATAGATGCTTCAACTTGAGGGCACTTCCAAACGGTTTGCCTTTGAGTCACGGAAAGCATGATCTGAGATGGACAAAGCTGTGCTTTCAACCGAGTCTGCCTCTGCGGCCAAGATGGTTCAATAACATGATCCTACAGGATACCAATCAATAGACATAAGACACGTCCAACATGGCAAGCTGCATGCTGTGGGTCGGTTCTATACGTGATGCATCATGCTGCATGTGGGCTTGTAGACTCTGACGAAGCAGCCAGCTCTTTTTGTCGGCTCAGACCCGCACTAAGGCAAGCCAGGCTTCGAGTGTAGACTTGGCCGTGGAAAAGATGCAGGCCAAGCCTCAACTCCCAAGACTCCATGCATCTCCGCGCTGTTCAACTAACAGCCGCTGGATGCCGCAAGCAAAACGGGGGCAAGGGATGGCAAAGGCGCATCCCTCAGCTAATTCGAGGCAAAATCAAGGCAAAACCGCTGAATTTAAGCCAGGAGAGCTGCTTCGGAGCTCCATGCGCACAGACGTCAAGACGTCCAGACCTCAAATCAAAGTCTCCTCCGCTGCAGCGGTCGCCCCGCGCAGCGATAGCCTCTGTCCGTTGGCATAGTTCCAAGTCAAGTCCTTGGCAGACTTGAGGCTGCAAGCGGCCATTGCGGTCGATCTGCGCATCCGCCGCATGTGCATGCCATTGGTCAAGTACTTTCCTGGCGGTTGTAGGCTCGCGTCTCCTGCGCCCAGCAGATTCTGCTGAGTAACATCCCGGCCCAACAGCTGGTGCAGCACCTGATTGGCATCCGCGTCCATGGAGCCGCCCTCGCCTTGGCCAAAGCCTGCGCCTGCCGGTAGAGCAGCGTGGCTGCAGAAGCGGTGAGCAACACCCAGGGGTTGCCCCCGTCGTAGCTGTCGCCCTCGTAGCGCCCGAAGAGCACGCCGGGCGTTTTGGCCGCCGCCGCCTGCTGGTTCACCGCGTAGCTCTTGCAGAACAAGTCGCTCAAGGTGGCCAGCGTCCTCACCACCGGAGTGCTCAACGGCCCGAACAGCCCATCCTCCAAGTCCCCCACGTTGAAGGCCTCGATCACGGCCGTGTCCTTGCGCCGATCAGTGGACTCGAAGACGTAGCCGCTGGCATCCACGTGATCACCCAGCTGCTGCTCGATCTCCTTGGCCGCCGTCGAGTACTTGGCCGCCCTCGCCTCATCCTTCCCCGCCGAAGCCGCAAACTTGGAGCCCAGAATGAGGGCCTCGCGAACTGGGACTCATTTCCGCTACACACCTTGCTGTGACTTGCTGTATGCGGTTGAGTCGGTTCAGTCGGTTTAAGTGTTCGACGCGAAACCGCTTGAAACCGCGCCTTGCGCATGGTGTAGCGGTTCCAGAAGAAGTCGCTGGAGCGCACCTCCTCCCACAAGTCGCAGGTCTCAGAGCTGTGGTTGGCCGCCACCCAGTCCAGATTCCGCCGCACCAGCTCCCAGACCTTCCCGGCCACCTCCGGGTTCAGAAGTTTTGCTAAAAAAGAAAGGCTCACAGCTTCTCGTGATCTACATACATATTTATATACATGTGTGCATGTATGTATGTATGCATGTATGTATGTATGTATGTATGTATGTATGTATGCGTAGTATTATATATATAGTCCCCATTCCGAGCAATGGTTCTCTGCGTGCTGGAGCTGCCTCCGGCTTCTGGGCCGCAAAGGCCATGGCAGTGACGGCGCGGAGCCCAGGGCCGTCGTTCTGGGGCCGGCACCAGCCACCCGTGTAGGGCGTGCCTTGGGGGATCAAGTACTTGGGCTCCACCAGGATGTCCACATCGTTGGGGTCCGGCTGATTCATGGAGCGCTCCACCCAGCTCAGCCACTTCCCCATCTTCTCCTCCGCGCCCGCACCCTTGGTCTGCAGGTAGGCGTGCATGCTCAAAGCCCCATCCCGTGCCCAGGCGTAGTAGTAGTCGCCCCCGGGCCCCGTGGCGTGGTCTGGGGACGCCATGACCTCGCCACTGCCCTCTGCGTCCAGGTTGGCCTCGAAGAGCCTCAGCACCTCAGCCGCCTCCTCGTCGGAGAAGGGCTCCTACTCCACTCGACATTGGTCTTTGTACCGACTTTATACTAAACTTTATGCCCCTTAAACTTCATTCTTCAAGCTTCGGATTCCGCTTCCTTGCCGCGGGAGAGGTCCCTTCCGAGGATTTTCGCGGCACATGTGTTTCCCCTCATTTGCTTCCGCAAACCTTCCGGGGCGCACGTTGTGCCAAATGTGCTTCTGAAAGTGCTGGCGAAGAAAGGAAAGTCAGCTTAAGTAAGATTAAGTAAGGAATGTGATGTTCCGCCCTGTTAGTGAAGCGTGTGTAGCCTTGGGTTCCATCCGGCTACCGGTGCTACGTGGGCACGTGCCTGCAGACACGGGGCAACCCTTCCGCGGTGATTCCGCGAACCTTCGGCAAACCTTCCCTTCGGTGCGCATGTTCAAGAATAATGTCCCTCTCCCGGCACAAAACTGCCGCTCCTATGAGACCACACGAAACCTGCAAATTCGGGGCTTTATCAAGGAGTCCAGGCAACGTTGTGAGAATCTGATATCCCAAACAAAGGCGCGCATCGGA
>CAUJNA010000353.1:149645-164789 GCA_963377175.1 Effrenium voratum | reverse complement strand
GAGCTGGAAATCCGCATTCCAGCTCTAAAAGCGAATCCCCAAGAATCCTTCCTGAAAGGCGCCGGAAGAAAGTTTCTTGGGGATACGCTTTTCGAGCTGGAATGCCGGATTCGAGCTGGAATCCGGCATTCCAAAAGGGGGCCGCGATGAAGGTTGTCTTGGGGATCCCGGCATTCCAGCTCGAAAAGCGGATCCCCGGCCAATCCCTCCTGAAAGGTGGTCGTGATGAAGGTTGTCTTGGCTCGAAAAGCGGATCCCCGGCCAATCCCTCCTGAAAAGGGGGCCGTGATGAAGGTTGTCTTGGGGATCTGAAAAGGGGGTCCAGCTCGAAAAGCGGATCCCCGGCCAATCCCTCCTGAAAGGGGGCCGTGATGAAGGTTGTCTTGGGGATCCGCTTTTCGAGCTGGAATCCGGCATTCCAGCTCGGATCCCCGGCCAATCCCTCTGAAAGGGGGGCCGTGATGAAGGTTGTCTTGGGGATCCGCTTTTCGAGCTGGAATCCGGCATTCCAGCTCGAAAAGCGATCCCGCCAATTCCCACCTGAAAGGGGACGTGATGAAAGGTTGTTCTGGGGATCCTCTTTTCGAGCTGGAATCCTGCCATCCACTCGTAAAGCGATCCCCGCCAATCCTCCTAAAGGGGTCGTGATGAAGGTTTGTACTTGGGATCCGCTTTTCGAGCTTGGAATAGCGGATCCCCGGCCAATCCCTCCTGAAAGGGGGCCGTGATGAAGGTTGTCTTGGGGGTCCGCTTTTCGAGCTGGAATCCGGCATTCCAGCTCGAAAATTGGATCCCCGGCCAATCCCTCCTGAAAGGGGGCCGTGATGAAGGTTGTCTTGGGGATCCGCTTTTCGAGCTGGAATCCGGCATTCCAGCTCGAAAAGCGGATCCCCGGTCAATCCCTCCTGAAAGGGGGCCGTGATGAAGGTTGTCTTGGGGATCCGCTTTTCGAGCTGGAATCCGGCATTCTCGAAAAGCGGATCCCCGGCCAATCCCTCCTGAAAGGGGGCCGTGATGAAGGTTGTCTTGCCGCTTTTCGAGCTGGAATCCGGCATTCCAGCTCGAAAAGCGGATCCCCGGCCAATCCCTCCTGAAAGGGGGCCGTGATGAAGGTTGTCTTGCGGATCCGCTTTTCGAGCTGGAATCCGGCATTCCAGCTCGAAAAGCGGATCCCCGGCCAATCCCTCCTGAAAGGGGTCGTGATGAAGGTTGTCTTGGGGATCCGCTTTTCGAGCTGGAATCCGGCATTCCAGCTCGAAAAGCGGATCCCCGGCGAAGGTTGTCTTGGGGATCCGCTTTTCGAGCTGGAATCCGCCCTAGAAAGGAGCCCTAGAAAGGAGCCCTAGAAAGGAGCTTATAAAGGAGCCTTAGAAAGGAGCCCTAGAAAGGAGCCCTAGAAAGGAGCTTAGAAAGGAGCCTCAGAAAGGAGCCCTAGAAAGGAGCCTTAGAAAGGAGCCCTAGAAAGGAGCCTTAGAAAGGAGCCGAGCCTTAGAAAGGAGCCTTAGAAAGGAGCCCTAGAAAGGAGCCCTAGAAAGGAGCCTTAGAAAGGAGCCCTAGAAAGGAGCCTTAGAAAGGAGCCTTAGAAAGGAAGGAGCTTCCTACCCCTATACTTTTCCGCGTGTAGTGGCTTCACTTCCGTAAGCAGTGACAGTTTCACTTCCGTACGCAGTGCCACCTTTTCCGCTCAGAGTGATCATGATTCCGCAAGATGTGACAAGTCTTCATCTGCCGGTGGCCTGGACGCGAAGAGATCAACTTTTCTGCCGGGTAACTTGGCTCTTACCACGCCTCCTCGATGTCAATGTGGATGTCCTTTCACTTTTGGATGTCCGTGTTCTTCTACATTGTACATCACCAGAATTTAAGTTTTGAAACGAAACTCAGCAAGTGCGCTTTCTGTGGCATGTTTGGAAGATTGGGGGGGCTCGGCATGAATCAGTAGCTGCCTTTCGACATGCCAGTGTCTGCTTGAATGCATACCCTAAGATTTTCTGGATGACACGTGGCATCCATTGCACAGTGCAATCCAGCGGCTTTTGGGGCCACTTTCAGGTTGCTGTATCAAGGCCAGTGTGACGCGCATCACAATGGATGGACTCATGCAGAACAGACTAGGTGATTGGTGCTCCCAGCCCAGCCACCCCATGTTATCAGCTAAAAAAACACTGCTCTCTCAACTCTCTCGACGCCTCGCGCCATGACCAGTGTGAACAGCCTACCAGGGCCATGTCTTGAGCGTTTGAGCGTTTCTTCCTCCCTTCCGACATGGTCTTCCAGGACCTCCACAGAATCCCACCATGGCATTGGCAGGGTGGGAGGGGGTGAGGCCGGGCCCAGATTCCCTGGTGGCGCCTCATGACCAGCAGCTCATGGCACGCCGGCCCCGTTCTACACAGGACAAAACCACACAGGAAAGGAGTCATGCAAATGGCTTAAGGAAACTTGTCAGTCGCGCCCCATTTTGGATTTCCTGAATTTGGCTGGACCCTATCTATGTCCAACCAGCCGATTTGTAGGATGTACTCGGTAATTTCAGAACACCGGCTAGTATAATATCCTTGTTGTGTCACTAAAATGATTAAGTGGGTATTGCCACATCAACACTCACCGCATATCCAACAAAGAAACGATTCAGAAGGAGGCAACCAATCAAGTATGCATGTTGTTACGTTTATGTCATGAGCTGAAGGTCATTCTCAATTATCAGTTCTGATTTGCAACCAACAAATGAACACCATATCCAGAAATGACCTAACCCTCCTGTCTACGAGCAAAATCACAAATGCCGGCGAACATGCACACGTCTTTGCCAATTTAACGTGGAGAACTCAGTTTCTAGTCGTGTAGAATGGCTCCAAAATGAGCACGAGCCTCTGGGCAACGAAGGCTAGGCAACCAGGCAGTTCTTTACTGAAAAGCATCTGCCGGAGCCGCTTCCGCTGCTGCTGCGTCCGTGGCAGCCGCTTTCGCCGCTACTGCATCCGTGGGAGCAGCTTCTGCCGCCATTGCATCCATGGGAGCGGCTTCAGCTGCCACCTGGATGCCAGAACACAATGCGTGACTCTGCCGTAAACATGACCCTACCTGAGGCAAAATGACATTTGTCCAATTTGTTTCAAATTGTCGACCAGGGTGTTTCTCAAAGCTAGGGCCTTCCCGGTGGTGTTTCCGATTTGGTGTCCTTTTGAACGCCACAATATTCCAAGTTTTGAGACACACGCACACATACCAGGGCAGCACCAAAACAAAATGCATAGAAGCAGTTGCGTCGCCAAGTCGCATCAGCCTTGGCAGCTGAACCTGCCAAACGGAGCTTCGGTCGCTTGGTAAGTCGCACTTCCGCTCTTTAGGAATGCTGCGTTGCAGCCCTTCCCACGGGGCCTTCAACGTCTTCAGCTTCGGCCGACGCCTCGGCGCGTGGCAATTTCTGATCAACTTCAGCTCAGAAGCCCAACAGGCGCATGGATGTAATTGAACTAAAAAGCATGGACACACATAGTTGCTTTTTTGCAGGGTCAAACCCGAGGCTCCTTACGTGTCCTAGGCGTTGGGGGCGCTGCGAAATAGGGATCGAAGCAGGCTGCCTGGCCTTGGCTCCGAATGGTCAGGCTTCAGGGCGTTCCGGGACCATCCCTGTGCAAGGACACGGATATTGACTCATGTACGTGTACCATATATCCGCCGACCCCCCTGCCTGCAAGGGGAAGGCGCTGGGGGAGTGTTCGTTTAGCGTTGGAGCGTGACTGTGGCAGCCTTCTCCCTTCCCTTTCGCCCTCGCCCGTTCAGCCCTGTACCTTACCAGCCTTCTTTCTTTCACTTTTTTCTTGTTCTTCTTCGTTTCTTTTCTTTCCTTTTCCTTTCTGCTGCCGGCGCACTCCTTTGGTTGGTGCTCGCTGTAGACAAACGTGCGGAAAAGAAAAGCGCGGGAAGCGAAGCTTTTGTGGCTGGCCGCTCCCTCTGGACCGATAGCCTTGCTGCATATTGGACTCAAACGCGACGTTAGGCACCCGGCCGCGGCGGAGCAGGCTGCCGGCGCACTCCTTTGGTTCGTGCTCGCTGCGGCGAAGCGAGTGCGGCCTCCAAGCGCGCTGGACGCGAAGCTGTTCTTGCTGGTCGCGCCCTGGGGACCGATAGCTTTCTACTTTCTATATAGGATTCAAAAGTGACGTTCGGCACCCGGCCGCGGCGTACCAGCCGGTCTTGGCAAGACGCACAGCAAACCCAAAGGGATGAAAGACCAGGGAGAGGCAAACTGTGACAGACGCAGGCGCACATGGGCATGGACAGGCCGGGGATTGAACCCGGCCCCTCTCGCATGCTGAGCGGGTGTGATGCCACTACACCAACTGCCCCTGAGCTGAGCAGGCCGAGAGTGCTCAACTACCTGCTGCGCACAGCTTTCAGCGCTGAAGCTCTGTCACGGCCAGCCCGTTCGCAGCCTGCTCCGCCGCGGCCGGGTGCCTAACGTCGCGTTTGAGTCCAATATGCAGCAAGGCTATCGGTCCAGAGGGAGCGGCCAGCCACAAAAGCTTCGCTTCCCGCGCTTTTCCAGGCCGCACTCGTTTGTCCACAGCGAGCACCAGGTTTGCGCCCTGGGGTAGCTTTCTACTTTCTATACTTTCTATACTTTCTACTACTTCTATATAGGATTCAAAAGTGACGTTCGGCACCCGGCCGCGGCGCAGCAGCCGCCCTTGGCAAGACGCACAGCAAACCCAAAGCGAGAAAGACCAACGCAGGCGCACATGGGCATGGACAGGCTGGGGATTGAACCCGGCCCCTCTCGCATGCTGAGCGGGTGTGATGCCACTACACCAACTGGTCCTGAGCCGAGGCCGAGAGTGCTCAAGTACCTGCTGGGCACAGCTTTCCGCGCTGAAGCTCTGTCACGGCCAGCCCGTTCGGCCTCTTTTCTTCCTTTCTGCTGCCGGCGCACTCCTTTTGGTTGGTGCTCGCTGTGGGCAAACAAGTGCGGGCTTGCTCGTTCGGCCTCTTTTCTTCCTTTCTGCTGCCGGCGCACTCCTTTTGGTTGGTGCTCGCTGTGGACAAACGAGTGCGGCCTGGACCAGCGCGGGAAGCGAAGCTTTTGTGGCTGGCCGCTCCCTCTGGACCGATAGCCTTGCTGCATATTGAGCAGGCTGCCGGCGCACTCCTTTGGTTCGTGCCAGGGATAGGCAAACGGTGCCAGACGCAGGCGCACATGGGCATGGACAGGCCGGGGATTGAACCCGGCCCCTCTCGCATGCTGAGCGGGTGTGATGCCACTACACCAACTGCCCCTGAGCTGAGCAGGCCGAGAGTGCTCAACTACCTGCTGGGCACAGCTTTCAGCGCTGAAGCTCTGTCACGGCCAGCCCGTTCGCAGCCTGCTCCGCCGCGGCCGGGTGCCTAACGTCGCGTTTGAGTCCAATATGCAGCAAGGCTATCGGTCCAGAGGGAGCGGCCAGCCACAAAAGCGTCGCTTCCCGCGCTTTTCCAGGCCGCACTCGTTTCACCAACCAAAGGAGTGCGCCGGCAGCAGAAAGGAAAAGGAAAGAAACCAAAGGAGTGCGCCGGCAGCAGAAAGGAAGAAAAGAGGCCGAACGGGCGGGCCCGCACTCGTTTGCCCACAGCGAGAACCAACCAAAGGAGTGCGCCGGCAGCAGAAAGGAAGCAAAAAGGCCGGACGCCGTGACAGAGCTTCAGCGCTGAAAACTGTGCCCTGCAGGTGCTTGAGCGCTTTTCCAGGCCGCACTCGTTTGCCCACAGCGAGCACCAACCAAAGGAGCGCGCCGGCAGCAGATAGGAAGAAAAGAGGCCGCTGGACGCGAAGCTGTTCTTGCTGGTTTGCGCCCTGGGGACCGATAGCTTTCTACTTTCTATACTTTCTATACTTTCTACTAATACTATTTCTCACTAATACTATTTCTATATATAGGATTCAAAAGTGACGTTCGGCACCCGGCCGCGGCGCAGCAGCCGCCCTTGGCAAGACGCACAGCAAACCCTAAGCGAGAAAGACCAACGCAGGCGCACATGGGCATGGACAGGCCGGGGATTGAACCCGGCCCCTCTCGCGTGCTGAGCGGGTGTGATGCCACTACACCAACTGCCCCTGAGCTGAGGAGGCCGAGCGTGCTCAACTACCTGCTCGGCACAGCTTTTCGCGCTGAAGACCCACCCGCTCGGCCTTTTTTCTTCCTATCGGCTGCCGGCGCACTCCTTTGGTTGGCGCTCGCTGTGGACAAACGAGTGCGGCCTGGAAAAGCGCGGGAAGCGAAGCTTTTGTGGCTGGCCGCTCCCTCTGGACCGATAGCTTTGCTGCATATTGGACTCAAATGCGACGTTAGGCACTCGGCCGCGGCGGAGCAGGCTGCCGGCGCACTCCTTTGGTTCGTGCTCGCTGCAGCGAAGCGAGTGCGGCCTCCAAGCGCGCTGGACGCGAAGCTGTTCTTGCTGGTTGCGCCCTGGGGACCGATAGCTGTCTACTTTCTATATAGCACTCCTTTGGTTGGTGCTCGCTGTGGGCAAACGAGTGCGGCCTGGAAAAGCGCTGAAAACAAGCAAACAAGCAAGCAAGCGAGCAAGCAAGC
Source organism: Effrenium voratum (assembly GCA_963377175.1). Taxonomy (NCBI): domain Eukaryota; class Dinophyceae; order Suessiales; family Symbiodiniaceae; genus Effrenium; species Effrenium voratum. The sequence goes on along the minus strand of CAUJNA010000353.1, from coordinate 158,217 downwards.
AAGCCAGCAAGCCTGAACCAGCCAAAAGCCGCTGACAGAACAAAAAAAACCTGGGCTGGCCCCCCAGCGGAGGGGTCGGCGGCACTGGGCGGCAGCCCTTAAATAACATAGGAGTCACTCCATCCAGGGCCTGATGTATTAGATAGACGGATAGCGCTTTGGATCTGAGACTCGGTGAGAAGCCCACTCGGTTTAAACATGTTGAATTGATTAGCAAAAAATGAATGGGAGATATACTCGCTGTCCAACGAGGGCGACAGGGGGCCACGTGCATGCTTGTGAAAACCACATGAAAAGAAGGCCAGGATAGGGCAGTCTTGTTGCCATCCGTTCCAGGCACCCAGGCCCCACGAGTGTGTCCAATGTGTGATTGGTAGGGGCCAACTCCACTGCTTCCCTATGAATTCATCGCACCCGACAGGCATCTGGCCCTCATCAGGCATGGCGACGTCTACCTCACGGGTCGACATTGTCATGAACGACAAACACTCTTGCTGACTGTACCTCATCTGCGAGCCTCTTCAGAGGGAAGCACTGGTTGATCTGATGCTGGTTCCGGATCTGCCGTTGCCTGGGCCGAAGCAAGGCCAATATCTTCTCAGGGATAGGCACTGGCCCGGCCTTGGGTGCGGCCTGAGCATCGCCTCCTTCAGCAGCAGGCCAAAAGCAGTCAAAGCTCACATTGTACATGCTGGAGCTTCCCCCCTGACTCCAAATTCCTTGAATCCGAGACTATCACAAATGACTCAACATACTATGATGAGGGCTGATGACAGTCTCTCGCACCCCTTGCAGTCGTTGACCCAAACGCGTTGTACAAAGGCACATGTGTGCGTGTCCTGCATCCACATCCATAGAGTCGCTGGTGCTAACTCGACTGATCGGTTGCGAAGCTTCAGGTCTGCCTGGTCCGACCTGCCGAGTGAAATGCGCAAGTGTGGCCGTGTGTTCCAACGTGGTCAGACTTGGTTGTTCAAAATGCGGGGGTCCCTAGGTCTAGTCAGGCATGCCTAATGGGATATTACAAGGGAAACCATAACAATCTATCAAAAAGATTCAGGGATGATTTTGAACAGTGCCCGAAGGCTATTAACTTTTGTTTCTGCTGGCTGGCTGCGAAATCGTCTGGTCAAACGCGACCAGACATGTTTTCTTCGGCGGAAGCATCGGGTCTCAAATCGTAACATGCTCACTTGGCTTCAGCTGGGAAACCATCGGCACCGCGAACATGCCGGGAAGGCAGAAGACAGCTGCTCAGCCGGGGAACCTCAGCTTCTGTTTCACTCCCAATTAGGCCGCGCAAACTGGGTGCCACAGCAACAGCAGCCACAGCAGCGAGATCATCTGATGCACTGCAGCACCACAGCTCTTGTTTGGCTGCTTCAGAAGCAAAGCCCTCTACCTCTTTGAAATGTCAGTTCTAAGCTTCCTGCAGAGCTTAATGGCCTGTTGTAACACATTGCAATCCCTTGTGCATTTGCCAACTCGTGCGCACAAGCCTGTGTGTGGGTGTGACTGTGGGCATGCTTGCATATGCTATGGATGCATTCCAGAAGCCAGCAATCAGGCCTCAAAGAAGCCGCTCTTTTCCCCCAGGAGCAGGGTGTCGATCTCAATCTGCGCATCCGCTCCCTCTGCTCTCCCCGTGACCCTGATCAGCAGGTGCTGGGCCACTGTGCTGGAACATGAAAGAAGGATGTGTGCAGTACATACACTACATCCGCTCTCTTGCTGAGCCCAGAATGGACAAAAACAGGCATAGGTCTTTCTGAATTGCGTCTTTCTGCCATGGGTCAATTAATTTCCAAAAGCCTCTGCCCTGCAGCCAAGGCGATAAACATTGCCAGCAATCTGCGAGTCACTTCGCATTTTCCTCACTTCGCGTCGGCAGCACAAGATGAGTCACTGCACGTGTCAGCGCCTGCAATGCGGTGGCAGCCTATTCAACAGGCCCTCAATCCACTCTCCCTGCGTAGTCCAAAGAATAAGTTCTTTTGGAATCTGACCGATGGCAACGTCTGGTACAATCTCAGCTGCATTCAGAGATCAAGGAAGACCAAACTAACTTGATGCTTGCAAACTAGGTCCAGGGTTGGGGCTGGGCTTGCAGTTTAAAGGTTGAGAACCAAATGCCAACACACACACACACACACAGGTCGACGGCTAGCAGCGGCCTGTCTTTGGGCGCTGAAGCCGAGCTTCCCTGCAGGGCTCTCAAACGGGGATACGCTTGACCAGTCCAAAAGTAGATTCTTCACGAAAGAACTGCAAATTGAGGCAAACAAAAAGTGGAGAGGCATTGGAAGATGCCAGCATTCCCCTTGCCTTCCGTCAAAAAGCTGGCAGAAAGCCTGGGCCTCCGCAAGTCCCTCTCAGCTTCTCTGCAAAAGGATGCCAAGGGCGCCTCAAACCGGGCCCAGCACAAATCACTTGCGCGCAGCAGATGAAAACGGCATTGCTCCATTTTGAACTCTGGATTCTACCCACGCGTAGTGCGTATATATACATATATATATATACACATATATATATATACATATATATATATATGTATATGTCATACACATCCCCTGGATTCAGAGATAGGGGCCATTAAGGACCATTGAGGGCTGTGATGACAGGTCCTTTCTGCAAAGCGGGCTGTGGCATTAAGGCTGCAAGGCAAGTTGTGCAAACGCGTGTTTCTGCTCAAGGCAGAGCGCGCATAGCCTTGGCTAAGTGGCCACGGGCGCATGAACCATGGATTCCTTGGAAAACTGGAAGCTTCTGCACAGGCAGCTGCGTATGCTGAGGGGGGAACGGCAGAAGGTTGCCAAAGATAACGGGACAACCACATAGATCCCCTGTTGAATCACAGGCTTCAGACGGAACCACAGGTTAAGAGCCTTGGTCATCTACCGGCTGACGAGTTGCAAGAAAAGGTGATGAAGCTTTCCCGAGCTCACCCAGAGAAGAACTGGAGCAAGCCGTGTCACCCGGCCGGTGACATTGTCCAGAGCAAGGGGTGCGACTTTGACAGGATGCCCTCATGAAGTTTATCAAGGAGGAGTTTGCAAGGACAGCCCTTGGCGAAGAGGTGCCAACGCGCTGCCGTTGCTGCCGGGCAGAGTGGGCTTGGATGGGCGGAGCGCCAACTTTGTGCACGGAATGCTACGCCTTGAAGCACCCTGACCCTGCGGGCTTAGGTCGGCTAGCTGAGGAAGAGGCCTGCGACTGGCTTCCTCAGGGAGCCGCGGGGACGAGTGCTGCTGGTGCTGACACCCAGCCTGGAGCAGTCATGCACGTTTTCCAGCATGTGGGAGTCACTGCGCGGCGGCTGTCAGACACGTTGGCTTCGCTCAAAAGCGCGCAGCTCAGCAACGACTTGGCGGAGGCTGGGGCTGCCTTAAGGGAGCAGCTTGATCTTCTGCTTGACAATTTCGACATTGCTGAAGCCGAGCCGACAGCTTGGGCGCAGTCGCCCCTAGCGCAAGGAGTGTCCGCGCATGCCGTTGACTAAGAGACGATTAATTATGCCGATCTGCGTCAATTTGCAGTTCGCACGGGACTGTGGGGTGCCGGCCATGACCCAGAGAGACTGCGACTTGCTCCAGGCGCTTACGAAGTTGACTTCCTGGAGGGAAAGTGTGGTACCAGCAGGGCGCGCGTTGGCACAACTGCTGGGTGTGGATCCGTGGGACTTTGCCTTAACGCTAAATTCGCCGTGGGGCTTGAGAGACGAGACCGGGGTCTGCCTGTGTGCAGGAGACAAGGTCCACGCCACGGGCAGCCTTTTCTTGCCTACGGCAGCCAACTGTGAGCGGTGGAGGGGAGTCAAGGCTGGTGAAGCCGGGGTGGTTACCCTGACGGTGTGACAGCGCTGTTCCATACGCAGTTGCGGATTTCAAGCTCGCTGGCAAGGTTCGAGTGACAAACGGTTCCAACCAGCTGCGGGGAGACTAGCCGGCCCGTCATTGGAGACCTCACTCATGGTGCTGCGCATCCCTTCTGAAGCGGAGGGTGTGATGACAGGTCCTTTGTGCAAAGCGGGTTGTGGCATTAAGGCTGCAAGGCAAGTTGTGCAAACGCGTGTTTCTGCTCAAGGCAGAGCGCGCATAGCATTGGCTAAGTGGCCACGGGCGCATGAACCATGGGTTCCTTGGAAAACTGGAAGCTTCTGCACAGGCAGCTGCGTATGCTGAGGGGGGAACGGCAGAAAGTTGCCAAAGATGGCGGGACAACCAAGTGGATCCCTGAAGACGGAAAAACAAGTGTATGTACATACATATATTTTGTTCTCCCCCTCCAGGACCCACCTTTCACAATTGACAAGCATTGCATTCATAGACGTTGGGGCTGTGAGTGTTAAGGCCGGTTTGTAAGCAACATCTGCTCAATAGTATGTTTTACAACTTTGCATAGTTAAATTAGACTTCCTGGTTTAGGCAAAGTCGAAACAAAAACGTCTATTGCACACACTCTCTGCGTGCGCTTCCAACCTCAAGCATTTGCGTACTCTCTGGTTTCCCGGCGGTTTTAATGCATTGGCCAAGGCCTAGAACTGCGCATTTATTCGTTAGACGTAAGCTGCTGGAAAACACCAAGTATTGCACCTCCAAGCTCTACAACATGCCCAGGGACAAAAACCAACAACATGTTTGGAAGTTTGAAGCCACCAAACCTGCACAGGGACAAACAATAAATATGCATATATCATTATTATTTTGATAAAAACAAAAACAACTTTAAGATCAAAGGTCTAAACCTGCACAAGGACAAAAAACACAACAAACATGGAATTCCGCGAGCAGCTTTGGCTTGGGATCCCCTGATTCATCCAGTGCTTTCGTTGTTTTCGTTTGTGCCCTGCCGCTGTGCAGGTGTTGGAAGTTCAGTGCACTGAAGCATGCACAGCGACAAACTTAAATGCACTTTTTGGCAGCTCGAACATCCAACACCTGCGCGGGGACAAACACAAGTGACAGTTTGGGATCCCTTAAGGTCCAATACCTGCACACAAACAAACACAGAGAAACTTTCTACCAGGACCTTCATTCCCCACGAGTTGTTGATGTTTGCTTGCTTGTCCCCGTGCAGGTTTTGGAGCTTCAAGCATTCAAAACGTTCATTTGCTTTGTTCACGAGCAAAATTTGGAGCTTCTAGTCCTCCAACTCTGCATATAGTGTGTCCCTCTCCAAGCTTTCCTCCAAATCAGCATCTACGTGATCCCTGTGCTGCTTTGGGATCCACTACTTAGCTGTCAACATTTCAACAAACCAACATTCAAATATATGTGTATTGTCTTTGTTTTACTCGTAAAAAAAAAAAAAAAAACATCGTGGCAGGGCCAAACTTTCAAACGCTGCATGACTTGAAATCGAACACGGATTCCCGTTTTTGGTTTGTGGTGATAGTTCTTGTCAACAACGAAGCTCAACGACACTGGCATTTGTAGTATGTTTGAAAGGCCCGTGCATACTGCAATTGCTCTGGGAAGAATGGCTTGTCCCTGGTATCCACACTCTAATCATTAAGAGAAGGGATGGCACTTGGCCGCTGTTTGCGAAGCTCGGGCTGCCGGCCATGATCCCAGGCCAGTGCCTCTTCCCAGCCTCGGACGCGCCCCTTGCTATCGGTTTCCTTTGTTTCAAAAGGAAACCAAATGGAAACCAGCCGTCCGGGCCGTCCGGGTGCCCACTCTCCAGACTCGTGAGGTTACAACGGGTCTCAAGTCAAACAGCGGGTTTGCCGTTGGCTAGTGGACATCTAAAGTTCACAGATCCCCATTCCATCAAAGCTCTCTGACCTGGCCTCGCAGCCCAAATAGGCAAACGACGGCTCGTAGTCTTGACCTTCATCCTGGCAACGCGAGCGTTGCGCTCTTGTTGCTAACTTATGAAGAGACTTTATGCTTCATCCATGTGATCCCTCATGTTCGCTGGCAAAGGCTTGACAGTGAACACCTTTGTAGTTTGTTTTTGCCACATGACACGCTCCTCCAATTCAACCAACAGCATAAACATCCCTTCATCGCATCATGCTTGAAATGACAACTTAATGCATGCATGATTCCCAGTCTTAATGACCCCACAAATGGGTTGGCTTGTTGTGATTCTAAGCAGGAACGCACTCTTCCTAAATAAATTGACGCCTTGCACGTATTGCAACCCATTCTTGATTGCTTGTTGCTGGCACACCCGCCCGTTTCACGTTGACTGAAAAAGCGATGAGCAAGCCTTGACGAATCGGAGCAGGTTGCCCTCATCGATGAGCTGCTCGCTGCAGCAAATGGAATCCTGGCCGCAAGGCATGCAAGGCACTGCATGATTCTCCGCAGAATACGAAGCCCCCAGCAATCAACCAATTGCGGGCGTAAACAAAACAAGGGACAATTGAGCTGGCGGAACATCAGGAAGCGCTGAAATCCTTCCCAACTATCTCAAGTTCAAGGGTCGAATCAAAGGTTACGTACCGTGATGTGGTGGGTTTGAGTATACCGTCGTGACTGTTCGCATCGCTGTCAGTCCTCCAACGCCAGGGCAATGTGCCACACCTCCGGCGGACCGTAGACCAGCTCGCCCGCCTGGCAAGATCAATGCTTTGCTCGACACCTTTACCGCAGAACAAAACAAAGAGAGAGGAGGAGGGAGAGACGGAGGGAGGGGAAGGGAGGGAGAGGGAGAAAGGGGGAGACGGAGGGAGAAGCGAGAGAGCAGACAGAGAGGAAAGAGCGGGAGGCAAAAACAGCTAAAAGGGGGAGGGATAGTGGGTCTGGGGTTTGGGAGTAGGGTTTTGGTGCTGTTGGGGACGTAGTCACTGAATCCCCAAGCCGCAGCGATGTTGCAGCCAGCCTGTACCATTGCCTCTTGTCGAGCAAAGTCCACGTGGGCCTGCCAGGAACAAGTAGCATCAAGCAGCAATGACGCCAGCATGGTTATTCTGGCGAGGCAAGCAAAATGCGACCCTCACGCGCTGAACCGTCTTGACATATATATATATATATGTATGTATTATAACCGTGTATATATATATATGACGTCGGCTGTGGGCGCACCTTCTGCAGAAGCGGCAGCAGCCGGCCGAACCAGCTTATGGCGGGCAGCTGCTTGAGCAACCTGAGATGCTCTATCTTCGCAAACACAAGTGTCCAGTGTAGGCTGCTGATCTAGTACAGCTGGTGGAATCAACGATGCTTGGCACAGGACCTGTAAAAACTGAACATGCCAAATGTCTGTCTCTGAGCACCCCGCTTTTTTACCTGCCGAGCCGTTTCCTTCACATGGACCGTAGGCGGCGATGTCAGGTTGGCGACTTCCTGCGACCATCTTGGACCGGAAAGTGCCGGCAGGAACGGCGATGTCCTCTTTGAACAAACAACACAAGGAAACTCAAGCACAATTGGCGTCCTGCGCCAGGCCCTTGGTCACAATGGCTTCTGCGAGGGAAGTCAGCTCCTCAAGAGGTCAGGAGGCGGCCCTGTCTCAACGCAGAAACCTATGCGTTGGTTGGCATGTGAAAGGAACCCACAAGAGCAAAGCGCGGGCTAGCATTTTGACACGCAACATTCCCTAATTCTCACTGCTTCTGGATTTGGGCGTGTTGACTGCCTAATGTGGCCGTGCAATTGTGTGTTGTTCAGGGTCTCCCCATACATTAGATGCCCTGCCACCTCTCCACTAGCAGTCCTCTGGACGCAGAAACATCCATCGCTTTCGACCATGAACTAGCGCGTTCCAGTAGGCAGTCGAATCTGCGCACGCAAAGGCAAAGCGAGGCGAGGCACATGATGTGCACAGGTAACACCATGCACGGCATCGTGATGATAGAACGACAGAAACAAACACAACTACCAAAGCAACCAACTAACAAACCAACCACCAAACCAACTAACTAACCCACAAACGACTGACTGACCGGCTGGCTGGCTGGCTGGCTGACTGACCGACTGACACACACACACACGCACACTCACACACACAAACAAACAGAAACACACAAAAACATACACACGCACACACACACACACGCCACACACACAAGCACACTCACAAGAACGCAAGCACACAAGCATACAAACACACCACACACAAGCACACACACGCACACAAGCACACAAGCACACAAACACAGAGGCACGCAAGCACACAAGCACACAAACACAATGTGTGGTTGTGGGGGCCACTTCGTTCTATTGCCCAGAGGTCTGATCACGGGATGATCATACGGCGAGCCTGAGCAATCCCCGGGCTGCCTGATCTGTGAGCATGGAAGGTGCCTGCAAGTAAACACCTCGCTCTTCTTGCTTGCTGGACGTAGCCTGGCTGCGCCTGGCAACCGCACTCGTGGCAAAATGCACGGAATTCGGCTCGGACGCGCTGATTGCTGGCTGCTTCAGGCACACACTCCAGGATGAATGCAGGGGAATTCATCAAGAATCCGACGTTGCGCAGTACTTTCCAACTCTTTGACTGCTAAAGGGTTGGCACAGGATGCCCGCGCAAAAGACACAAGGCTCGGGGTATGCGTTCCACAGCGCGCGCCAGCACTGTCCCCTTCGATCACGGGGCGCGGGACGCAAACCTGCGGTTGATC